>OU015754.1:81197862-81209083 GCA_907169655.1 Acomys percivali | reverse complement strand
CTCTCTCTCTCTCTCTCTCTCTCTCTCTCTCTCTCTCTCTCTCTCTCTCTCTCTCTCTCTCTCTCTCTTTCTCTCTCCATGCTCACCAGGGGCCGGTGTCTGCCCTACAAGGGTCATCCCTGATGGCCGGTCCTGAAGCCCTTCACCTCCCTCCTGAGTCTCCCCAAAGGTGGCTTCTCTGTCACTTCACAGGCAGCATCAGCACCTCTCCTCACACCCTGCTCTGAGTGCCCTAAGAGAGTTGTGCCCTGTCACCACCACCACCACCACCACCACCGCCACTAACCTGTCATCTTATGCTGGCTTCTAAAGCCTTGCACAGAATCAACAATCACCCTCTTTAAGTATTTATGGTCAGTCTCCGGCAGCAGAGGCTAAGTCTTGTCCACAGTAGATCCCAAAGCCAGCTCAACCCTCAGCACCTCAGAGTTCCTCAGAGATATCTGCTAGTGAGTGAGTGAGTGAGTGAGTGAGTGAGTGAGTGAGTGAGAGAGTGAGCGAGCGAGTGACTAGCCTCTGAGGTAAGCAGAGGAGAAAGCTGAGTCTCCTAGGGTAGCTTCTAGAAGCCCCTCTGACCTTGCAAGTTCTGTGACAGGAAAACCAGAGATGGAAGTCTCTAGGTGCTACATCCTCAGTCCTAGACAGCAGGGAAGAGTACACACACACACACACACACACACACACACACACACACACACACACATATGCACATGCACACATACACACCCATGTAACATATGCTTATACACACAACAAACACATTCATACACACATGCACACACACCACATACACACACACAGACACACTCACACACATGCATCACACCAACACCACACATACACACACATGCATACACATATACATACACACACTCACACATGCAAAAACACACATACAGTGCACAAACACCACACATACACATGTGCACACATGCATACACATATGCGCATGGTCTCTTAAAAAGCCATGTGCCAACACTTGTCTAAAAGTGCCCTCTTTCAACTTTGCCTTTTAGCACCCTCTTTCCCAGAAGCTTCCCTGAGGAGCTGCTGGCTCAGTGTCCCTCCAACCACAGGATTAATTGCCATCTCTCAGTACCTAGTGTCTCTTAACGGCTCCATGGCAACAGTGCTTTGCAAATGCCAGCCAGTGTTTTTGCCAAGGGGACTCTACCCCTACACAAAATAGAACATTCTGAGTGAAATTTAAACACACTATTTGAACGGCTCTGTTCAGGATTTCTTCACACTTCACAAATGCTTTCTTTGCAAACATGGGTGTCCCAGTTACCCTGGGCGGGTGCCAAGGCCCTCAGCCCGGCGTGTTTTCTCAGCTTCTAGGCAGCCGTGGTGAGACTTGAAAATAAACAGTATGAGAGAGCTGAGGTTCCTCAACCAAGGAGGGTGTGTGTGCATGTGTGTGTGTGTGTGTGTGTGTGTGTGTGTGTGCACAATTGATGGTGACCAACAGAACTTTGCCAAAAGGTTCCTGAGACCCTGGAAAAAGCACTGCCTACCATGGTTTAACGTAAGATGGGGAGCAGTGACTAGTGGAAGCTATTCTAGCATACCCACTCTAGACGTATCCAGAAGGGTCTCACAGCATTGTTTGCTCTGCCTCCACACTGCCAGAGGAGAAGAAGCAAGTGCAGTCGGTGGGTGGCTGGTATATAAGCCGCTCACTGGGGCATGAATTGGCTTACCTGCAAAAGCAATGCCCAACACCAGCACTTGCTCCCAGGCAAGGGCCCATGCTCAACAAACATCCATTCATCATCCAACCAAGATTCATTGCCTACAGACTTGGGTGAGGTTGCTTCTGGCTTAGCGTCTGATCTCAGGAGGCCTTGGTTCTATAGAGGGATGTGGGCTTCGGCCCATGGATGAAAGAGAGGAGGCTGGGCTTCCCAGCTTTGCATTTGAGGTCCTGGGAGAACAACTTTCCCTTTGATTAGAAGGCATGAAAACCTTCAAGGATGGTGTTGTGGTGGAGCTGTAGTGGGGTGTAGTGAAATTCCAGACCTCGAGGCATGACGGGAAGGACAGGTGACAGAGCAGGCTGAATGGTACCAACATCAAAGCCGAGGGGCCTTAAAAATGTGTTTGGGAACTGCGTGATTTGGGAACTGGATAAACCATGGAGACATTTGGTGTCAGGAGTGAGGTGGTACTCACAAGAAAGCATGGCTTACAGGATATTCTCACCCTGAGACTAGGAAGGCAGCTCTCACAGTCAGACAGTCAAGGCAGGGAGAGCAGGCTGGGTAAATAGCCGGAGGAAACAGAGGGCACCTTTTTCTCCCCCATCATTGCTTCTGTTCCTCAAGCAACAGTGCAGACATTCGCAGCAGCAGCAGCAGCAGCAGCAACAGCAGCAGCAGCAGCAGCACCTCGGAGGTGAAGGCTTAGAGTCAGAGCTTTGTGGCTCTGTGCTGCCACACCTTGGCCTTTTAGAGCAAAGCAAAGCTCCAGAGACGCTTGGAGCAAACAGGAGAAAGCTGGTTCTTTGGAGTAGGGGAAGTCATCAGCTCCCAGCAGGAGATACACACCTCTCCATCCTTGTCCTTGGAGTCCATAGGAGAAATGACATTTCTGAGGCAGGGCTGAGACTTGGGGATTCACCTTGCTGCTGCCTGCAGGGTTGGCATCCTGGCATCAGGAGGCAGCAACAAAGATGGATGGCTGACACTTTGGCCTTCTCCTCCTCTTCCTGCAGTATCACAGATTGAACCCAGGCCCGCAGGCATGCCGGGCAAGCGCTCTGCAATTGAGCTACGTCCCCAGCCCCTTTAAATTTTTTATTTCCTGATAACGTCTTCCTCAGCCTTGAACTTTCAATCGCCCTGCCTCCACCTCCACAGTAGTTGGGATTTACAGGCATGTGCCACCATTCCTGGTTAATATGTGCTGCCTTGCTCGCTGTTGGTATTCACCACGTGAAACCCCACTGGGGAGGGCATTCCCTGCAGGGGCCCTGAAGGAGGGGCGCCCACGCGGCACCTCTGCAGAGGGGGCAGCTCCGGCTTTGCCTGTGGCATTAGCGTTGCAGCTCTGTTATTACCTCAGGAGGCTTACGGGTTATCAGGGAGCCACAGGAGAAAGGATGAAGATAAACAGAGGCTTAAAAAAGGAAATAACAAAAAGAAGAAGTGTGTTTTCTAATCTGAACCCTGCCCTGTAGTGGCTTTGTTAACTCCAGTCAGTCTTTCAGGACATAAAGTGTTAAGGGCCACAATGACTTCAGAGATGATGCTTCATCTCCACCTTTAAAAAAAAAAAGAAAAGAAAAGACAGCCCAATTTTACCACGATTCCCTCTAAAACCACCACTGGCATCTCACTGCTATGGTTGCCAGAGCATAAACATCCTATAACTGCTCCATGGGCTGCTTGTCAGCCAGGGGAGATTTGGAGTTTGGTGGAGGCTCCTCCAGAGACCCCTCCCAGAGCAGGAGGAGGCGGCCCAAGCCCCAACCTCCCAGATTACCTTGCTTAAAACACCTCCCCTCCCCCCTTGGCAGCTTTCTGGAGACTCTGGGCAAAAGGGCAGGAACTCTGCAGAGATAAATTCAGGTCCCCTCTCCAACTCAGAAGGACCTGCCGTCCAGAAGTTTGTTGGCAAGGTCAAGACTATGAAAGGAGACACTGGTCAGGAAACCAGCGTCGTTCTGAATGTCACTTGAGCAGACAGTTTTGAAAGCGTGTGTGGGGAGGGGGGTAAATAGCCATTGCTCCCAGGGAGGTTGTGAACATGAGAAAGAGGGTGGGCAGGATGCCAGCCGTGGGGAGAGGGAAAGATGGCTCCCTCTCTTATCCTCCTGCTGCCCACATGGGACACAGTCACACCGTCTCTTGGCTCAGTTTTACTAGCTGAGGTGGATGAGGGGGTAAGTCAGCCGGGACAACCCCTCCTTCCTCCTTGCTTAATCAACCTGTTTTATGGGGGAGAAGCAAGAGCCATGTGCTTGGCAAGGTCCGTACAATCTTCCAGCCACACAAAGTACCCAGAAATCACCAGAGAAGCACTTGAAGGGCCTGGGTCCATCCAGGTGAGGACCAGAAGTGAACCTCCAGGGTAAAAGTAACTTTTATTCACCTGGAGTAACTGTCCTCTCAGAGGCTTACTGCCTCCATCTGCTGACCTAGGCCTCCTCCTAGAAGCTTGTACTCTCCATATAATCTAGTCTAGGCCTAGAATGCTTTCAGCCTCTGAGACTTACTGGTGAATAGGCTCACCCTTTCTAGCTCTTTCTGAACTCTGGCTAGCTGGTTCAACTTGGCAGTTCTGGGTCAAACTCTTCTCCAAGCTGACTGATTCAAACTGGTTTCTCTCAGCTTCTGGCTGAATTGCTCTGCTTGGCCTCAGACTAACTCCAGCAGTCTATTGTAATCTTCTGGTTCCTTCTCATTCTCTGGCTCCAGCTGCCTCTGCTGACCTGCCCTGGACTCACAAACAAATTCCAACCTCACTGCTTCCTTCCACAAACTAAGTTTACCTTCATTGTTTTGGATTAAAGGTGTGTGCTAAGTGTGGGTGGGGGGGGGTGCGCACGCATGCTTTTCAGCCAGGTTAGCCACATTGCAGGATTAAAATTCCTCTACACCCCTCCCCCCAACAAATCCCAGCAGTCAGGTGGTAAGCGGCAGGTGAGGCCTAGGAATGACTGCTCCAGTTCACAGAGGCTTGGGGGCTGTCTCCTGAGACAAAGTAGCTTTGTCTTGGGAGCTCACCAAGAATCTTCTCTGCGATTGTGTGTGCAATTGGTCCAGAATAACTCCCTCTTAGTAGCTAGAAAGCCCTGCAATTTCTTGCATATGTTATATCTTGGAGATGACCGAGCCTCCTCAGTGTTTGCAAAGAACTTTATAAAGCAGCCTATGTGGGCATCTGTTTCACACATTAACACCCAAGTAGGCAGTGTCTGAATTGGTTTGACTTTACTGCAAATATTGGTTCTATAAGACCTTAGTAGGCCTTTGTAGTGATGTTTCAAGACAAACTGACATTGTTTTTGGGAGGCCTGGGATATTGGGAGCCCAGTTTGAAAAGTTAGGGCTGTTTCCAATGCCATCTCCTTTTGCCCTCATACCACTACACCTGGCTTTTAGAGCATCTATTTTATTCTATGTAAGAGCATCTTCCTGCATGGATATACACATGCCACGTGCACGCCTGGTGCCTGTGGAAGTCACAAGAGGGCATCAGCACCCATGGAACTGGAGTTACAGGTGGCTTACGAGCTACAAGCCACCGTGTAGATGCTGGGAACTGAACCAGTGTCTTCTCCAAGAGCAGCCAGGCTCTTTACTGCTGAGCCATCTCTCCAGCCCCGTGGCTTTTTTTTTTTTTTTTTTAACAACACATGGGCTCTGGTCTTGAACTCAGATCCTCAAGCTTGAATGGCAATCGCTTGGCTGACTGAGTCATCGCTCCCTTGTGTAGGTAAGAACACTGAGGTGCAGGGACACGGTTGACTGTATCTAGAAGTCTCAGGACTCAGATTCAAACCAACTCCACCACCTGAGACACACTTCTTTAGCCTCTGACAGACCCGGGCTCAGAGGGTGGGGCAGGGGCAAGCTCATCAGGTTCCCTGAGTGTGCAGAGACTGAGTCCTAATCAGACCTCCTGAGGGTGTTGTGAGGACTAAACAGCCAATTCCTGTGCTGCACTGACCCCCCGGCACCTGGAGCACACAGGTTCATAGTGGTCACGGGGACAGTGGCGGAGGTCACCCATCCTCCACACAGGCACTGTGGTACAAAGACAGGGCTATGGGCCTAGAGAAAGATGTACGTTCTTTTTTCAGAGTTATGGCTCTCCACAGTGGCAGTAGAGGGTTCAACTTGAATTGACGTCAGTGTGAAGGAGTGAGCAAGGGCTCACGTTTCTGCGCAATCTTAAGGCGTGTTAGCTTCAGGCATGTCTGGGTCCAGAGACTCCATCCATGCCATGGAGGCTGTGTCAGGGAGCTTCTTAGAGTCCGTATGCTGTTGAGAGTCGGTTCCAGAAGGCAGCCTTCACCATTTCCTTCCCAGATGCCCAGTCATCTCACGTTGGCTGCCTAGACCCTTGCTAGTTCCAGTAGCTTCCTGAGACCAGGGGCTTCTGTGAACGGCTGGGGTTCTCCAGCTCTGGCCTCTGTAGCCCACTCACTCTTCCCCAGACATCTTTGCCTCACCTCAGGGACCCATCTCCCCAACTTAAATCCAGCTAGAAAACCAGCCCTGGCATCCCTGTGGCCCTAGCCAAAGGCCAGGGATCTTGCAGCTTCTTGGGGGCTTTAAGGTCCTGCCCCTAAACCAGTTTCCATGGATCCAAGAACAGCAGACTCAACTTGACCAGCCAAGGCACACACAACACCCATCCTGTGTGAAGAAGGTGCTTTCCCTAAAGAAAATCTATACAGCACCATCCACAGGCCACCAAATGCCCTGGTTATGCCCAGCTCTGCCGTGGAGCCACGAGGCCCTGAATGGTTCAACTGATAACACTCAATGTGGTAGGGACAGTGGCCCATGCCCAGCTTCTTCCAGAGGTGGAGAGATAGGCAGGCATGCTCCAGAGTGCACTGGTCCCCTGGAGACAACTGATGATTGTGTGACATCACCTACTGAGGCCATGGTTCTGAGCTGTTACGGAGTCCCAGGAGAGAGGCGAGATGGAAGTGTTGGAAAGATAAGGAAGGTCATAAGTCATGGGCAAGGGCAGTAACGGGTGACCCTTCTTTGAGGTTGGTGAGATCATACACCCCATGGGTTTCACTCCTGAGACCTGCCTACCCAACTGCCTCACCCCCTGGCCTCTGCTTGGCCAGCATTGCATACCCAGGGATGGATTCCTCCCCCTGGGACTTCACTGTACCCCTGCAGATTTCTGTGACTCCTTCTCCCTAGGCCTGCTGGGAGTATCCTCACGGTGATCTCCAATAAACCAACCCTTAGTTCAAGTTAAGAAAACAGGCAAATAGGACACAAGTCAGCAATTCAATCCAAGCCCAGACTCCACCAACCATGGACCACAAGCCACCCGCATCCCTGGCAGACGCCTAGCAACTGAAAAACAGATGTGCAGACATGGAACAGGACACTTCCAGCCCTAGGTCCCTCCCCCACTGGGAACACGGAGCACCATGGTGCCTCCTTGGGCTGGGATCCAGAGGGAAACAACCCCGATGTCCTGATCTTTAACACTTCTTGGGGAACAGGCATCCGGGAACTATATTTTCAGCCCACATTTCCCTGAGTACAATTACTGTGCCCCCTGTTAGCCTGTTTGTGATGAAATGACCTCCTGGAATTCCAGGGCGCAGGGACACCTTTAATCTTAGCACTGGGATTGCGGGGAACAAAGCATTCAACTCCTCTCTCGGCTCCTTTTGAACACTCAAAAAGAAAACGGGAGCACATCTCTCTTTGTGTCCGAATAAGGAAATCTTAGCTCCATTTTCTGGGGACTGCCCTCACCTCTGCGAGGACAATCTACTCACCTGTGCAGACCAACACCCCAACAAAAGCAGGCTTCACTGCTTCCTTCTCAGGCCCTCTCACCGGAGCCCCCGCTGGTCCCAGCAGCAAACTGTGGCCAGTGTGAACTACTGAGGACCTCTGTCCACCCACGGACCAGTAAGCTCACTCTCCCAGCCACTGCCTTGCCTCACCTCACCTGTCTGTCACTATCCTGCCTGCCAAAACTATCCCCTCAAGCTCTTTCAATACCTACCTACAATAGTTTAGTACCACTGCAAGCTCAGAGATGTGATTGAACAACTCTTCTCCAAACCACTTGGGATTTTAAGCAAGCCATAGCCTGCTCAAGCTAGTATAAACTAACATCTGGAATGTGTCTCTAGACAGCCAGGGCTAGCTGTGTAGAGGGACATTCTCCCCAGCAGCACATCTCTGGATTGTTTTGGCCTCCTGGGAGTCTGGGTAGAACTTTCTAGAACTTTCTGGGGAAATCCAGGAAGGCAGGACCTTCTGGCTTTTTTTTTTTTTTTTTTTTTTTTTTTTTTTTTTCCTTTTAATGCTTGTGTGGTTTTGTCTGCTCTAGAACAGAGACAAACTTCCCTTGGGGTACCCGGGATGTGTCAGGACTCACACAGGCCTGGTGCCCTATGTCTCTCTGCCTCTCATCCATTACCTTCCAACCAGGGAGTCAGAGTCAGCCAGACCCTCAGTCGGCATGGATCCCAGAACCCCACACACAGGTGGGAATTGTTTAACTAGATTCCCATGACTGGAAAATTCTGGTAATTGTGTAATAACAACAGCAACAGCGCTCAGCAATTACCCAGGGTTTTTCATCTTCAGGCCACTTTACCCACATTAACTAATTAAGTCTCCCAGCCTCCCTCGAATGCAGGAAGGGCTGCCGGCCTAGCTCCTGCAGGCGTGTGTGTTCACTTAATGAGAGCAGCCCTGAGATGGGGCTGGGGGCTCCCTGCGCACTGGCCTCTGCCTCAAGTGCACAGGCCCCTCTTCCAAGACGTTTTCTCCCCCTCCTTGGCAATCTTCACCCCGTCCCCAAGTTACAGGTGTTCAAGCTGACTTCCTATTCCCTTGTAGCTCTTCAGGACCTCCCTACAAAACCCTGCCTAATTCA
Source organism: Acomys percivali (assembly GCA_907169655.1). Lineage (NCBI taxonomy): Eukaryota > Metazoa > Chordata > Mammalia > Rodentia > Muridae > Acomys > Acomys percivali. The sequence continues at coordinate 81,200,479 of OU015754.1, read as the reverse complement.
GACCCCGTTCTGACCCCTGACCCTCGACCCTGCCTGACACAGATGGCATTCTGACCCCTGACCCTGTCTGAAACAGATGGCATTCTGACCCCTGACCCTGCCTGACACAGATGGCATTCTGACCCCTTTACCTCTGACCCTGTCTGACACAGATGGCATTCTGACCTGTGCAGGTATTTGGTGTAGATATAGGCATGTCTGAGGCCTTTCTCTGGCCTGAGCTCTCAGCCCAGCCTCTATTCTCACCAGCCCCTGTAGCCCAGGACCTAGCTGCTGCGTCTGATCTTGCTCCTGGGCTGCAATAAGTGTCTGGGCTACAGCATCCCTGGGCACTGGGCATAGCCCTCTCACTCACCATCCAATGAGCCTCAGGGAACCCTGGCAGAGCAAAGGGGAGGGGAGGGAGGCGTTTAGCCAGGGTGGGCTGGGATCTCCACCCTTCAGATACACTCTGTGCAGGTGGGGTAGCAATTGCTCAGCACCTGGGTGCTCGGAGGACTAAACCAGGCAAGCTGAGGCTTGAAGGTGGGGCTAGCAAAAGGCTGTCTCCAATGCATCTCTGAAAACAGGGGTGCTGCTTTATCTTCTATGGGAGGTGCACAGAACAGTCCTGCTCCAGCACCCAGAGCCACCCAGAGAGGGTCCTAGAATGTGCCAATTATATGCACTACAGTATGAGAGGATCCCTTCTGGTCTGTGTTAGAAAAGCCCGTGTCCTCCAGGGACTGGAGGACCCTAAGGAACCTCAGCAACAAGTGCCACATCCCTGACCCTTCTCAGAACGTGGACGGAGTTCTAGGGTCTTCTTCTGTCCCCTCAGCTCTGGCCATGTGGCCTGTGTGCAGGCCTCTGTGGGGACATGGGGACTGGACCTACCCTGCTGGATACTGTGAGAGCCTTTCTGCTGAAGCCATCAGCCCCAGTCCATTCCATTACTCCAAGCATAGAGGCCAGCCGGCAGGCTGCCCAGGGGCAGCGACAGCATGCGCTGAAGGACTTCTCTGTACTATGCAGCCTGGTGACACCCCCAGCCCTGAGCTGCCCGCTGCCGGCATCCATCCGTTTCCTGATAAATCCTGTCTCTCCATCTGCCAGCTCCACACTCTTGTTTTACGGGATCCCATCCCGGCTGGTTATTAAGCACACGGGTCCGGAAAGCTGTGCCTCTTCAGATCAGGCTTGCAGGGTCGTCTAGATCTGCATAAACGGTGCTAATATGACAGATGCGATCACACAACAGGCTCTTGGCGCAAACAACGCTGATTTACTCCCTCTGTCCCCTCCCCCGAAGCCATTGCCTCTCGGGTTCTCCCCTCCTTCAAGCACACCCCCCCCCCAGCAAGCGGGGAGGTGTGCGGCACTATTACATGCTATTATGACTTTCTGGGTAATGTATACATTTTCACTATCACACAGCCTCTCTCCTTCATTTTTCATGAGAACTGGCGCGAGATTAATGGCTGGGCCTCAGAAGAAACGGAGCGCCATGCCACTCTGATTTATTGACCACTTAGCGTTGATGAAGCTGCAAACAAGAGTCAAACAGATGTTGCAGCTGCATTTTTCTTTATCAAAACCAACCACTTTTTGCATTTTTAACCACTTCCTGCGTCACCGTCCCTCTTGGCTCTACACAAAGGACGCGGGCTCTGAGCCTCTTTCCCGCAGAAGCAGAAGAGATGCACCTCAGGGCGTGGGGCCCTAGATGGGACCTAGTTCATACTGGAAGTGGCCAAGTGGAGGCCTCTTGCTCTTGGTGACTTGGGTCTCTTGGCAGTTCCCCGATGACCAGTTCACTCCTGCACCCATAATTGACCCCAGGGCCTGTCAGACACTCTGGGCGCTTCTGTGCATGAAGGTTCTGTACAAACCACAACTCCTTCTTAGCTCCATGGTTATCTGTGGCTGAGTACTGGACACTTCTGATAGTCATAGCAGAGGCCTTCAACGTGAGTGCTTGTGTCAAGGAGGGGGCTGTCTCTCTCCTTCCCAGTGAGGTGAGGGCTGTTGAACTGGCTGGTTCCCCCCCCCCAGTTCTGATAGAATAAGCACTATTACTGAGGAAATCAGCCATGTGATGAGCCATGGGGGGGGGGGAGCGAGCCCCACCCTTCACTTCTCAGAAACCAGAGGTGTCTAAGTTATGGGTGCTCACTTCAGGAGTAGTTGAGGGCCCTCAAAGGGCTGAGATGCTTGGCACCTCTCAAGTCTCTGCTCATCCTATGGCGGTCACCAGCCTGAGTGTCCCCCCCCCATCTTCTCCCCTCTGCTCTTTCACTCTGTACCTCCTTTTCCACAAGTCCTCCGCGCCCAGGTTTTGCTGTGAGCTGACGGAGTTTGGACCTCTCTTGGATTTCTCTTGCTAGCACTTTGCAAGGGAATCTTGCATTTCCCAAGCTGGTGAGGATCTATCAGAGGAAAATCACATGCCGGCTGGTCAGTTCCAGCCCTCTGGCCTGGTGCTCCCTAGCCAACGGCTGTCATGACAGAGCATAGATAGCTGGAGGTTTGTGGCAGAGCCTCTTCATGTTAACTTAGTGTTACAAGAGTTGGTGGTGAACAGACACACACACACACACACACACACACACACACACACACACACACACACACACAC
>OU015754.1:81144651-81166756 GCA_907169655.1 Acomys percivali | reverse complement strand
AGAGGCCATCTGGATAGACCACTGTTTTGCCTAGTCACTGGGACCCTTCTAAAATATCATATCTCCAACAAGATGCCACAAAACTGGGGCAGGGAGGGGGCGGGCGGGGACAGTGTGTGCCATGGTTCGAGTGCCGAGCACCTCCCATTGGCAGCCAGCCTCACAAAACATGTCCCCGGAGAATGCATCGTTTTGACGTCCCAAGTGAAACAGGTCCTGTTGGGTGTATTGATTGGTTGGTTCATTCATTTGTTATTTCATCATTTCCAAATCATTTGTAAGAGTCCCCTGCTTGCCATGGGTTGAGTAGATACCTAGGCTGAAGCCGAGATGAAGCCCCAGCCCAAAGGGGCACCTGACTCTAAGAGCTAAAGAGGCTGGGTCAAACCAACCAACTCCATCCTTGGGAGGTGACACCAGCTGCTAGGGATGTCATATTGGGGTCTCCCAGAGGAAACTGAGGCTGATCATAAAGGATAAACACCAGCCACCGGAACCAAAGTGGCCTTGCCAACAACAAAAACGGGGCTCCGAGGCAGGTGAACACAGGCCAGGCCAACTTAGAGGTTGAGATTAGGAAGGAAGATGAGACATGGAGAAGACAGCTGCAGGCTGCCTGGCATCCCAGTGCACCTCCCCGGGCAAAACGAAACTCGAAAAGAGACAGAGTTCCTCCAAGTTCACTGGCAACGGCAGACACATGGGCTGGGACAGAGGCAGAAGGTGGGGTAGTCTACCAGGAAGTCTGCTGGCTCGCAAGCCCTACTTGGCCTCCTAGGAAGTCATCAGAAGTCAAAGGATGAGGCTCGAGTGAGCAGAGCATGTGTTAAAGCTGCTCACATAACAGGGCTATGGGCAACCCGCACAGGGTATTGACATTGACAATGGCGTTGAGCGGACAACATGCCAGAGTCTCAGCTGCTAGAGGCTGACACTCTGCTACAGGAAGACTAATGATGATGATGATGATGATGATGATGATGATGATGATGATGAAGGAACCAAAAGATGCAACAAGAACAAATGGCAAGGCTGTGCAGAGTGGCTGTCCCTTCTCAGGCATGGGGAGGCGCAGGCCCTGGGGGCTGGAAGAAGCATGGCGTGGAGCCATCATGGGGAGGGTGGATGAAGGGTGTCACAACAGGCAGAGGATGAGGGGAGCACAGAGGCCCTGAGACAGGAAGAGGTTGGCAAATGGGAGTCTGAGTTAACTGTATCTGCACGGGAAGCCAATGGTTTGAGATAAATTATGTCTTTAAAAGATGATTCTGAGCTGGGTGTGCTAGTGCACACCTTTAATCCTAGCACTTGGGGGTGAGGGAGGGTAGAAGCAGGCAGATCTTTGTGTTTAAGGCCAGCCTGGTCTACATAGTGAGTTCTGGCCAAGGCTACATGGTAAGACCCTCTCTCAAATTTTATATATACACATATATAAGTATATATAAATTATTGAGTGGATGGGTTAGGAGGAACAATAACCTAAATAGGAAAGATGAATGGGTCCTAAATAGGAAAGACAGGGAAACAGGGCTAAGGGGGAACCTATCAAGAAGAAAACTCCCAAGGGAACTTCCTCTAGGGTGCTCAAGGCAGCACCCCCACCCCAGGCCTATTGCAATAGGAACAGACATGAGATCTCTTGGCATTAGCAAAAGGCCATTGTGTCAGCACGGGCAAGGTGTGGTCATCAGAAAGAGCAGAAACAGAAGCAGTGGAGACAAGAGGCGTGGCTGGAGCCAGGAACTGCTGACTGGCTCTCTGAGGAAGAGAGGAAGTCAAGGAATCCTGTAGATACTGGGCCTAACACCTTGAACTGGCAGGTTCCCCTGCACTGCGTCTCTGGGGAGGGTGGAGATGCCTGGGAGTCAGCCACATTCAGTAGTCCTCTGAGCTGTGCAGAAGCCAGGCCGGTGACATAAGAGGTCAAGGGTCTTCTGCTAGGACACTCGACACCAAGACTACAGCTTCTCCCACTTTGAGAACAGAGCTCCTCAGGATCACAAGGAGAAGAGTCCCCAAAGCCCGCCCTTCCTGTCGGTATACCAGGCACATCCCTAGCAGAGAACAGAAACCACAGTCTTGGAGTTTTGCCTAAGGATATGGGATGGCAGATGACTCTAGATATCGTTGGGGATTCCTGTCCAGAGAAGCACCACGGGAGGTTCTACATGGCCCCCTATTACCATAGAGCCCATTTTTTTCAGACTGTGTCCATGAACAGAGCAAGAAAACTCACAGGTCACACTTGGGCAGTGAGGTCCCTGACACCTGCTTTCTGCACACACCTCAGTTGGAGAGAGGCCATGGCCAATGAGTTGGGTTTCCCGTTGGAAGTGGGGGCCCACAGATGTCCTTTGAGGGAAGCCAGAAGCTTCACCCTGTCCTCGGGAACAGCTGACTTGGATGGCTTCCTCAGGCCCGTAGGCTTCTGAAAGCCAGGAGCCCAAACAGTAACCTGATCCCCGTGCGTCCTCCCTGGAAATCCGGGCGGGTGCAGAAAGGCCCTGAGTATTGGTGTCCCAGCTCCAGAGAAACGGTGCCCAGAAAACACAGCTGATCCCTATCAGGGATGAAGCCCGGGTTAGCTACTGTTGCCTGCAGGGCATCTGTGGGGACCACAGTGCAGCCCCCAAGATAGCAACAAAGATCATCTTAATGGAACGGCCTCTACCCGGGCAGATGTAGGTCTCTGCCACCAGCTGGCTTCTCTCCTGTTCCTAAGGAGAACATTTCACCCATATATTTGGCTCATTTAGGAGTCTTTTTGTTGTTGTTGGTGGTGGTGGTGGTGGTTTGGATTTTCGAGGCAGGGTTTCTTTGTGTAGCCTTGGCTGTCCTGGACTCACTTTGTAGACCAGGCTGGCCTCGAACTCACAGCGATCCGCCTGCCTCTGACTCCTAAGTGCTGGGATTAAAGGCATGCGCCACCATGTCCTGCTTATTGGAAAGTCTTGAGGCCCCAGTTTTGCATTAGAACGTTCCTGCTTTCCCAAAGTCATTGGAATGAGGTGCAACATCTGTGCTAACACCTCGCCACAGCTCAGTAGCTAACCAAGCGCACAGCATCTCAACCTAACAGGGCCACAGCAAGAGCCACAGACGAAACCCTGGCTGTCAGCAGGAAGCCAGGCTCCTAAAAAAACGTTGAGGATGTTACATAAAATGAGTCAGGATGTGGCTTGCAGGAAGGGGCAACAGAAACACAAATTGCCAGATGTACCTGACACTGGGGCAGGCCATCTGTGAGGAGCTCAGGTTCCTGTCCATCCCAGGGAGAACAGGAACAGGCAGCTAAAGCACGGAGGCTTGTGGGGTATGGCAGCACACACCTTTAATTCCAGAACTCGGGGATTGAGACAAGCAGTTCTGTAGGAGTTTGAGAACTCCTGGTCTATGTAGTTCCAGGCCGACTAAGGCTATATAGTGAGAACCTGTATCAGACAGACAGACAGACAGACAGACAGACGGACGGACAGAGGTTCCTCTGGGAATCCCAGACACCTGCTGAATCTAGAGCCAAGAATTTGTCCAGAAGTGTCACACCTGGGCCTTTGTGGAATAGGTGGGCACAGGCTAGGTGGATAGCTGTTTGTTAGCTGAAAGAGGGGTAACATGGAGGGAGCCCCCTCACCCTGACCCCCTCTCTTTCTGACTTTCAGCCCATGACACGGGTCTTGTGACCCTACAAGTTGCCTTCAACAATCAGATCATCTCTAACTCGGTGGTGTTTGAGTACAAAGCTCGGGCCCTGCCTACACTCCCTTCCTCCCAGCACGACTGGCTGTCACTGGACGGTAAGGATGGTGGCCTTGTCATCTTGTTGGGCATAGAGGGAGAGGGAGAGCTGGTATATAAACGGGAGGAAAAGGAACTGGCGGAGAGGGTGTCAGCGTCGGCCAGAGGAAGACCCCCTGAGTCCTCCCATCGTCTGAGCACACACTACTGTGTAGCCTGCGTCCGGCCACTCATTAGCCCTATCTGAATTCAGCCTCTCTTGGCGACAGATGAGGTATGTGAGGCTGGCTTGTGCCTGTCACTCTTGCCAAGGTGTCTGAGTGATTAAACAAGCTCCCCCCTCCTGGAGCTGTGAGGGTCCAGCAGCAGGTCCGGCTACTATGCCCCTCCGATGGGGCTGCTTCTGTATCTACAAGAAGAAAAGGGGGTCTGGGCTCACGGCCCTGTCCCATACCACCTGGAAGGGAGAACAGTGTGGGTGCTGTGGGAGTACCTGAGGTCTTTGTTCAAATGAGAGGCCTGGGTGGCCAGGCTGTGGACCTGAGATGACTAGCCAGGCCTCCTATGGGAAGCTCACCACTCCAATCACCGCAGTTTCTTGGCTGGTTCTATCTAAGGCTCGGCCTGGTGCAGCTTCTAGGACAAGCCCGGGCTCATGCCTTTGCCTGAAAGTATACTGCAAAGGAGGAGGCAGGACTTGCTAGCCAAGGAGAGGCAGGGGATCCAGGATTGCTGGCCTCGGCCTTGAGTTGATAGGTGGGCTTCTTTCACCCAAGGAGCAACAGAATCTCTGCTGAGAAAAAAAAAAGTGGTAAAAAAAAAAAAACAGGCTAAGTGTCTCAGGGTTAGCCGCTGCCTCCCTTCCCCTACCTGGGCATGATGCAGGATGCTGTAGAGTTGGCAAACCCTGGGTGAGGTTTTGCGGAGGGTTTCACATCCAAGACATAGGCCTAAGTGCGAGGGCAGTTCATACAGGTGACACTCTGTGGGGTGCCTTTGGTGGAAGCCACTGCGGTCCCTAGGTGTTGAAGGGCTGAGTGCCTCTTACCCACAGAAGCCTTATGACCTCAGCCTTCCTCCTCCTGTTGGCTGCTGGTTCATACCCTACAGGGCTTTCTAAATTTCTCAGTATGTTCAGCCCAACCTTGTCCCTGCCCCTGTCCCCACAACCACAGGGTGCCTGGCAGCTGCCCTGGCCCATGAACCCTCCAGAGCTACTCTCAGAGGTGGTTTGGGGTCAGCAGGCATCTGCATTCTGGCAGCACTGCCCGGGAGCACCGTGCTAGTCTTGGCAGCATCGCTGGCTCAGGCTGGAGCCAGTATGAGCTGACGACCTGCAGTGTGTAACAGAGAAGGGCAGGGTGACCAGGGGCTCCTGTTCAGGAAATCCGGTTTCAGTTTTGCAGAACCAATGGGGAATGGAGCAGGGAGCTCTGCAGAGCCTTGGCTCTCCCAGAGTGACCCCATCAGCCTCATTAAGCTAGAACCCAAGGTTGTTAGCACCGCTGCAGGGTCCTGTTTTGAAAGCAGTCTCAGGCTAAACGGTGCCTTCGAGCACACAAAACATCTGCTGGTCCTTGGAAGCCCAGAAAGCAGGGATACTTGTTAGTGTTTATGGCTAATGGATGGCCAGAGAGGGTGCTTTGAGAAGGCAGTAGCCTGGCTCCCTCATTACAAACTCACTCCTGTGTCCTAGGCCTGCTTCCCAGCAGCCTCCTGTTCCAAGACTGAGTTCTCTCTTCTGTAGGCACAGTCCCTTGGTACAAAACAGGAGAGGTGACATTAAGGCATGGGCGTCTGAGCAACTTTGGCTTTGTATTACCATCCAGTACCCAGTTAGGATCCTAGCTACAGGCGCATGGGAACCACTCTGAGCATCCAGGCTGGTTTTTACCTGGTTGCTGTCCACCAAGGCCCAGAAACACCACAGAGGGCCCTGGTGGCATTCCTTTCCTTTTGGGTGTCTGGCAGTTCTTTCAAGTAATGAGAAGGGGGGAAGAGGTGGGGTCTGTAGTACTGTGAGATCCCACCTGGCAGAGAACGTGGGAGCTTCCCAGCGGTTCTAAGTCTCCTAAATGAATGCGCATGGTTTGTCCACCGGTTCACCCGTCTGATGATCCTTGGGGGAGGGGAGCAGCGCCGAGACACAGAGCTAGGGGCATAATCTGCCCCAGTGCTGGAGACAGCAGAGGCACCCAGCAGGAGGGCGGGGGTCTCCTGGCCTCCCGCCAACCAGTTGGCTTGGCAGCAAGCGTTTTGCGGAGGCAGATTCAGCAGCGGCCAGGCCGGTAAGCCTCTCCTCTTCTCTCCCTCCCGCCCGTCAACACAGCTCAGTCCATGCAGCGCCATGGTCACTGGGAGCCTTTTCCATCACAGCTCATCAAGCAGCAGGGACCTGTGTGCAAAGGCGGAGGTCGGGGGAGGAGGGATGAGGAAACTGCAGCACCCGGAGATCTGGGGCAACGCGAGCGGGAAGCGCGCACGCGATGCACACACACACACACACACACACACACACACGCCCCCCCACGCGCGTGCTCGTCGCCGCAATGCGGGGTCTTTTCGCGCAGTGGCTGGTGACGTGGGTCCCATAGGGTTCTTGTGCACGGTGACTGCTGCAGAAACAGCGGGTGTTCGTAAGAAGAGCGCGCAGCCGTTCCTAGCACAGAAAGCGGACGCGATGCGCAAAAGCGTGGCGATTGCGGGCTGGTAGCTTTGATGTCCCTCCTGGCACCGCCCCCGTTCCGACTCTGGAGAGCGCTCTTTGCCCCTCCCTTGCCTTAAAGCCAGGGGCTATTGGGGGGACAAAAATTTCTGCCTTTACCACTTTCAAACTAAGGACTTGTTTACCAGATTCTAGGCCAGGTGGGGGCGCCTGGGCCGCAGCGCAGCACACTGGCGCGCACAGGGCGCGTGCACACAGCAGCTGCGGCTCCGCCTTTGTCCCTGCCGCAGTCTTTGTCCCCAATGCTCAGTCTTTGTCTGAAACGCAGCTTTTGTGTGCGCAGCCCCGCCCAACAGAAAGCTATGTTCCTGTAGGTGGGGTTCTGTGGCTCAGGACTCCATGTCCCCAAATCTCCACTAAGGCAAGGCAGAGAGAGAATGGGCTTGTAGAGGGGGAGGTGCAGATGCCACAGCAAAGAGCCTTCTGGACTGCCAGGCCTTCTCAAGACCAGTTTCCCTACGGGGCGCTGGGGACAAAGCCATGTCTGCTGAGATCCCATTGCACAGGCAGCCTCTGATAGTGTGCAGTACGTGGTTGTGTCATGAACGTATGGACACCTGTGGGTGCAGACAAGACCAAGGGAAACGCTTATCAACCCTGGAGCTCCAAAGCTCCATTGAGGAAAGGCCACTTAAAGGCATCAGTCAGGCTAAGAGAGATGAAAAGAGTGCCCCAGGAGGAGAGGACAGAGGGGAGGAAAGCCTCCATCTTGGTCCAGGCTCTGAGTCCTGCCACGTTGGGTCCAGATGTAGAACAAATGTCCAGGTCATTTGCACAGGTCCACCCCCCCCCTCCCAGGATAGTCCAAAGCAATAAGGCTTGCAAGAGTGCATCATTGCTCCAGGCTTGAAGTAGGCAAGCCATGAGGTTTGTTTCCCAGGAGGCTGTCTGGGTGGGGCTTCGGGGAAAGAGCCTCCTCTGTCATGGGTCCAGCGGATACACACGTGGCCAGGGCTGTGCCAGATCTAAGGCTATCTCACCGGAAGAGAAAGAGTGCAGGCTAGTCGCCATTCCTGAGAAGGGCATGGTAGGCAGACACTCATCAGGCCAAGGACATTGGGGTGACCTACAAGTGACCTAAATGATTACCCCTGGAAGGAACAGTGAGTGGAACCTGTGTCTAGCCTTTTTCCACTGTTCCATCTCAGTCTCCCAAAAGATGGGCTGACAAGACTCAGAGACGCCCTGCCCCGACTCCTACCCCTGCGGTCTCCTTGAACTTCCCTAAGCTGCTTAAGCTGCTGCTCTGCTTCTCCCACACAGCCCAGAGAAGAGGAATGAGACATGGATGCAGCTCTCCTGGGCCGGTCACCTGGACGAGCCTGCTGACTTCACCCTAGGGAGGGAGGGAGGAAGGGACCTTGTCATCTCAGGCAAGGAGGAAGCTGGGGCAGGGAACTGGAGCTTGGTTGTCCAGGTGCCTGCTTCCCATGCCAGCCTCAAGCAGAGGGCAGCTCACAGGGCAGAGGAGATTATTTTCTGGTAAGCTTGCGCACACACACACACACACACACACACACACACACACACACACACACACCTCCTCCTCCTCCTCCTGCAGCCTGGCTTTGGCCTGGCATTTGGAAGACTCAACCCTTATCTGGAGCAATAAAAGCAAAGGCAAGGTCTGGGCTCCAAGCTTAGTCTGGTCTGACCTACCCTCAGTGCAAACAGATGGGAGAGGTGTTAGCATTCTGCTTATGTCTGCCTACCTGTGACGTCATTGCTTACCTGCCAAGGGGGCGTGACCTTGCCCAAGGCCATATAAAAGGACAAACCTCCACGGTGGGCCCCCCCTCTCTCCTTCTCTCTCTCTCTCTCTCTCTCTGGGGTACCCCATTCCACTCTCTTTCTTTTCCCCCCTATGCTCATTCAATAAACCCCTCTGCAACATAATATCTGCTGCCTGGTACCTTCGTATGTCTTATCACCTTATACCTTACTGTGTTATGTATTATGTATACAGATTTCATTATAGATGGTTGTGAGCCATCGTGTGGTTGCTGGGAATTGAACTCATGACCTTTGGAAGAACAGTCAGTGCTCTTAACCTCCGAGCCATCTCTCCAGCCCCCATTTGTTTCTTAAGAAGGGTCCCACTATGTAGCCTTGGCTGGTCTGAAACTCACTACGTAGACCAGGATGGCCTAAACTCATAGAGACCCACCTACTCTTCTGTCTTCTAGTGTTAAGATTAAAGGCATGGGACACCACACCCAGTCTACACTATTTTTTAAGACAACAGTGGCTAATTATCTTGACTTAGATAACAGCTTCGAATGTGAGCGTGGTTAAACCTGGAAGCCCAGGGTCATTCTCTCCTGTCTGTAGGGACACTGTAGACTTACTGACACCAGAGCGGGCCAGTAAGTGAGCAAAGGCCAGTGAGTAAAGAAGCCCCCCTCCCCATCCCATCCCCCGGAGCTTTCTAAGTCTACCTGGGGTGTGAACTTGGAGCAAACACTTGTAAGTGTGGGTGCTTCTGTGTATAGCGGTGATCTGGGAGACAGAGGAAGCCGCAGAATTTGTTTGAGTCAGCCTTACACTAGGGTCTTGGTGCCAAGTGACAGGAGGAGTGTCCCCTCTGAGCCCAGCCAGTGTCTTGCTCCGTGCCATGTCCTCATTGTCAGTACTTCCTGTTCTTTGTGGGGTCCACATCACAGGTTGGGGGGGGGCGGCCGTGGCTAGCTTCCTTTCTGTTGCTGTGATAAAACACTTGGACCGAAGGCACCTCAGGGGAGGGAAACATTTATTTGGCTCATACTTTATTTATGTATTTATTTTTGTTTTTTGTTTTGTTTTTGTTTTTGGTTTTTTGTTTTGTTTTGTTTTTTGTTTTTTTTTTTTTGAGACAGGGTTTCTCTGTGTAGCCTTGGCTGTCCTGGACTCGCTTTGTAGACCAGGCTGGCCTCGAGCTCACAGCGATCCACCTGCCTCTGCCTCCCGAGTGCTGGGATTAAAGGTGTGCGCCAATGCCAGGCTGGCTTATACTTTCAAGCCACCTTCCATCACCATGGGCAGGCAGAGCAGGAACTAAAGCTTGAAGCAGACACCATGGAGGAAGGCTTCTTACTGGCTTAGCTTAGCTTTCTTTACAGCCCAGGGCCACCTGCCCAAGAGATGACCTTGCCCACAGAGTGGTGGGCCCTCCTACATCAATTAAACACCAAGACCATCCCTTACAGACAGGCCACAGGCCAGTCCCTCAATGGGAGAGTCCCCTTGCCGATGATTCTAGGCTGTGTCAAGTTGACAGTTAAAGCTAAGTAGGGCAGAGACGCAGGTTCAAGTGCTGGGGCCCTGTGCTCCGTTGCATGGTTTCCTAAAATTGAGGGTGAGAGTCTTGTCAGCATCCAGACAGGGGAGCATCATAGCTATGGAGGCTCCTAGTCAGCCATCTGTTGCCCCTGGACCTGGGACCAGGGGAGAATAACTTCCTCCTGTTTGCTTCTGGAGCCACACGGAGTGGCTTTGCATGGAGCACCTCCCTTTGCCTTCCTATGGCACTCTGCCAAGAACGGCCATTTAGGAGGAAGGCCAGCCCCTACAGAGTCCACGAAGAAGCCACCATTGCCCTTCAGCCCAGCTACTCGGGCAGAAAGCAACAAATGCATCATGGAGGAGGCCTGGGAAGCTGGTAGATGCAGGCTGCCTGGTGGACCTGGCTCGTAGCCACCGTGTGTGTGTGTGTGTGTGTGTGTGTGTGTGTGTGTGTGTGTGTGTGTGTTGGCTGCTCTCCAGGCCTGGGGGCGGGGGCACGGGAGGCTCTGATCCTCCAGTGGGCCCCAGCAGCAACTCCTCTTTGCCCACTGAATTCTTTTCCTCTGGCTACTATATAGTTACTGTGAATGGCAGAAATGGGAGTCTGAGGTCCAGAGCAGCAGGGCCAGGCCCCTCTTAGAGTATATAATAAGTTTCCCGTCATCTCACCCAGCATAAGCTGCCAACACCCTTTGCCACCTGATACAACGTGACAACACAACTCCAGTCCCTGCCTCAGCTGCCATGTGGTCATCTTCCTTCTACGTGTCTCTGTTTTTCTGAAAGGGGGGCCATCTACTCCACTGTGAGCTCATCTTAACCGGTCATCTCTTGGCCCTACTTCCGAATCGGATCACACGCTGGGGTTCCAGCTGGCAATCCCGTGCACCGGCTCTCGAGCTCTTCTTGAGGATGTCCAGGGTGGTGCTTTGAATGAGATACCCCCCCCCCTTAATCTCTGGCATTTGAATACTTGGTCTTCACTTAGTAGACTGTTTGGGGAGGGTCAGGAGGCGACAAGGAGGTCCTGTTGGAAGAAGTACATTACTAGGGGTGGACTTTGAGGTTTTAAAAGCCTGTACAGCGGGGCGCGATGGTGGCGCACGCCTTTAATCCCAGCACTTGGGAGGCAGAGGCAGGTGGATCGCTGTGAGTTCGAGGCCAACCTGGTCTACAAAGTGAGTCTAAGACAGCCAAGGCTACACAGAGAAACCCTGTCTCAAAAAAAAAAAAAAGCCTGTACTATTCCCTGTGTGCTCTCTGCTTCCTTGTGGTTGAGATGTGTACGCTCAGCTGTTCTGCCATGTGCCCGCCTGCTGCCACACATCCCTGCCATGATGGTGATAGACTCTTATGCCTCTGGACCAGAAGCCCAAATAAACCCTTTGTTCTATCCCAGCAACAGAAAAGCAACTATTGCAAACACCCAGTGTGATCTCTGCCCTCTTCAGCTGTGCTGAAGGCAAACTGAGATGTAGAGAACACGAAAGCCTCAAGAACGTTTGTTGGCCATGGGACCCTGACCGGATGTGGTGAGGTATGCGGCAGGGTGCAGCCTCGAGCTAGAAGCCATCCCTCCATCAGTCTGTAAAAGAAGTGAAGCTCTACCTAACAATGAGCATTGATTTTGTGGACACTGGTGTACCCTTGGGGAAAGCAAGCTACCGCAGGGACAACGATGCTCTCCCAGTTGTGGGACACAGGACAGAAAAGGCACTGGCATCCAGTTTCTGGCCCCCCCTCCACGTCCACATTCCACATCCCGTGGACATGTGGACCAGCATAGCCTTTGCCACTGTAGGTGCTCCTTGACCCCACATGACCCTTAGGTCCTATGGCCCTGCTGATTGGTCCTTCCCCTTTTGGAGAAGCTCTTGTGCCCCGGTCTCTGACCCTTCACATTCTCCACCAGCTCCTTCCAGCTTCCCCTGCCTGTCACTAGCTCCTCCTTCTAGAAAGTTCAATAAGTGCCTATGTAGCTGGCTTCTTTCTTTGTCCACTTTCCCTGAGGACTCAAGCAGGCGCCAGCCCACTGTGTTATCTACCAGTATGTTTGCTGTTGTTGTTGCTTTTTTTGGGGGGGGGGCGGTTCGAGACAGAGTTTCCTTGTGTAGCCTTGGCTAACCTGGACTCACTTTGTAAATAGGCTGGCCTCAAATTCACGGTGATCCTCCTGCCTCTGCCTCCCAAGTGCTGGAATTAAAGGCGTGTGCCACCACACCCGGCTCATCTGCAAGCATGTTAGTGGCTTCTTCTCCTTGCTCTAACCAAGGAAGGATTTTTGTTGTTGGTTTTGTTGCGGTGGTTTCAGAGGATTTCATCTCATCATTGTGGGAAGGGCATGTGTGGTGGTGAGAGCTTAACGTGGTGTCCAATCAGGATGCAAAGCACTGAGGCCAGGAGCAGAGAGAGAGGTATAGCATACAAGGTCCTTCCCCCAGCTACCCACTTTTAGCCAGGAACACATCTCAAAGGTTTCATAAGCAAGCAGCACCACTGGGATGGACACTCAATATTCAACACAGAAGCACAGAACACAGTGACCACCCTCAGTGTGTCTTCCCAGATCTCTAATGGTCTGACTGCTCAAAGGACACAATGCCATTCCAACTTCTCCTGGACAGTGGCGTGCGCCCAATGTGACTCAGAGCCACGTCCGTGCTGCTTGCCACTTCCCATCCTTCTTCCTGGCCCTTTTCAAAAAACTCCAGAAGAGACCCCTGCTCACGCCCGCAGGCCAGCTCCAGCCCCATGCTCTTCTCTTTTTCTTCCTATCCTCAACACCACTGTCATGTAGCCCAAAATAGTCGTGCACGTCCTAGCCCGTCTCCTGGCCTCCTTCCCCTGGGGCCGTTCATCCTTCCATCATCCAGGAAATATGTGCTCAGCCTCTGCTGGTGCCAGGCACTGGTCTAGGCCCTGGAGAGTCTTAATTCTCCCCGGAGAGTTTTTATTCCAGTGGGGAGAAAGACAAAAAAGACCAGTTGCAAATTAAAAACACCAGCTGGCAATGCGCACTGACTGAGCAGAAACCTTGAGCTAGCTGATCTGGGAAGAGGTTCCAGGCAGGTATTCTAGGCTGAAGGCCAGAGGGGGCCCCCTAGGTGAAGGTGGGGTGTGTGTGAGGGGAGGCAGTTCAGCTCACAGGAGCACTAGGCGTACTAGGCAGAAAGTGTCTCAAGAACACAGTCGCCGGGAGAGTGGGGACTAGCTGCACATCCCAACATATGTGAGGAAGAAGAAAGGAAGGTGAGTTAGGGGAGGGGAAAGCAGGGAGACTCAGCTAGAGGCCAGCAGCTGTAGGCCGCAAGAGCGCCACCATCGTCACTGTAGGAAGCGGAACACATCACCCTAAGGTTGGTAGGGAGCTGGAATCCATGAGCTCAGGTGTGTGCTAAGCAGGTGAGGTGGCGCGCCTCTGTGTGTATGTTTAGGTGGTGAGTGACATGGCATGCTCAGGTATGTCTGGAGAACGAAGAATGTGCCCACCTCCAGCTTCTGTCCCAGAGGCCAGGGCATCAGCTTAAACAACAGATGCTAGTGACTCTGACTTGTCACAGTCTGCAGAGACACTGGCTTTGAGTGACAATTGGATGTAAAATCAGACGACCTACTGGGGATTTGGGGGTCAGATGAGAAAAGGAACAAAGTGGGTTGGTACCCAGATTTGGACCTTTAACAACCAGAGGGGCAGAGGCTTATTTACTGAGATGGAAAAGTTTGGAGAAGCACATTTGGGAGCGGAGAGAGGGGGGCAGGGGGGAACGGGGAGGGGGGAAATGTAGAGTTTGGTTTGGGTGTGATTAGGCAGGGACACCAAGGTCACAGTTGGCTTTGAAGGTCTAGGGCCAATGGAGAATAGAAGTCAGATTGGGGATCATGAGCTTATGGGCAGGACTGTGGTTGCTATGAGTGAAGCTGTTGTGGTAGCTGTGGCTAGACCTGGTGGTGGTGGTGGTGTTGGTGGTGGTGGTGGCGGCGGCGGCGGCAGCGGCTGTGCACACCTTTAGTCACAGCACTCGAGAGGCAGAGGCAGGTGGATCTCTGAGTTCGGGGCCAGCCTGGGTCTATAGAGCAAGTTCCAGGACATCCAGGGCTACACAGAGAAACCCTGTTTTTTCTTGTTGTTTTGTTTTGTTGTTTTTGTTTTAAAGCAAAACAAACCAGCCTAGCACTTACCCATATGCAGAAGAAGAGCTGGCAAAGAGGCTGTGTGGCCAGCAATGTGGAAGTTAAGAAGAGCTGGAGGGTGGGATCCCAAAGAGGCTGGTCACATGGAGAAGGGAAAGAGCATTCCAGCCAGGGGAACCCATGTGTTGGAAGAGTCTAGAAGAGTCAGGAGAAGACCAGAGTTGGAGAGCTCAGAGTGGTGACCAAAACTTCAGACCTGATAGTACCAGGCCTGTCTCAGTTCAGAGCCACAGTCTGGGCGTGAGCCACTCAGACTTAGCTAGCGGGAAGGCCCTGTGCTACCCTCTACCACACAGCTGGAGGGAAAAATCCAGTTTCTGCTTCTCCTACCTTATAAATTGTCTGCTAGGTCTGTGGGCACGAGGAAGATAGTCTCTAAGCCCTTGTCTGCCCAGGGTCTCAGAAGGACCCCCTTTTCTTTCTTCCCATAGTGAACTAGAGTTGAACTCCAATCAGGAGCCAATGATTTGTTCTCCCCCAAATAGCATGCTGATGTCATACTAGGGGAGGCAGCTCTAGTCTCTGGGCCACTGGGTGCTGCCGGAATTCAGAGATCCTAAAGGTAGGAAGACTGCCCATCAAATCTGCAGTGTGGCCAGTCCACTTCACCATTTGGCTGCCTTCTATGGGCTTTCCTAAGCGTGGCTCCAATGACCCATCTCTCAGAGAAAGCATGGAGATGCTGGTCTGTAGATCCAGCAGCAGAGAGAAATGGCCCTGAGGCCAGGAGCCTGGAGAGCCACAGCAGCAGCAGCAGCAGGAGCAGCAGGAGCAGCAGCAGCAGCAGGAGCAGCAAGGAAGCAAAGAGGCATGGTGCAGGGTGAGACCTCTGGAGACTTCAGGAGGAAGGAGAGACGCTGCCCAGGCAGTGCAGCTCCAGGTGCTATGGAGGGAACAGCAGCAGCCTCTGATGGGAGCCAAGGCCAAGGCCTCTCCTTTCCAAAGCTCCTAAAAACACACACATGTCTGGTCCTGTCTGCGTAGTTCAGTGACCTTGTCTCTCACCCCTGTGACACTGGGACATTCCAAACAGCCTTTGACAGACTGCAGACCAGCTTCTTATTGTCATGGCATGATGTGAACTAACCAATGACATGAGAAGTTTAAAAAAAAGTTTTAGATTTTTTTTTAACCAGCATAAAGTGAAAAGCATCACTATTTTAAAAAGCAAAACTGAGGGCCCACTTGCAGGAAGCCTGGGCTTGGAATCAGTGACCACCCCCCCCCACACACACACACACCAAACCGCAGCTGACCAAAGTGGAAGTCTCCTAATAGTTCCCTCTGTGTGAGGTCCTCCCTTCCATTTCACAGCCAAAAAGCCCCCTAAGCCCCCAGAGACACAAAGGCAGATGAGAAGGAAGCTGGCTAGTAGCCCAGAGCATCTAGCAACGTAGGTTATAGTTTAAGGGTCACCAGAGGTGACCCAGCTGAATAAGCTGATGTTCTTTGCCAACATTCACACCAACAAGAGAGATGGAACCTTACTCCCACCCTGAGCTCAAGGTGCCATGTGCCAAGGGACCAGCTCTGTCATCAGCAGATGGGGAAATCCCCTGTGGAGGCTTCTGAGGGACTTTTCTCCTGCTGAAACCTGAGATGTGTAGGGCTGTGAGCAGAGGACTCTACTCGACCCGCTCCTCCAACTCAGTGGTACTTTTGGAGAGTGAGCCTTGGGTCAGTTCACGGGCACTGAGCTGCACTGACTGGGCTGGAGACACATGGTAGGGCTGTCAGTCTTGAGTCACTGTCATGGTTGCTGCCCAGCCAGGGCTAACAGCAGCATTCAAATGTTCACCATGTTCCAGGCCCTGTCTGCAAAGCATTCATGTGGGTGTGCTCACCCGGACTTTCTAGCAAGCTTCCAGGTCCTTGTTCACAGGGGAGGACTCAAACCCCAGAGTAAACAGTTAGTACAGGGTCGTGGGGGGGGGAGGGTACAGTGGCTGTCCTCCTCTTCACCTCCACACCACGGGCATCTGCCTTCTCAGTCTCTTTCCAGCCCCTGTGGCAGTGCCTGTGTGTTGTCCCCTGAGCTTGGAGCATGCTCCCTGTCCTGTGCTCCCTCTCGCTGCCCCTTGAAGAAAGCTACCTTATTCTGCCTTCCCACAATACTTTGTAAATTCCTCGTTATCAGTTTTCCCTTGAAATGCTAGAGCACAGTGTGTGTTCCCTTTAGGTGTCAGGTGCTGCCCAAAGCTGGGTGTCAGAGCAGGTGCAGATGGGTTGATACAGTTCCAGTACTTGCCAAGTTGACTGTCAAGTGGAGAAAAATTTCAGACCTGACCAAAAACTCAGGATGCTAATGATGGGGTGGGATTCCTCAATGAGGTCCAGGAGGGATTTGTTGAGGAAAGACCTTTGAGGAAATCAAAAGGAAGAACAGACATGGGCTCCATGAAGACAGATGACAAGAGCACTCCAGGCCTAGGCGACAGCATCCAGGGGACTCTGTCATGGTAGGGGGGAAGTACTGGTGAAAGCCATGAGATGAGAGAGAGGTGGATCAGACTGGCAGTGACTGACTGGGGCACTCAGTTTAAAGCAGCATCAAACAGACTGAAGAAGCGCTGAAGCACACTGGGTCGACCAGTTAGCTGTTCTGATGCAGGCTGGTGGCTCAGAGAAGAAGGTACACATTAAGAAAAGAACAAGGGAGGTGACATCAGTAGAGCTTGTGGGCTGATTGTGAGCTCCATGCCATTCACCTTAGAGAACCGGTTATGAGTTTGGTGGAGCTTTATTGAGGGTCCTTTCGGGATATTGGCGAGAAAGGTCAATGATAAGTGGACATAGACTTCAGATCCCAGGAAAGTTGACAAGCAGGAGACAACAGGTTGAGTGTCTACATGGAGGTGGTACTGGGTGGACTCTGTGGATATGGATGAAATTGACAAGGGCGAGAAAATAACTGAGTCCCCAAGCACAGAGATTTTTATCTTAATTAGCACTGTAACAAGCAGCATCTGCGTTAGAGAAGTAGGAATGTAGCAATTCTCAGTAATTGGTTCTTTGGGATGGATGAGGAGGTGAACTCATGGATGGCTGAGCAGATGAGGAGGAGGAGGAATGAGGCGGGACGGGGTGGGTAGATGGATGAACCGATGATTAGACAGATGGTTGGGTGGGTGGGTAGATGACTGGATGGATAGATGAGTGGATGGATAGATGAATAGACAAATGGGAAGATAGAAGGAGGCGCCCGTGTTGTCTTTAAGGCCTCCATCCTCATGGCTCACGTTGGCTTTAGGATAGAGTAGTCTGATGTCAGAACCAGGCTGGGGAAGGTGTCCATTGTTAACTTTTCTGGTCTTTGTCTCACTGGTCAAGCTTCAGGCAAGTGACCCAAGACAAGAATGTAAAAGCTTGAAGGTCCTTTTAAGAGGTCACCAGGAGAAGGCGGAGAAATCTCCCATTCGGCTCCCTGTGGGTGGGAAAGTAACAGAACAGCATTATCTTTCCTCAGACTTAGGCCTAGCCACTCTCTGGCCATCAGAGAGGAAGGGAACGTTTCAGGCAGGTCCTTGGCACGACACTGCATGGCATATTGCCATCCGTGAGGCCTTCATTGACCTTCTGTGACACCAACTACAAATTGAGAGGTTCCCCAAAGAGCCCTTGATAAATTACGAAAAAGACTTGAGCACTCTGTGAAGGTTGTTAGTCTCACACAGTTAGTGTCACCACAGAAGGATGCGGATGACAGTCAGCCACAATGCCTAAGTCTAGTGGGGTACCAAACACGGAGCTTCCATTTTCTTTGGAGCATCCTGCCTTGAGCAACGTTGCCTCCCTGGCACTGGTATGTGACAGCCAGAGTACTGCCAGGAAGGCATGCTCACAAGAGCCTCAGCCTTCACAGTTTGCACTGAGGCTCTGCCATGCAGGCTCCGCAGTCAGCTGATACTGTGTGTATGACACCAAGGCTACTGCTAACCTCTTGGTACAGTATTGCCAAACCTTCCTCCGATCTGAGATGCCCCGTACAGACAAAAACCCTGCATAGGGTGTGACAAGGACTTAGAGACCATCTCCCAGCAGATGGGACAAAGGCTACATGTCTTCACCACCTAAAGTGGACCGTCCCCTCCTGCTCCCCTGCCTCGCCCACTCCTCACCTCATAGGTTGGATTCTTTAGGTCTGTCTTTATGGAGGGAAGAAAGAGTGTTGAGGATGCCTCGCGTTGTCACTTAGTCTTAAAGCATTGGTCCTCACGTTGTCACTTAGTCTTAAAGCATTGGCCCTTGCGTTGTCACTTAGTCTTAAAGCATTGGCCCTTGCGTTGTCACTTAGTCTTAAAGCATTGGCCCTCACATCATGCAGCTCTTTGGGGATACACTTCATCCAGAAACATAATTTGAGTACGTATTTTGTCTTCTATAGAGAATGCCATGCTCAGTTCTCCCTGGGCTGCAGTGTGAAGTCAAAGCGATTGTAGATCGGTCTACCTACATGTGACGTTAAACGAGGAATTCCAGGTGCAGCGTGAGCCAGGGCTCTTAGTTTCATAGATCGATTGCTTCAATCACGGCTTCATTTACCCACCTGTGCAGTGGCCCCCGGCAGGAACCTGCATCTTAACTTCCATCCTACAGACAGCACCCCTGGCTGGAGCGACGTACTCTGCTTTGTAAGGTGTTCTCCCACAGGAGGCTTATGAACACCTTCTCCCCCTGCCCAGTCGTCCCCACATCCCCCTTGCTGCCTCTGCCTCTCCCCCTGGGCCTGGGCCCCTCAGCTGGGGGGAAAACTGGAATTATTAGCCTTTCCTATGTGGCTGACCTCAAGCAGTGCCTCCCTGACTTCCCTCAAACACTGATGGGAATGGATCTGGCTTTGGAAACTGTGGCCAGCTGGTATGGATGGAAAAAGAGCCTCCCCACTCAGTAATTCACCTTCTAGGGGAGCAAACACAGAGGAGTAACACTCAGAAGGCTGGGCCTGGGCTACCCAGCAACAGCTGAAGCCAGAGAATCAGGGTAGGAGGCTGCAAAAGGGGCCTGTAGGGGGGGGGGGGGGGGGGGGGGGGGCAGGGGGCGGCTATGGAGCCAGCCCAGACATGCTTCAAACATGGTACCAGAAGGTCAGGCTTGATGCATTTGAAGCCACTGGTGGTCACTTACTCGTTTGTTCTGAGACAGAGTTTCACCCGTAGGCCAGGCTGGCCTTAAGCTTGCTGCAGTGCCTCTGCCGAGGCTACCATGCCTGTTCAGTGATGCATTTTGAGAGCCCTTCTACTGCCCCCCCACCCATTGGAAAGCATCAGGATGTTGTGGCCGGGCATGGTGGCGCACACCTGTAATCCCAGCACTTGGGAGGCAGAGGCAGGTGGATGTCTGTGAGTTCGAGACCCCCGCCTGGTCTACAAAGAGAATTCCAGGACAGCCAGGGCTGTTACACATAGAAACCCAGTCTCAAAAAACCAAAAAATAAAAATAAAAAATTAAAATTAAAATTAAAGAAAGAAAGAAAGAAAGAAAGAAAGAAAGAAAGAAAGAAAGAAAAAACGTATCAGGAAAGAGCAAGCTCTGAAGGTCTGGAACTCCAAGGCCGTCCCTTGCAGCCTGTCTCATCTACCACTTTCCCATCCTTTCTATACTTTTTAAATCTTTTTTTCTTCTTTTTTCTTCCTTCCCTCACTCCCCCTTACCTTCTGTTTTCTTTTGTTGTTGCTGCTGTAAGGGATTAAGCCCAGGGCTTCATGCATGCTGGGCTATGTTATCTCTGCACTGTGGCCCAGGATGTAACAGTTTCAGTTTTCATTCTCAGTAAGAAAGTGAGTGAGTGCAGCTGTAGTGTTTGAGTTAACCTGAACAGGAATTAAACCAGAGAGGACAGGTGGGTGGGGTGTTTCTTGTTCCCATGGCAGGGGGCGGGTGGGTAATCCAGGTTATCTGGTCTCCATCTTTGGCTGGAGCGGAGCCCTGGATTACAGTTTAGACCAACTAGGTGTGAAGTGACTAAGGAATAGTGGGCGGCAGAATCAAAGGACTGGCTAACATTAGTCCTATAGCCTGGAGCTGTCACCATGTGGGGTGTGGCCACATGGAGAGGGGCCACTGTAGAGGAAAAGTCATTGTGTCAGAGTGACAGGGGCACACATATGTGCGACACATCCATGCTTGCCCTGGCCACACTCTCGGTTTTCTTGGTAATAGCGTTTAGCACCTAGGGTGTCTACAGAGTCCCCGGAACCAAATCTGTCACTCCGCCCTTCCCTGGGTGCTCATCTAACTGTCATTTCCATAGGTGCCTGAGGGTGATTCCAAGGTGGCTGTCACGCTAAGTGTCTAGTCTTTTGACTCTGTCATTGCCTACTTCTCTCTGGTCAGACCCCCCCACACACACACTCTTTCTTTTTTCTTTCTTTCTTTCTTTCTTTCTTTCTTTCTTTCTTTCTTTCTTTCTCTTTCTTCTCTCTCTTTCTCTCTCTCTCTCTCTCTCTCTCTCTCTGTCTCCCTCTGTCTCTGTGTGTGTGTGTGTGTGTGTGTGTGTGTGTGTGTGTGTGTTGTTTTGCTTTTTGAGACAGAGGGTCTTACTGTGTAGCCCTGGCTGTCCTGGAACTTACTATGTAGACCAGGCTGCCCTCAAATCAGAGATCAGCCTCCTCCCTCTGCCTCCCAGGACTATGACTAAAGGCGTGTGCCACCACACCTAGCTGGCTAATCTGTGCATGGAAATGTGGTGTGTGCATGGTTGGAGGTAACCCCAGAACCCTCTTAGGGAGTTCTCCTGGGGTCCCTGCCTTGTGCGAAGGTCAGCTTCAGCCTCATGTCCTCACACCTCAATCCCTAGGCTCCAGAGAGACTGAGATACAAACAAGGAACTCCAGAGGAGGGCCAGTGAAGCATACATGCTCTGTGACGAGGGGGCCTGTGAGCTCTCTGCCAGATAAAGAAATGCACAAATGTGTGGGTCTGGAGTGAGGTTGTCTTAGCTGCTGCTGTTCCTGCTGGGTGGGGCTTTTGAGTTAACCCGAAGTGTGCTAAGGAGTCTGGGCTTGGGTCCTCTCATGCCGGCCTTTCCTGTTGGACCACAGAGTAAGACTCAGCTAGGGTAACTCTCCTCCAACTGTGTGAGATTACTTGCCACGGCCAAAGCATCTGCCAGTTCCCTCTCTGAGCTACTCAGAAGGCAAGATGAATACACAGGAAGTCTGTTGTCCCTGGTTCTGATCTGTGACTCTTACTGAGTGAGCACCCACCCACCTGGCCTAAGGATTTTCCTTGACATTCATTTCATCCCATCTTGGACCTACCTCCAGGAGCTGTTTCCATCTTTATTCTAGCAAGGAGCCCACATCTCAAAAAGGGGTTGTCTAGTAACTTGTCCTAAAACACAGGCTGGGGATGGCACCCCAGGGTATATCTGGCCCTCAAGCCCATCCATCCTTGCTCACTCCCACCTTGGAGAGAAATGTCTCTGCCCTTCCGCTCTCTTTAACACGCGTGAAAGTATGAACTGTAGCATTCCCTGCAGTGGGAGAGTGAGTCCATGGAAGCTACTGAAGAGGAAAAAGTTCAAGGTGGTGTTTTGTGATTTTTCTTTCTGCATTTTTGTTCATGAAGAGGAATCTGCACATTGTCACCTTATGGAAGTGCCCTCTTCTTGCCTCCTGAACAAAGCCAACAGCCTTCCCAGCTGATGCTCATCGAGGTTGTAAATGCCTTTCTTCTCCACGTCCATAGCTTGTGCGAGCTGTGTATAGCGCTGCACACAGGCCACCCTGCACAGCCAAGGGGTGCAGAATAACACAAATGCACTTGTTTTCTGGGCACTGTAGGTCCTTTGGGCTCACTTGTGCAGCTGCCCACACAGGACTGGTCACGTGGCATCCAGGTTCCCTGCAGGGAGGCTCAGAGGCTCCACTGTCAGGTCAATTTGCTTTACAAATTGCATTCAGTTCCAGTCTTACCTTGGCTTACATAGGAGGTGGGGGTGCAAAGTGAAGGAAGAAAGAGCCTGCCTGCCACACAGGGACCTGGTGTTGAAATTGGATCCAGAAAAGAAAAAAAGAAGAAGAAAGAAAGAAAGAAATTGGATCCAAAACTCAGGCTACTAGCCCAAGCCAGGTCCTGCCTCCTACTGAGCAGTCAGAGGCCCTGACCAAGGCCTTGGCAGGGTAGTGGAGTCTATCAGGCTCACTGTAGTATCCCCAAATGAGCCCACCCACTGCAGTGCTGAAAGAGACC
>OU015754.1:81106027-81125974 GCA_907169655.1 Acomys percivali | reverse complement strand
TTCTCTCAGACCCTCTGGTCCTGGGGTGGAGCCTCTTCTCTCAGACCCTCTGGTCCTTGGGTGCAGCCTCTTCTCTCAGACCCACTGGTCCTGGGGTGGAGCCTTTTTCTCATTGGTTCTAATTAGCTGCTGTTTTGCTGCCTTGAGTCCCAGGTGGATCCGTCCTTTATTGACAGCAAGGTCAGCTCCTGCAGTACCTTGGGTCTCTCTCTCTCTCTCTCTCTCTCTCTCTCTCTCTCTCTCTCTCTCTCTCTCTCTCTCTCTCTCTGCAGTGACAGCTGAGCTCCTCGGGCTCCCCACAAAGCTCGGTGGTCCTCTGGCGCTCATGTTGGACAGTTGTGAGTGGTAAGGGGGATCATTTGCTTTGCTCCTCAGTGCTGCGTCCAGTCGTTTTTATTCAGCAGCCTCCCAAAAAGAGTTCTTGGGCATTCCTAAGACTGTCGCTTAGAATTGTGTAGAACAAAGACAAGGAGGAGAAATTGGAGTTCCAAACCACTGCAGGTAGAGGAAACACCCTAACCTCCCATTCTAGTGTTTTGATCCATAGAGTTGGAGGGTTTTTAAAAAGTGGAGTATGGCAGTTTTTTCCTAAGGCTAAATTTAGCAGTTGCTTTGGAAAATCAGAGTGGTACAGCATGTGCCTTATCGTGGTCTGGCCCGTCCCCTTCCCTCCGCACTTGGACATCTTACGTGACTAGCCAGGGAGGCGCAGCTTAATGGACTCCGGTGGCCCCATTTATTCTGGGAAGGAATGAAGAAGTGACTTCACTTTCCCCATCTTTCCATGCTTCCTGAAACATTTAGGAGACTTCCTAAGCAGCAATTACAGTTCTTTACAGAAATAGTCCGAGCCATGCCTCCTCCTGCCTTGTCAGCTCTTGCTGCCACTGAAGCCAAGGGCTGTAAATGGAATGAGAGCTCGGCCTCCCGCTCCCTGTCCAAATAGCAACAGGAGGCACATGTGCACTTGAGACACAAATAACGCGTTTTAAAATAGCAGATGGTATTTGATGGTTGCTCCTTCATTCATTTACCTGCCAAGGCAAACTTTCTCCTACTCTGGCAAGAGGACTCGAAGCGTCTCTGCGTGTACTGCGCAGCAGCTGATGCGCAGACGTCCGTGCCCAAGCATGCATCTGAGGTTGTTCTAGAGACTGTTTCTTTTGTTTCGCATAATTAAAATGTCACGTTTACACAGCAGCGTAACCTGATGGGCCTGTTTAACTTTGGTAACTAATTACAGGCTCTGCTTTCACAAAGGTATGCTCCGTGGCTGGTTATTTGCGTAGTCTGTTTCCCAAGTGGAAAGGGGGCATCTAACAGTTAGGGGTCAGTGATATTTTTAGTGTACAGCGCCAGCGACTGCAGAAAAGTGACATTGCTCTGCTGGGAAATTCCAGCTTGTATCTTTGAGGACGTCACATGGTTGAGTTTTGCTGCCAGGCTCCTTAGCCAGCACTGTGTAGTGACATCATTTCTTTACCTGAACTGGAAAAAAAAAAAAAAAAAAAGACAGACAGAAAAACACAGCTTTTTTTCTCTCTCCTCCTTCCAAGTCAGCTCCATTGCATTTTTGCCCATTTCAACCAACCCCTCTCCACTGAAGCAAACAGTAAGAACCTCTGATTGGCACATAGACCACCATGGCAGTGAAATTGCCAAGTCCTTGGACAGTCAGTAAATGACCTCATCGATAACTTGGCTCTCAGGTGCTTAAATTAGAAAGCAATACTCCTTCCCCTGAGCAGTTACTCCGCTTGTGGTGCCAGATCCCAGCGACCCAGTCTCGCCCATAGTGGGACGATCTATAGGAAATGAGTGCACAGTGTTTGCAAGGCAGGGAAGGGAGGCTGGCTGCAGTAGATTCCAACCTGTGTCTTGCGTTCAGATCTCCGCCCCGATGCTTACAAGCAGCATGACTTTGGGTAAGTAAGCTGTTTTCTAAGCCTCAGCTTTCTCCTCTCTAAGCAAAGAGGGGAGCCCTTTCGTTGTCGAGAAGATGACTGAGATGTGAGGTGTGCCTGGCCTCTGTAGGTGCTCCGTGTAGCTGCTCGGTAGCTGCTGTTAGTACCCTGTCGAAGGTGATGGCTGAGCTGCTGAAGAATCCGAGGTCCACAGGTGGACATGGGAAAGGGCAGCGTTAGCTGGGGCCCAGAGGCATGGAAAATTCCTGCTGTGTTCAGAGAAGAGTGATTTAGAAGAAAAGAAAAGAAAAAAAAACATCAACATGACCTTGAGCAGTTGCTAATGAGCATGCCACAGTAAAACAGAGATTTTAGTTTTATGTTACAGGTTTAAAGAGAAGGATTTAAGATTTTTTTTCTTTTTAAAGATTTATTTTATGTGTTTGAGTGTTTTGCCTGCATGTATCACATGCATGTAGTACTTGTGGGGACCAGAAGAGGGTGCCAGATCTCTGCAACTGGAGTTACTGATGGTTCTGAGCCACGGTGTTGGTCTGGGAACCAAACATAGGCCCTCTGTGAGAGCAACAAGCAGTCTAAAGTGCTGAGCCAATGTTATGTGCCTAGGTGCTCTGTGTGCATGCACGACTGTACATCCCTTCTATGCCTGGTGCCCAGTGAGACCAGAAGAGGCCATTAGGCCCCTTGAGACTTGAGTTACTGTCAGTTGTGAGCTGCCATGTATATGCTGAGAATTGAATCCAAGGTCCTCTGGAGAAGCAGCCAGTGCCCTTAACTGCTGAGCCATCTCTCCAGTACCAGGCCCTAGTATTTTAAATTATTTGATCTCATATCGGAAACCATTCAGTACAACCATGAAAATTAATAGTGTTCCAAAAACTTACAGTGGGATGCACAAAATCAGGAGCTAGCAGAGGTGCAGCAGGCTCTGGGTCTTTTCTGGCAAACACTCTGTCACGCTCAGAGCAGAGGACCAAACCCGTGCATGTCTCCACTCTGCCAGCAGCAGATGCCATGTTTTCTAAACTTATAGGATGCTGTGGGCATCTGATTTCTTAAAATTGTTTTCTTTTTATTTCATTTTAAATGAATCCCTTTGAGGGTTGGGAATTCCTAGCAGAGAACTAGGTGTGCCCCCACCCACCCCTGATTGGCTGTGTGGTATTCTGCATAATGGGAAAGGCTGGCATTGGGTAAATCAAGCCCCAGCTAGCTATTCCTGTTTGCTGCTTTGTACTTTTTGAGACAGCGTCTTACTATGTAGACCTGGCTGACCTGGAGCTCTCACCACATAGACCAGGCTGGATTTTGATTCAACGATCAGCCCACCTAATCCTCCTGAGTGCTGAGTTTAAAAGTGTGTGCCGCTACACGGAGCTCCACCAAGCCATCCTCGGTTGTTGGGCAGCGGTTGGTTGTGTCATGTTTCTTTCTGATCTTTGAAATCATCAGAGTTATCCATGGCTATGAGTGCAGTTTTCTTTATCTTTATATTTGGGAACTGTAAGAAGTGGAGTCTGACAGTGGTCAGGCCTCCTGCTGTGTCTGTCCTCCTATGTGCCTGAGGGGCTGTCTCCTCCTCCTCCTCCTCCTCCTCCTCCTCCTCCTCCTCTTCCTCCTCCTCCTCCTCCTCCTCACCATCACTGGGTGGCATTCGCAGCATGTCATGACTCCTGCTGCTTTGCTATGTCTTGGTAACACTGTTTCTTTTCTTTCTTTTTTAAAGATTTATATATTTATTTTATGTATATGAGTGCTCTATTTGCATCCACACCTGCATGCCAGAAGAGGGCATCAGATCCCATTGTAGATGATTCTGTGCCTCCATGTGGTTGCCGGGAATTGAACTCAGGACCTCTGGAAGAGCAGACAGTGCTCCTAACCACTGAGCCATCTCTCCAGCCCAACACTGTTTCTTTTCATCATCTATATGTGTTTGTTTCAATGGCCCCAGAGGGTATGAATGAACATTGTAATCATGTTCACTTGATTCATGTTGAGACTGTTTATTTTAACGTAGGGACAGATGGGTTGCTGTGGTTGCATGTGTCTGTATGCATGCACGTGTCTACTAGCTCTGTCCGCTGATGGAGCCTAGAAACAGTGACCACCAGCAGTAGTGAGCCCACACCACACCAAGTCCTGGCTCCTAAACACCATTCTCCAGTGAAAGGAGTCAAGCTCCACACCTCACTGGGGTTGTTGTGTCTAAGGCTGGGGCAGGAGAAATAAAAGGCAAACCTGCACCATTTTGTGATCCCTGAAGATTGAGGGAGTGCTCAGAAGAGAAAGATGGCGGTGACACACCAGGAAAGCGTGGGGTCCTGCCTGGAAGAGCTTGTGGCTAGAGCTAGGACACTTTGAGCAAGATGTCAATAACTTATGACCCAGGGTGGGAAATAAGTACATGCAAGGCCAATTGCTTGAAGTGACTGAAGCGGACAGGACATCCTTCCTCACTGGGGAATTCCAGGGTACGTGTGACCCCTCTTCCCCGTGACACAGAACTCAGTGGCCTTCCCTGCGAACACAGACGGGATTTTGATTCCTTGCTTCCAAAGACTGCTGAAGAAAAGTCCTAATGTTACCAACAAGTCCAGCAGACCCTGCCCAAACCAAACAGGTCAAGGGTCGCGTCATCCATCCACCATCCCAGACCCACTGCTGTCTCCTAAAAACCCCGCAGCCCCCCGTCTAACCAGCAGACAAACCTGACATGAAGAATCATCTGCAGACGATCCAGTGAATATTCCTGAAAATGATGGAAGTGAAGAATAAGAGCTGGTAAAAGTCACAAGTCTAAGGAGCCTGAACACGGGGTGTGTGCTGTGTCCTGGGCTGAGTCTCAGAAGAGACAAGGCGCATCAGGGAACTGGGGGCTAGTCAGTCTCAGGCCTGTGGTCCAGAGTAGGGCCCTGGCAACCTTTGTTTCCTCATCTTTTGTTTCTTTGGTTTGGTTTGATTTTTCGAGACAGGGTTTCTCTGTGTAGCCTTGGCTGTCCTGGACTCACTTTGTAGACCAGGCTGGCCTCGAACTCACAGCGATCCACCTGCCTCTGCCTCCTGAGTGCTGGGATTAAAGGCGTGCGCCACCACACCGGGCTAGTTTCTTCATCTTAACGAAGGGGTTAAATGAGATGTTGACATTAGGGATAACTGGGCAAGGGGCTTATGGGAACTCTGTGATCTTTGCCACATGTGTGTAAAGAAAAACCATTAAACATTTAAATATTTAAAGGCCCCATAGCTTTGCTTGGGAGAAGACCCCAGTGTGACGGAAGCTCATACTTTGAAGTCCCTTCACTTGGACCTATGTGTTGGTTTATTTAATGGACAAGAGGCATTGGAGTCCTTCCTTCACTGATGAGAGAAACAAGGCGTCAGATGGATCACACCATAGTTAAGATCTCTGGGTATGGTGGTGCATGCCTTTAACCCCAGCACTCGGGAGGCAGAGGCGGGCGGATCGCCGTGAGTTCAAAGCCAGCCTGGTCTACAAAGTGAGTCCAAGACAGCCAAGATATCACAGAGAAACCCTGTCTCAAAAAACCAAAAAAAAAAAAAAAAAAAAAAAAGGAAAGAAAGATCTCTGATATCTCCTGTGTTTCTCCTTCCATGTCACTGATGTCCTGTTGAAGAATGCCACTTCTAAAAAAACAGAAAAGGTTTAGGTAGAGCATAGACTTCATGGGAGCATTGGTGAGTCAGGTGCCAGGATGACTTACTTTCTGGCTAGGGTGCAGGCGCGTGTGCGCGCTTGTTCTGTGGGGGAGGGGCCCAATGGTGGCTAAAGTACCTTCCCTTTCCTGAAGCCATGCAGACAAATAGACCAATTTAGAGACTTGCAAGGGCAGAGACACACACCTGGGAGACACCCTACCTTGAATAGAAACTGGTAAGAAACAAAGGGAATGTAGGTTACTTGACTGGTGCACGGGGAGGGGAGGGAGGGGTGTGTCTTAATGTTTTCAAGTCCGGACAGATCTGAGTTGGCTTTGCGCTTGGGGAAAAGGCATGGGTCCCAATTCTCCTCAACAAGCTGGTGTGGATGGGACCAAGCAGAGTTTCCCCAGGGCTGTGCTGGGGAGGAATCTGCTTCGGTCAGACGATCAACCAAGCACTCGGTGGAAGAGAGAGGGTGCTCTTTCACAGTGGAAGCAAGCTGGGGCCTGAGCCAGGTCCCAACTAGCATCCCTGGCACCCCTGAGAACTTGTTAGAAGTGCAACTGCTGGGCCTCACCCACACCTGCAGGGTCAGAAACTCAAGGAATAGAGCCCAGCGGTCTCGTAAGCCCTCCTAAAGTGAGGACCACTAGTGTCAGAGGCCATTTTCTACTGAGATATGGCATTTGGGACCTCCTCAGTACCTAGTGTATGTTGGTTTGAGGACATTCCAAAGATACAAGGATCCAGGAAGGCTCAGGTCTCTGACACGGAGTGTTTGTGTAGAGCCTAAGTGTGTCTTCCCATGTGTTTTGTTGTCTCACAGTTATTTACCGTATCTAATCCCAGGTAGATGCTGTGTCAGTAATTGTGCCATATAATTCAGGGATGACAAGAAACCCGTACCGGTCCGTGTGGATGCTTTGCTGGGATTGTACTGTAGGGTTCCTAAACACAAGGCAAGCACAGAATCACCGATAGACAGTCCTAGGCATTCTGACGTTTGTGTTTGTTTTTTCTTTGACAGAGAGAGAGTCGCCCTGTGTAGGCCTGGCTGGCCTGGAACTTGCTATGTAGATCAGGCTAGTCTCAAACTCACAGAGATCTGCATGACTTGGCCTCCTCAGTTCTGGAATTGAGGGTGTGCACCACCATGCCCAGCTCCCAGGCCTTTTCAATTTTGAGACAGGGTGTTAAGTTACTTAGTCGCTCTGAACTCTTAACCCTCTGGCCTCTTAGGTCACGGTGGTGACAGGCCAGCTGCCAGGCCTGGGCTTTCTGTTTGTTCTCTGTGCGTGTGAGTACGTAAATACTTCAGCATGGAAGCCGGAGGTTGACGTGGGCGTCTTCCTCACTCCCTCTCCACCTGTATTTATCTCTCACTCAAACTAGGAGCCTTACCCATTCAGCCTTCGCCCTGGAGAGCCCATCTCTGCCTCCTGAGCGCCGGGATTATAGAGGTTATCCTGTCTGCTCTGACCTGACGCGGTTGCTAGAAATCTCAAGTTCTCGTGTTTGCATGGCAAATGCTTTATGGACTGAGCTGTCTCCTGGTCGCGCCCCTCACCCCCCATGTCTAATTAAAAAAATATTTTCTGCCGGGCGGTGGTGGCACACGCCTTTAATCCCAGCACTCGGGAGGCAGAGGCAGGCGGATCACTGTGAGTTTGAGGCCAGCCTGGTCTACAAAGTGAGTCCAGGACAGCCAAGGATACACAGAGAAACTCTGTCTCGAAAAACAAAACAACAACAACAAAAATATATTTTCCATCTTTCAAATGAGCCCATGGATGGAGAGGACATGGATACAGAGGCAGCTCTATTCGAAACTGGATGCTTTATAAAAGATAGGTGTTTATTTGGCCTCCGATTCAGAGGCTGGGTGTCTTCATGAGGTGCCTCTTGGAGTGGCTTGTTAACATGGAAGCACTCACTGTGTAGCAACATGGCAGGCCTGTTCCTGTGGGTAAGAAGCCAGTGAGGTAGCCGTAGGTTTTTGCCTTTGCAGATCAGGACAGTCTGTTGTGTCTGGGCCTGGCAGGAAGGATGGCAGGTGACCACAGGGAACTGCTGTGGTGGGGGTGGCCAAGTGTCGGGCATTCATTGCCTCTCTGACTGTGTCTCATGAGGGCTCTTCATCTTGGCCACTGAGTCTACAGTGCTTTGGTTTAGAATTAAGCCGTGTCATGCCGGTGAGGTAGCCTAGTGTGGGCCCAGGCTTGGTTGAGCAGTGAGGTGCTGGGAGGAAGCAGGTACCTCTGCGTGTCCCAAGGAGGATGATGATGGTCCTGCTGCTTGCCCTGAGCTGTGACCCAAGGGTTGAGTTCTGTCTTCAGACGGAGGGATGAGTTTTCCTGCCGCGTTTAGGTTCCTGGGACCTGTTCAGGCTCCTCTGCTTATACCCTCCCCCTTCATCTCAGCCAGTGTTGATGTCTAGTTACTCAGGCGCGTAATGCTCGGTGAAATCCTCCAAGGTGGCTGTATCCACCTGTGCACGTGAAATTAGAGCAGAGATTGGGGTGGGGCCCATTTCCCTTGAGTGAACACCGCTTGTTTCTGTTAATTGTATTTGCAGAGGTGACATCAGGACTAGTGACAAGGTCTCCTTCTTGTGTTTTGGTTTTAAAGTAAAGTGAATCTGATGGAGCGTTTCCAGGGGAGAAGTCTGTTTTTCGGGGCTCTGCAGGCCCATGCCTCTGGCTTTGTGTAATGTTTCCTTTTTGCCTGTCTCCATCTGTAAAGCACCGGTACCTGCCTCCCAGCTTGGTGGTCTGCTGGCCTCTGCCGTTTGCTCCTCCGTGCATGTTAGCTGCCCCACTCACCAGTCTGGGAACACTGGCGGATCTCCCCGTTCCAAGCTTTCCATTTTCCGTGACTCAGATGCCATGTTCTGAACAGAGCTGTGCCTTTCAAAGTTTGGGGAGAAACTTTGGGCTGTAGCTGTCATTCGTGAGCTCCTGAGGACCATAGTTCCTCTTTAGAAGCTGGTGATGAGAACACTTAGTGACATAGTATGTTCTGAGCATGGACATGTATGAACCAGTGTGATTCCCACAGTAACTGCCCCCCCCGCCCCCAGAGCTGAGACTGGAAGGGCTGTAGGTTTATCCTAGCTGTACAGTCAGCCCACAGCACCGCAGGGCCCTGAGCAGCCCACCTCTCCAGCTGACCCTCCCCCCCAGCGGGCCACCTCTTCCCCCACTCCTTACGTGTCTTGCCTCATAGCCTTCGCGTTTATTCCCTTACACACTCTCGCCCCTTTGTTCTTGTCTGGCATGCCCGGTTATTCTCTTCACACTGGCCAGACTTAAGGGTCGCCTTTGCTAACGCATCTCAGCCCTGTGCCCACCCGCTGTTCCAGTCACTCTCCAGCTGCCTTGTTTTCACAGTCTGACTGGGCCCCGGAAGGAGCCGGCCTTTTCTGCCTTCCTCACTGCTCCTGGCACCCCAGCACCATACGTATGAAAATCTGTGGCATTAATATGGTCACTGATGCCTTTAATAATGATTTGGGCTTCTCTTATCCCTGTGACATATCTTGACTCTTCCTGCGTGTGTGCTCGCGTGCACACAGGTCAGGGTGCGGTTGTGCCGAGTGGCCTTTACTCAGTGGTACGGAATCATGCTTTCTGGATTATAGTCCCAGCTCCTCAGCGGTGGCCTGTTGTCTCCTTAACGTAGGGGTGAAACAGGTACCTGTCTGTGACAGAGAGTGCTAAACTTGTAAGAGAGCTTGCAGCCCTCCTGCCCCCTTTCTCACAGTCATCTTATTATGTCATACCCACTTCCTGTGTCTGCCCCGGGGGATGGTAATGGGGTCTGCCAGATCTCCTCTGGGTCTCTGTGGGGAATTCCACAGAGAAATAGTGAAGTGAGAACCCGGAGCCCAAAAGCAAGATTTTGACACAAAGGGATTTTCCTGGTCCTTCCTCTGAGGGCTGTGGGCTCCTGTAAGCGTTACATTGTGGTGTGTGGAGACAGCCTGTGTGCTGGGCTGGGGAAACTGGCCTGCTGTAGTCCCTCATTTGGCAGAGCTACTGACAGTCTTTTGGACGCCAGACTCACAAGCTGGCATAGGCCACAGGTCAAATGCTTTTCTTCTTGAACGCAGCCTCACTCTCCTGCTCTGCCCTAGATAACCAGTTCAGGATGTCCATCCTGGAGCGCCTGGAGCAGATGGAGCGGAGGATGGCCGAGATGACGGGCTCCCAGCAGCACAAGCAGGGGAGCAGCGGAGGCGGCAGCGGAGGCGGCAGCGGAAGTGGTACTGGAGGGGGCCAGGCCCAGGTAGGCCTTGCCATTGGCAGCTTCTGTTTGCTCAGTGTTTCATTCATGCATGAAGCAGTTGGTCCCGGTGGCCTCTCTGCTGCTACTAATGTCATTCATAGGTTGGAATAAGATGTCCGGGGACCTGCTTCCTGGTGCCTGTGCTCAGTTTCCACAGTGTGACAGAGGCCTGGGTGCAGACTGTTACACACCACCCCAGTTTTCAGCTGTATTTCTTGGTCTTGTGTCTCACTGTGTTCCCTAGCAACTGGGAGGAACAGCCAGGGGCACATCTGCTGGAACGCCAAGTTAAATCACTCCTCCTAGTTTGTGTCTTTGCCTATCTTAAGAAATACAGAGCACAGTTTAACTCAGCGGTGCTTAAGCTTTTCTAGCTCCCAGAAGGGGAACTCAAAAAAAAAAAAAAAATGGTTCATGGAGGATTGTTCAGTGAGGGACAGTGTCACATTAGAGCATCTTCACAGGGCTGGAGAGGTCAGTGGTTAAGAGCACTGCCTGCTCTTCCAAAGGACCCGGGTTCAATTCCCAGCACCAACATGGCAGCTCACAACTGTCTGTAACTCCAAAATCTGACACTCCTACACCAAGCCACATAAATTAATATTTAAATAAAATATTTTTTAAAAAATGAAGCATCTGTTACAATATTTCCTTTCCCTTTTTTGTTTTGTTTTGGGGGGGGAGTTTTGTTTGTTTGTTTCCTTTTCTTTTTAGGTTTTCTTTTCTTCATTTTAATTAGTGTATGTGTACATGACACACATGCAGAGGTCGGGGGACAACTGTGAGCAGTCAGTTTTCTCCTCACACCTTGGATCCAGGGATTGAAGTCAGGTTGTCAGCCCTGACGGCAAGCGCCTTTATTCACTAAGCCGCCATTGTCCGCGAGCCCCTCTCGTACTTTTTTCAGCGAATGTATCACGTGGCCAGGCACAGGGAGATGGTCAAGTATTGCTTTAGGACTTTTGCTCTTGAGGCCTCCGTGGACATCCCGTCTAGGAGCTTTGCTTTGAGGAAGTCTGGGGAAAAGACTGAAGATCCGGTGGCATTTCTTGCCTCAGCTACCAAGGCCTTGCCTGAAAACCTCGGGGAAATCCCTTCTGCTCTTCATGTGAGGGACAGTTTCCTCTGCAGAATTTTGTGGGTTTGTTGTTGTTGTGTTGTTTTGGTGGGGTTTTTTTTGTTTGTGTTTTTGTTTTGCGATAGGGTCTCCATATACCCTTGGCTGGCCTGGAACTCGCTATGTAGATTATAGTAGCCTTGAACTCGTAGAGATCTGCCAGCTGTGCCTCTTCAGTGCTTGGGTCAAAGGTGTGTGTCACCACAGTGCCTGGAAGAATGTTCTTCTTTTTTAAAGTACATTTTGTTTGTTTGCAAACCTTGTAAATGTGGAACACTAGCAGTATTTTAATTCATTTCCTACCTTATGTCCATGCGTGTTTTGCCTGTGTGTGTGTATGTGCATTGTGTGCACGCAGTGCCTGTGGAGAGCAGAAGAGGACATCAGATTCCCCTGGAACTGGACTGACAGATGGCTGTGAGCCATTACGTGGGTGCTAGAAAGAGCAGCAAGTGCTCTTAACTGCTGAACCATCTCTCCTCCAGCACCAGGATTTTTAATATCAATGATCGATGAAAGCAGAGCATAGTATCTCTGCTTCTACTAATCTCAGATTTTTTTTCATATGCCTTCCATCTTCCGAAACTGTCACAGTCACTGTAGCTATGAGAGCAATGGCAAGTCACACAAGAGACGTCTTGCTTGTTGCCCAACCTTTTTGTTGATAATTTTTACTTTATGTGTTTAAACGAAATCCTTTCTAAAATTCAACATTTCAGTAAAATACAGTTTGTGGGTATATCAAACTCATTATTACCCATATGAAGTTACAGTTTTTTAGATCATAATATAGTTACATTTCTTCCCCTCCCTCTTCTCCCTACCCCCAAAGCCTCCGACATACCATGCTTATTCTCTTTCAGTTTCATGGCCTCTTTTCATTAATTGTCATTGCATCCATGTGTATCTATGACTATACATACATACATACATACATACATACATACATACATACATACATACTCTTCTATGCAGCATGCTTAGTTTATATAATGTTACTTGTTTTCAGGGCTGACCATTTAACCGGTCAGTGTGCTCCTCCCCGGGGAAGGCCGGTTCTCCCACTCTCAGCATTCCTTAGCTGCCTGTAGCTCTTTTTTGTAAGGCTTAGACCTTTGGCATGTCTATTGTACTTCTTTTAAAAAAACAAAATTACTGGGGAGCTGGAAGGATGGCTCATCAGACAGGGGCCCGTACTGCTCTTAGAGTAGAATACAATTTCAGTTCCCAGTACCCTTGACAGGCGCTTAAAACTGCCGCTACCTCCAGCTCCAGGGAACCTACCCCCCACCCCTTCTAGCCTTCTCAAGCATACACCTGTACTCATGCACACATTTACAATTAAAATATGCAATTACAAATAAAATAAATTGTGAGTGCATGCATGCATGGAAGCCAGAGGGCAACTTACCATGTGGTTCCAGGGACCAAACTGCTCTTCAGGCCTGGCAGCTGCAGGTGTCTTTACCCTCAGAGCCAACTCACCATGCCCTTTTCTATTTATTAACGTTTCTTTATCTTTGCTGTTAACATGTTTTCTACTGATTTGCTAATTGCCACTTGCCTCCCACGTGTGGCGGAGGGCCTGTGGCCTTGGATGTAACATGTGCTTTCTCATGACATAGTGTGCTTCTGGCGCTGGGACCCTAGGGAGCTGCTTCGAGAGTCGTGTGGTGGTTGTCTGTGAGAAGATGATGAGCCGAGCCTGCTGGGCCAAGTCCAAGCATTTGATCCACTCGAAGACTTTCCGTGGGATGACCCTCTTACACCTGGCTGCTGCCCAGGGCTACGCCACCCTGATCCAGACCCTCATCAAATGGCGGTAAGGCCAGGCCAGAGGTCTCTGCCACCCTCATGTCTTAGTCTCCTGGCCTTGCCTGCTGCTGGAGAGGAATCCAGTCGTTCAGTGTGTGTTGTAGCCTGTGAGCCAGGGCCTTTTCCCAGGGTAGTTCCCAAGAGAGTTGCTAGACTACTGAGTGAGATGTGAGATGTGAGACTTCCTGTTTCTTTTGGGCCTTTGTCGAATGGAGTCCAGAATCCTCTCACACCAGGGGAGCTAGGCGCCCAGGTGGCTTCATTTCCACAGGTTTTGTGTTATCTTGGTGTTTCCTCTTCCCATGGGTTAATGTGTGGTAACCTCCATGCTATCCCAACAGCACAAAGCATGCAGACAGCATTGATTTGGAGCTGGAAGTCGACCCCCTGAATGTGGACCACTTCTCCTGTACTCCTCTGGTAAGGAAGAGGCTCGTTAGTCAGGCAGTGGTGACGCACACCTTTAATCCCAGCACTCGGGAGGCAGAGGCAGGTTCATCTCTAACTTTGAGGCCAGACTGTTCTACAGAGCAAGTTTCAGGACAGCCATGGCTACCCAGAGAAACCCTGTCTCAAAAGAAAAAAAAAGCTGGGGTGGGAGAGGCTTCTTTAGTCCCCTGTCTCTCTAGACTGGCACAGGGAATCCTGACCCCAGTGGAAGCTGAGAGTGTTACTTAAAAGATGAGGTGCAAAACAGAATATGTTGGTGGTGCAGGCTTCTGGCGTCAGCTTTCAGGGGGATGGAATCAGGAGGTTCCAAAGGTCAAGGCCACAGTACAAGGCCAACCTAGTTGAATGAAGTCCTTTCTGAACATGATACAAAGACACATCCCAAACTGGTTTAGGAAAGTAAACCAGTTCTGAGGGAGTGTCAGACAGGCACACTGGCACTTCTCGTCAGAATCAGACATTTGTTAGAGGTGATTGTAATGGCAGCGTTTTATCCAGTGGCTCCAGAAAGACTAGTGTACCTGCTGCTAGAAACAGCAGAAGTGAAATCTGGACTGAGGTCCTTGACCCGTCTTCCTGACTTTCAGATGTGGGCCTGTGCCCTAGGGCACTTGGAAGCGGCAGTGGTGCTGTACAAGTGGGACCGCCGGGCCATCTCCATCCCAGACTCTCTGGGAAGGCTGCCTTTGGGCATTGCCAGGTCAAGGGGCCATGTGAAATTAGCAGAGTGTCTGGAGCACCTGCAGAGAGACGAGCAGGCCCAGCTGGGGCAGACCCCCAGGATCCACTGTGCCCCAAGTGAAGAGCCAAGCACAGAAAGCTGGATGGCCCAGTGGCAGAGGGAGGCCATGAGCTCCCCAGAAATACCCAAAGGAGTCACCGTCATTGCAAGCACCAATCCAGGTACAAATTCACAAGGGTTTCATCTCGGAACTTGCCGGCTCCCCATTGGCTTTCTGCAGCTTCCCCTAGGAGATTCCCCTA
The DNA here is from genome assembly GCA_907169655.1 of Acomys percivali. Taxonomy (NCBI): domain Eukaryota; kingdom Metazoa; phylum Chordata; class Mammalia; order Rodentia; family Muridae; genus Acomys; species Acomys percivali. The sequence goes on along the minus strand of OU015754.1, from coordinate 81,111,733 downwards.
GGATACTCACCTACATTTAAGGGCTGGTGGGGGAGGGGTACATACTGTTTCTGATTTTCCTTTAAAAATAGCTAGTTCCCCTCCCAGTGTGGAAAGTCTGTTTGCACAGGAAATGCACACCTTTGGCGGAGGACTATCTGAGTACAGTCAGTGCCGCTGGGGAATATTTACGCCTCAGGAACATGCCTTGCACTCCAGCTTCGCTCTTTTTATCTCCCAGGCATAAAGTGTTGATTCTTTAGGATTCCTACTTTGCCGTCTGTCCTGACTGTCCTTTCTACTGTACTTTTCAGAGCTGAGAAGACCTCGGTCTGAACCCTCTAATTACTACAGCAGTGAGAGCCACAAAGATTATCCGGCTCCCAAAAAGCATAAGTTGAACCCCGAGTGCTTCCAGGCAAGGCAGGAGAAGCTGTTTTGCACTGCACTGAGTCTGGAGCAGCCAAATATCAGGAAGCAGAGCCCTAGTTCTAAGCAGTCTTCCCCAGAGACAATGAGCCCCAGTGAAGGAGTGAGGGACTGCAGCCGGGAAGCCTCCCCTCCCGCTCCAGAGACTGCAGCATCCCAAGCGCCTGCATCTCAGCCTGTAGTAAAGTGGAGTTCCAAAGATCTTTACATTGGTGTGTCTACAGTACAGGTGACTGGAAAGCCGAAGGGGACCAGTGTAGTAAAGGACGCGGCACCTTCACAGGTGCGTCCGCGAGAACCAATGAGTGTCCTGATGATGGCAAACAGAGAGGTGGTGAATACAGAGATGGGGGCCTACCGGGATAGTACAGAGAGCGAGGAGTGCTCCCAGCCCATGGATGATATTCAGGTAAGAACGCCTGCAGACGCTGCAGCCTCACAGTGGCTCTGACCGTGGCGGGTCACCTCTGAAAGCCCCCACATTGCTGACTCCCAGCCCAGGAAGGGTTTGCAAACTTGGTCTTGCTCAGGGGAACGTTGAGTACCTGCTCCTCTTGGACCACATTTTCCTTCTGCGAATCAGGCGCTGTGAATGGGGCCTGAGCACGGGCCCTTAACAGAAAGAGCCTTCTTCCCTCTCGGTACCAGCCCTTTGAGAACTAAACTCCATGACACTTCAGTAAGTGTGCTGCTTTCTTGCAGAATGCCAGCTTCCCTGTTTTCAGTACTGGTTATAATAGAGTCAAGGCCCTAAAAATAGCCAGCAAGGAGGCTTGCAGACAGGATTTGGATTATCTGTGTGACTTTGACTAGCTCAGCCGTCATCTAGCCATTGTGAAGGGCAGCTGTGGCTTGAGGCTCACATGGCATGTAGTGAAATACCTCCAGCACTAATAACTGACTGCCCCTGTAATGCACACAGGAAGCCCAGAGTCCTCTGAGGACACTAAACTTGTCACAGACTAAACAAGGCGTAGGCTATTAGGCAAAATCCACCAACTCAGACCCGCAGAAGCAGTCAAAGGGGCAGCCAGAGAGCATGGTTCCGGGGCTCTGTTCCTCGGCCTCTTTCCAGATTCCTGTTGCTGCAACCCAAAACAAAAGGGAAAGGCTATAGGGCACCCGTGCCTAAGGAGTGATGCCGGGGGCTGGGAAGGCCGTGTCCCTGCCAGGGAAGGTGCAGCTGCTGAGTCACTCCTCAGCATTGCACCCTGAGGGAGCTTTCTGTCTCTGGTATTCTGTGAAGGGCGAGAAGCATGCATGCTTATTGCTGGTAGGTACTCCGGGCAGATGGGAGACCCCACCACTGATTGACCAACAACCCTGTAGCCAGGAGGATCCTGCCAAGGTAAATCAAATAATGTTGTGGCTTCAGAGTGTCAGGCAAACACTCTCCACTGAGCACAATCCTCGGCCCCTTTTAAATTTTATCTTATTAAGCTCCCAGGCCATTGTCAAACTTAGAGTCCTCCCGTTTCAGCCGCCCAGGAATTGAGGGCTGCAGGTGTGTCCACCATGCCCAGCCTAAGTCAAATAATGTAGACAAAAAGCTGATAAACTTTTCTTGTAAAGAGCCAGATGGTGAGTATTTTTAGGCTTTGTTGCTCATACAGAAACTGTTATAAACTTGGATCTGCCTCAAGAGCACAAAAGTAGCTGTGGACAAAATTAAAGAGATGAGTGTAGCTGCATTCTGAAAAAACTCTAATTACACAGGTAGCCAGTGGCTCTGCTCTGCCTGGTAGAGTTTGCCTAGTCCTCGGTGTGGGCGATTCCTGATGGAACCTGTATTAGTTACTTTTCTGCTCGGCATGACACAGCTGAAAGGAGGAGGGAGGGTTTACTTCTGGTTCCGTTTGAAGATTTAGTCCTCTGTAGTGGGGAAGCCACAGCAGCAGGGACGTGAGGCCGTGCCCAGCAGCGCAGTGCAGTCAGGAAGCAGAGCTGGTGGCTGGTGCTCCTCGCTTTCTGCTTATTCAGCCCCTGCCCTGGCCCACGGGTGCCCACGGGTTGCTGCCGCCCACACTCAGGGTGGATCTTCTCTCCTCAGTTAAACCTTTCTGGAGACACTGCCATCGACAGTTGCTTGTTGATGAAAATTTCTTAGACAAACATTTAAGACAGTTTTTCTTTTGAAGGTTTGATTTTAAGATTGTAAAATCCACTTCACTTTAGCCAACTTTAGGTAGCTGTCAGAAAAGCCTTAGACCAGCTCTGCTCCCTCCATCAGCTCCCAGTGTCCAACTGCACCTCCCACCAGCTCTGATTTGATTCCTAGAATTCTGCTTTTCTGGAAACTTCATCTAACCGGGATATAGTCTTTTGTGTCTCAGTGTCGCTGTGACCAAAATACCTGATGCAGAACTAGCTGAAGAGTTTATGCGAGGGAGTGGCGGAGACTCACTGACCGTGTCAGGAGCCAGAAGTGGAGCTATGCCTTCAAAGGCCTGAGTGTGAAGTGTGTGTGTTAGACTCTTCTCCTGTTGCTGTGACTTGTTAGCAGTCATTCAAGATATAGTCCACTGTGGCTGGGGATTAAGGCCCCACCCACAGTAACTGGTCTTCTTCATAAGTTTACAAAATCAAAATCCTCCTCCACAGACATGCTCAGAGGCCTTTCTCTCGGGCCATGCTAGATTCAGTCAAGCTGACAACACTCACCATCACCCCTACCCCACTCAGCAAGACCATACTTGCGGAAGGTTTCATAGCCTCCTCAGCCAGCTCCTCAGGCTGGGGAACCAGTGAGCAAAGCACAAACCCCTGGCACAGTGACTTTCTGAGATACCTTCATGAAAGGAGATCAGCAGTTCCACCCTTTGTGGAATTCCTTTCAGATCATTCATTCGCTGAGGCCAGAGTATCTGGTGAAACCTAAACTGTTGCACTTTGATTACCATTTTTAAGAAGTGTGCAAGGAATGTTAAAAAGATGTCTCCAATCCTAAACTTTATTTTTGTATGAGTACATGTGTGAGGGTTTGCAGAGGTTGAAGTTGGCAGATGTCTTCTTCCTTGTGAGATGGTCTCTCAGTGAACTTAGGGATCACCTATTCAAATTGGTCTGCCAGTGAGGCTCCCAGAATCCTCCTGTTCTGTCTCCCAGCACTAAGATTGCAGGCACATGTCACTGTGCCCTGCCTTTTCATTCTTGTGCTGGAGATTGGACTCTTCTTCTCAGTCTTGCATGGTACACAGTCCTACTTCCTAGAATTGAGCCATAAACTTTCCCCAGAGTCTGGGAGATCCAGAAGCGCGTGAGTAGAACTGCTGGAGGTCCAGCAGATTGCTGCTACCCATACATAGCACTGGGGTTTTCCAGACGAGGAACAAGGGGAGTGATCAGATGTTGGTGAGGCAAGATTACATTTTAGGGGCTGGAAAGGTTAGAGAGATTATTGGTCTTGTGGAGTTGCGGAGGACCTTACTTTAGTTCTCAGTACCCATGCTAGGTGGCTAACAACTCCAGTTCCAGGGGATCCAACACCCTCTCCCGGGCTGTGAGAAGCTGCTGTCACATGTGCACACACAGACACACATGCACATAAACACACACAGGCCTACTTGCAACACAGCTAATAATAAAAATAAGTATTTATGGCCAACAAGATGGCACAGCAGGTACAGGTGCTTGCCCTCAAGCATGCTGATCTGAGTTCAGTCTCCTGACCACATGGTAGAACTGCATGTCGTCCTTTGGCCACACATGTGCAGGTACATAAATAAATGTAGCGATATTTTAAAATTAAGATGTTGTTTTACCTGGAACCTTCCAGGTATGCGGTCCTAACTGGTTCCGGCTGCTGATAGTAGACAGTCGGCCCAAGACAGAGGTTATCTAGGTTGTGAGGGAGGTGTGAGGCCAGACGATGAAAAGAAGGCAATGAGGGCTCGGGGAGAGCCACCTCCTAACTTAAAATGCTATTTGAGTGCATTGGATCGAGGCGTAAACTGGCCGTCCCCCCTGCCCCCCCCCACCGCCTCTGTCTCCCCTGCTTCTCTAGCCTGCCTCCATCCTTTACAGAGTGCTGGGCAGTAAGATGCATTACAAGGGTCTTTTCTGAGCAGGGCGTTCTGTGGCCATCTGGTTGCAGGTGAACATGATGACCCTGGCAGAGCACATCATCGAGGCCACCCCAGACCGGATCAAGCAGGAGAACTTCGTAGCCATGGAGTCCTCGGCCTTGGAAAGAACAGACCCAGCCACCATCAGCAGTACGATGAGCTGGCTGGCCAGTTACCTCGCTGATGCCGACCGTCTGCCCAGTGCTGCCCACATCAGGTTGGGGATGCCTGGGGTCTGGGATCCTCTGCAGACAGGGAGGCCAAGTGTACAGCGAGACTTTCACTAGGAGGGAATACAGCATCATTCCTCTTCCAAACTCTGCCTTGTCCTCTCTCCATCTGTGACTTCCTCCCAGTCAGTGTTTATAAGATGCCGTGTCAGCATACGCCCACTGCAGCTGAAGTTTCCTAGAGGCAGAAGAGCCCTTAGCAGTCTTAGTATTTAACACAGTGCTAAACTGATAATAGCTGCACAGTATGAGCTTAACTGAGGTGCAGCCAACGTGCCCAGTGTGTCTAGCAACCCACAGACAGAACAGAGGCATCTCACCAGCCCAGGATGGCTTCAGGCGCATGTTGTCTTAAAAACTACTAGGTAATGGCGGTGCAAGTAGCCATTAAGCCGTCTCCTCCTTTCCTTCCTGTTTCAGGAGTGCATACACTGAACCCCTAACTCCTTCTTCTAATGCCAGCATGAGCCCCGCAGGCTCCCCAGTCAGTGAAGTGGCTTTTGAGAAACCCAGCCTTCCCTCGGCAGCAGACTGGTCAGAGTTCCTAAGCGCATCCGCCAGCGAGAAGGTGGAGAGTGAGCTCGCTCAGCTCACCCTGTCCGACCATGAACAAAGAGAGCTCTACGAGGCTGCCAGGCTTGTCCAGACAGCCTTCCGGAAATACAAGGTAAAAGAGGGGTTTCTACGTCCCAGCTCCTTTTCCCTGTGGTTTGTGGCTCGATAAAATGTTTTTTGGAAGATGCTAGCTATGTTGTATTATTATCATAATAATTTTCAGGACTTTTAGTCAAATAAAAGCCAGTAGGATGGTTGTCATCATCTCATTGTTAATAGGCTGACACCTCAGCCACAAGGACTTACGACCTAAATCAGGACTTGAGGCCTGTGGGCTGTCCTAAGCCCTGAGCCCTGAGGCCTGTGGGCTGTCCTGAGCCCTGAGCCCTGAGGACTGTGGGCTGTCCTGAGCCCTGAGCCCTGAGGACTGTGGGCTGTCCTGAGCCCTG
>OU015754.1:81093020-81105369 GCA_907169655.1 Acomys percivali | reverse complement strand
GAGAGAGAGAGAGAGAGAGAGAGAGAGAGAGAGAGAGAGAGAGAGGAAATAGTTGGAGTATTTAGGAAAGACTGCCAAGAGCCTGAAAGAGAAGTAGTGCAATACCTAATTTGTCTTTAAAAAGCAAAAACAAAAACCCTTTTAAATGCATGTTTTTAGGCCTCTTAACATCCAAATATGGCTTGGCTTTTAAAAGCAAAAATAGTTGGAGATTTATTCTGACAATTTATTTTTCCTAATTTATAGTGATCACTCTCATGTGGTTCAGTAAGCCTGGGGTGCTGTTCTTGGAGGGGTACACGGCATGAGTAAAGGTTCTGATTCGCTTCACGTCGACGGTTCTCACGTTGGTCCATTCTGACCTCCCCTCGCTTTACCTTTCAGGGCAGACCCTTGCGGGAACAGCAAGAAGTGGCCGCTGCCGTCATTCAGCGGTGTTACAGGAAGTACAAACAGGTAAAGCCCAGCTGTGGGTCACAGAAGGGAAGGGCACCTTGTCCAAGCAGCTCTGGCCTTGGAGGAGGAGGATGCTGTGCTGTGTGGCTAAAAAGCACCACATCCAACTGATAGCAGAGACCTAAGTTGAGCCGCCATGATTGAGAACCAGAAGAGAAGAGAACAGCAGCCTGCCCTGCGCTTTAGCTGGCAGGGGCAAGAGCAACAGAGGCAGGCAGGCCTCTCTGGTGGTAGCCAGCCTTCGTGGAGAGCAGGGTGTGCGGTCGTCCAGGAGCACCGCGGTCTTGTAGCTCCTCCAAGTCGTTTTATGTTTATTCACAGAGGAAGAAGCAGGCTTGGAGAGATTGCGCAAATGTTAGACTTTATAGATATTAAGGTGGTGATAACATTTTGAAACTTTACTCATTGAATTTATACCAGTTTACATGTTAAAATTTGATCCTGCTAGTGGGGACAGTGGCACAAGCCTCTGGTCCCAGCACTCAGAGACTGACACAGGAGGATGGCAAATTCAAGGCGAGCCTGGGCTCATTCTTGCACGCACAGGCATGTACATATGTGCTGTCGGTTCTGGAAAAGATTTTGGAGAGAAAAGCTCGGGTTTCCTTTCATGGACTTTGGACAACCCTTACGCTGTTATGTAAATGACAGTGTGTGTTAACCTGTGTGATAACTGAATAGAAGTTGCCCCCTGCTGTCCTCTGACCAGGGTTTCAGTTTGCAATATGAGTTGCTCTTCTGTTTTCCAAGTTTCTCCTTTAAACTCTATCAAGGGCAGGGAAGCAAGGGTTCCAGCTGTGGCCAGTTGAGTCTGAGCTCCCAGACACTGAAGGTTTATTGTGTAAAATGCTGACACCACAGTCCCCGTGTCTCTGTGGTCGGTGAGCAGGCTCCATGTTAGCACTAGAGTACATCATGCATAGACTTGAGGCTCTGTGTGTGCTCTGTGGTAACGACAGGAATTTTAGTTTTTAAAAGATGAATAAAAGTCCCCTGCTGAATAAGTGCTGTCTACGGCTAGGAAGGCCTTTGGAAATAGTGAAAACTGTAAGAATGGTACTTTGGAAGGTGGAAAGCATTGAGAAGGCAGGCTAGCTTCTTGTTGGTTTTGGTTTTGGTTTCACTTGGGAGTTGTACTGGTTTTGGGTTTTTTAGTTTGTTTCCTACATTCAATAATCTAACATTAATCTTGTATTTTCTGTTTCTCCCCCAAGCTGACATGGATAGCCTTGAAGGTAATGATATGCCAAGTCCTCTCACAACCATTCCAGCAGAGCCACAAACTTCACAGCCATCACCAGCCACAGGGAGAGGTCATTAAGATGGCACAGTCACCAAACATACACTCCTTTGCCAAGCCACCTAGACATACCTAATCTGTCCTCAGGGACCTGTGGTTTTCCTAGTGGTGTGGGCTCAGGCATTCATAATAGGTGGACATTTTCATGGCCACAACAGTCTGTCCAAGCCAGTGACTCTGAACCTAGTGACTATTAAGCAAATACCTAGTTTCTGTAATAGGCTTCACTGTGGCCCTAGGCCCCAGCACATGCACCGTGTTCAGGCCACAATGGTGAGGTCTACAGAAGCTCTGTAAGGTGTAGTGTTCTTGCCTTAAAGGACTTTGGGGTGGATGGAAATGACTCTAAAGTAGGTCCGAAGAGACCAGAGACATTGGCTTTTTGAGCATTCTGAGAAGTCAGTTTCCTTCCCTCGTGTTATGGCACGGCTAGGGATGTAGTTAGGCATGGGGGTGAGGTTCTGAATTGACTGTCCTCTTAACAATACTAAGTTGCCTTCTTGTAAGCCAAGGGCTCCGTGTGACATCTCACTGTGTGAGCCTCCCTCAGAGCTGTGGCTATGGAGCGGGTCAGGCTGAGGCCTCTGACACCAGCCTCTAAGCAGTCCACGAGTCTCTGGCCCTTCCAGGGTTCATTTCAAGGCTGCTGTGTGGGTCTGTTAACCTTTTCAGGGTGAAATGGCTTAAAGGTGTCAACGTGCATTATAAGCCTTGTATTTGGGACCTTGTAACTGCACCAGAAATGTGTGGCATGGAGCAAGTGAGTTAGAAGGCGGCACTGACTGCTACGTAGCTCTTTGTGTGAGTGGAATCAGAGACATAGTAAGAGTTAAAAGCTTCCTAAATTGGATAGTAAATTCTCGTCTTAAAACACAGCTTGAAAGTTTACATTTAAAATCCCTTTTAAGAGAAGGAGACGACGCTGCTGTGTGAGGATGGAGACCCGTGTTGCCCGTAGGCCACCCTGCAGGGACTTCTTCTCACTCTGCAAGAGTAGGCGGAGATTGCTGTTGGCCTCTGGGTCAGCCCCAAGCACAGCCTAGGGTAGGACAGAAGGAAAGGCTCTAACCTCCCAAGCCCAGAGGACTTTCGACTCCTCTTGTTACTGTCCTGTTCCTTCTGTGTCCCCTGCAGTATGCACTTTACAAAAAGATGACACAAGCGGCCATCCTCATCCAGAGCAAGTTCCGGAGCTACTACGAGCAGAAGCGGTTCCAGCAGAGCCGGCGCGCTGCAGTGCTGATTCAGAACTTCTACCGGAGTTACAAGAAGTGCGGCAGGAGACGGCCAGCCCGAAGGACGGCTGTCATTGTGCAGCAAAAGCTCAGGTAAGTCGCCAGCCTGCAGTGTCTGGCCTAGCACCTGTGCCTGCGTCTGTGTAGGGCCTACAGCCTGGCAGCAGCGGTCCCTCCAGCATAGTCTAGGTGCTGTGGCTTTGCCTAGCAGTACCTGTGTTCTTCTTCTCTCTTGGAGATCCTTCTCTAACTGCTACACGATGTCACTTGATGTCACTGGTCAACTTCGATATAGATCAAAATTTGTCAGAACCCAAACTGGAACTTAAAGAGGGGCCGTTCTGCAGTGTTCTGAACTTAAAGAGGGGCCGGTCTGTAGTGTTCTGAACTGAAAGAGGGGCCATTCTGCAGTGTTTGTTCTGAACTTTGATCACCCCCTGATTACCCCGGAAGAGTACTTAAGGCTCAGTGACTCCATTTTAGAGAGTCACAACAGGCTAAGGCCTAAGAACAGGAAATAGACCAAACAGAGTATGAGGTCAGAATTAACTCCGAAACTGAAGAAGTCTGGCTAGTGCCAGAAGGCCCATTTCCACTGAGAGCTGGGAAGGGCCTGGGTCTGGTGGCACACACCTGTAAGCTCTAGAGGCTGAGGGGATCAGGAGTTGAGGCCAACCTGGCCTATGCAGCAAGCCCTGTCTTATCCCAGACAAATAGTAAGTTGTTATAGCATATGGAGGGACCATCTTATTTTTAGCCTTTATATTGCCTCCTTAAAACTTTGGAGAAGGCTATAATAGCTCAGTTGAGTGCTCGCCTAGCATGCGCAAAGCCCTATGTGCCATATCCTGCGTCACACAACTAATCAAGGTAGCTACATGCCCTGTAGTCCCAGCACTTCAAAGATGAAGGCAGGAAGGTCAGGAGTTCAAAAGCCTCAGCTACACTTCGGGTTTGATGCCAGCCTGAGGTACATGGGATCCTGTCTCAAACAAATTAAACAAAACAAAACAAAGGTTTGGGAGCATCCCAGGCTGATCTCAACGCTGTGGGAGCAGTGTGTGCTTTTCAGTTAGCTCTATGACATGTTTAACTGCAAGTCTCCTCCCACTGCAGATCAGATCAGTTCTCAGTGTCTGCACTGTATGCTTTGTGGAGCCTTTCTTGTGATGATAATATTCTGGCTTTTTCAGGAGCAGTTTGCTGACCAAAAAGCAGGACCAAGCTGCTCGAAAGATAATGAGGTTTCTACGTCGCTGTCGCCACAGGTACACCAAGTCCTTATCTCTCGTTGTGCTCATAAAGGAAAATAAAACAGCCCCGACCTTTCTAGCCATTTGCTGGCTCTGTGTAATGCTGATAGCCTCCAGTAAGCATAGGGTAAGCACTCCAGTCCTGATGGGATGCTAAGACTCAGGGCCCTGCCACCTGGGCTGCAGTGACTTGAGAGGGTGTGTGTGTGACTCTGGAGGCCCACAACAGTGTTTTCTGTTGTGACTTGGACATGGATGTAATATACTCGGGCTAGCTTTTAGTTCAGATCGCTCTACCCTGTCATTTATATGCCAGTTTGCATTGTGGTCTTCACTGTGTGTCCCTACTCTGCGACTAGACATCCACAGAGAAAATCAAGGAAGGAGAGACAACCCTTAACCGCCTCCTAGGTTTTCACAGGTGGGATTTCCACTAAGCAGTTGGTGCCCTCTGCTGGCTAGGTAGAAGATAGCATTTCCATTCAGTTCACCTCAGAGAGCCCTCAGGATTTAGTGCAAGGCGAGGACAGGGAACACAGGAAAAGACCGCCTTTTTGTCCCCAAGGATATAGCGTCTTCTCATGGAGTCTTCCTAATGGAGTTTTTCCTCAGATGTGAGCTTTCTGGGTGGAGACTTAAGACTTCTGGGGCTGGATAGGGAGCATCTTCCTTCCCTCTGTAGATGAAGTCTTGAGTCCGTAACGGGCCGTAGGGGCTGCACCGAGGCAGTGTGTAGGCTCTTTCCTGAGCATCAGGAGCTGTGCAGTTGAGAGTTACTGATGCTGATGGCTCTGTGCCGTCTACTCCTCTCCTGTTTAACCATCCCCAAAGCTTTGCACTTTCAATCTTCCGACTTCACATCAGGCTTTCTTACTCTAAAAGCCTTTTAAGTTGCTAATATTTAAAAAAACTTTGAGACTTAAAGTTTAACTGGGAACTTGGACTCTTACTTGATTTACCACAGACAACATCTGTGTGACCATAGAAAGAAACATGCACAGCCACTACACCAGTAGTAATAGAAACCTTAAGGAGCGAGTGTTGGGACACTAGGCCTTCTCTCCATGGAGCATGAGACGTCAGCTGCGTCCCCTGGGTGCTCTCCTCCATGCTCTGGATCAAGGCCCACCCCCGCTTCCCCACCCCTCCTGCTCCAAGAGCTAGCACAAGAAATAACAGTGTGAATAAGCAGCCTGAGGAAGTCCTACAGGGCATGCATTCATATAATGAAAGTGATTCTGCAAGGCTCCCCAAAGCCAGTTAGTCTCCTGTCTCTGCTGTTGAGCCATGTCTTTCGATTAGCAGTCAGGCACTTGGGATCCGGTAGAATAGCCGAGTTTCTTCAGTTGGTCAAGTACCTTGGACTCCCCTAGGTCATTTCCTTACATCCTCACATGTTCACAGTCCCTTTTTCCTTTATTTTGTCTGCAGAACGAGAGCCCCAAAGACTGTCCAGCACAGGGACTGGCAGGCTTAGCCCCCGTGGAGCCCCAAAGACTGCCCAGCACAGGGACTGGCAGGCTTAGCCCCCGTGGTGCAGAGTCCACTCCACTTCATGAAACTGGCTGATCTGCTCCAAACCCTAATGTTGCTTTTGAGGCCATTTCCAGTAAAGCAGAGCATCTGTGGGCTAAGCTGAGCTGTGCTTGCTCCACTTCCTCTCTGCGTGAGCTCACACATAGGGGAAAATGCAGTGCAAGCTACCTGAAGCCCATCACTGACCTTCCAGTATGCTCCTTCTGAGGGTGTGCTCTGTGTTTGCAGTGGAGGAATCCAAGAGCGAGACAGTTAATAGAACCGTATAAAAGACCGCTTCTGAAGCAGGCTGGACACAGGCATCCCATTCTTTTTCTTTTCTTCTTTCTTTTTAAATATTTATTTACTTTATAATTTTTATTTTTATTCCTCTCACTGTACATCCCAATTGTTGCCCCCTCCCTCATCTCCTCCCGGTCTCCCATCCCCCATCCCTTAGTCCTCAGAAAGGGGGAGCCCTCCTCCCCTGTCATCTGACCCCAGCCTATCAGGTCTCACCTGGACTGCCTGCATCCTCTTCCTCTGTGGCCTGGCCAGGCCGCCCCATAGGAGGAAGTGATCAAGGAGTGGGCGCCAGAGTCCACGTCAGTGGTAGCTCCTACTCCCCATAGTATGGGGCCCACAAGGAGACTGTGCTGCCTAAGGACTACATCTGTGCAGGGGGTCTAGGTCCTTGGTTGATGCATCAGTCTCTGCAGTCCGTAGCCCCCACCCCCCTCCTCCCAGATTTCTTGGCTCCATTGGTCTCCTTGTGGAACTCCTGTCCTCTCCAGGTCTTTCCATCCCCCAACTCTTTCATAAGACTCCCTGCGCTGCACCCCGAAGTGTGGCTGTGAGGCGTCCCACTCTTAACTTTACACTAACCGAGAGGAATTTGCTGAAGATCTCACCTGTCTTGAGTTTATATTTTAACCAGCCCATCCTCAGTGAGGCAGGCAAGGTCTTCTGTGAAGACAGCATCAGGTTTGGGGCTCTGTGCTCACAGTTTGCAGCAAAATAAATAAAGACTATCGCTCTTTTGTTGGTCTTTTGTGGTTCAGATGATAGAAACACGTAGGCAAACAGCAGGTGCCTTTGCATGCAGGCTGGCTGAGTGTGTTACTCACTTCCCATTTTTGTGTGTTTATTTAACATATTTCATTAAGGAGCCTGATGAAGTCCTGGATCTGGGGGATTCTGGGGGTCACTTGTCTTTTCCCTCGGATGTGTGTACCCCATCTGGTTTACTTAGCGTTACTTTCGTAAGCAGAACTGACATGTTTATTGTCTCTTAGAAGCATAACAGTCTGTATTAAGTAGAAAACCTCATGACACCCTCTCAACAAGGTAGGTAGACAGTGGCCTCAGGAATCAGCAGGAGACCCATCTCTAAGTCATGTGATCCCAATGGTTTTAAAAAATAAGTTGATGGATTTTTTTCCCCTGCTCATTTCACATCCCCTGCCATTACCCCTCTCTTCCTTCCTCACAAGAGAAACCACCTGGTAGTGTCTTTGGTTGACATAAAGCTATTGATAAATTTCTGCTATGACCCTCACATGCTAATAGCTCTCTGGTGTTGTTTTACTGTCTAAAGCCCCCTGGTGGACCATAGGCTGTACAAAAGGGTGAGTTTAGCTGCCTGCTAGCCAGTTTCTCCTTATCTTCATTTTCAATATTTTGCTTTTTGCTTGCTTGCATGGGGCTGCAGCGTAGGTATGCCAGTAAGTCACATCCATTCTGAATGAAAAGTAAAATAAAATAAAAACTAACCCCGACTACTAACACTGCTGTTTGATGCATCAGAAGAGCAGTCACCTACAGGAGATGGGCGTATGCATGAGGAAGTGAGGGAGGGGGCTTCTGACTGCCCAGCTCAGACCAGGCCAGAGGCCCTCCTTCCACACAGGCCTTCCTGCTAACATGAGGCTGCGTTACAGGAAAACAGTCAGCAAGTGGATTTGTAATTATAACACTTTGCCACATCAAATTTCCTCAGAATTTGTCACAATTTCCTAGGCAACAAAACAAAACAAAACAAACAAACAAAAAAACTCATTAGAAAGTGCTAGGCTTAAAAAAAAAAAAAAAAACTAATAACTTATTTACAACTACTGTAACCCTGCCACCCTGCCCAGAGCGTCAGTTTCTTTGTGCTGTGAGGTAAGTCACGGTACAAAGCTGCCCCTGAAGAGCCTACCTAGGACATTGAGCATACAACAGAAGGCATGCTGGGTGTGTAGCAATGAATGTAACCCATAATAAGAACATGTCAAGTATCCTGAGCCTAGAGATTGCACGCTGCAGTTGGGAGTAGCTGTTCCAAAAACATTTGCTTTTTAAAGGCATTGACTTGACTAGGGAGTCGGGGGACACTGCCGGTGTTGCCCATGTCTGAGAGGAGGGCCCCAGTTTGTAGGTGTGCCCTGCACACAAAAGCATGCATGAGTGCAGCTGAAAAACATTTGTAAGTCACAGTAAAGGACAATGTCAGAAAACAGCAAAAGCTAGGACAAGAACTCAGCAACACTGGGCTTGAATTTGGATTAACTTTGGTAACTTTTTCCTATATAACATTTTGAGAGGAAATTAATTCAGTATAATGTGGAGGTTATCTCTGCCAACCTCTAAGGCTGCTGCCACGTCAACTTGATGATATGACAGTGAGTTTTTATAAATTTTTCCTAAGTAGTGACGTAGGTGAAGAACAGTTGTGACTACTTGAAAACCAGGAATAAAACAACCGTGAGTCGTTGATGGAGGAGAAACTTGGAAACAAACCCAGAAAGAGCTGTGCTGGTAACTTCAGTCGCCTTAGTCCTCAGTGCTAGACAGGTGTTACCATGCAGAGTGTGGAGGCCCCACCTCACCCCCTGCATACACAGGTGACACCGCTTTTCATTAGAAACAACATCGACCCCTCCCAGAAGACAGTGCATGCCCTAGCACTCAGTTTAAACTCAGTGGTAGTATCTTGCATGCTAAATGCAGTCTGTAGAGCCTGCTCAAGGGAACTGACATTTTATTAGAAGTGGTTGCTTACGCACTTTTGAAGCTTGTGAGTTTCTGGTATGTCAATAATGATGCTTGTCAAGAGCACATTTCCTAAAGGCGAGTTACTTTAGTGCCGAAGAGTCCTACTCTCCTTCTCTAGTGCCTGCTGCATTCCGCCATGAACTCTTAAGACTCCCACTCATGCATGGGAAGCTGGGATTCCATAACATGCCTCACGCCTCATGAAGTCAGCAGGGAGCTTGAGGGAGAGGAGCCAAGAGGGTTCCAGGTTCCTTCGGGGATGGGAATGGCTTGGCTATGGCTTTGTGCAGTTGCCAGTAAGATCTCCTCTCCCTCTCTCTTCCTCAAGAACTCGCAGTGGCACCGCCCTCCCCCCTTTGTAATCTCCAAGTTGAACTTCTCCTTGGGAGCTGAGCATCCCCTCAGGTGTCCAGCCCTGGGATGGCGTGTCAAAGAGAATAACACGCTTAATTTGTTAATTTATAAGGTACACCAAACCAGTTAAGAGGTTTATATGTTGAAAAGTAATTGAAAATGTACAGTTACATTTTGTGCTGCAGTGTGAGACATGCTGTTGGCCAAACTCCTAGGTCCGAAACAGAAGGACCTCCACAAAGGTAGGCGCCACCGCCAGCAGACTTAGGACACCATAGCTCGGCCCACACACAGGATCCCGGCTTCAGGGTGATCCAGAACCACCAACGGTGTCTTTCTGTTTTCAGCCTCTCTGTGGAAGGCTGGGAAAGGACACCAGTATGCCCTGCGTGCGGCTCATTTGTATTCTGCCTTTCACGCAGGCCTCACTCCTGATCAGCATGTGGTTTGGAGCTTTCGTTTCTTTCTTTCTTCACAGGCACATTAGTTTTCTTTTAAGGGGAGAATGTTTATTGTCCTGCATTTATTTAAATGAATTATTACTTACTTCCGTTCATGTGATTAGCATATGGTTTTTTAGAATCTCCCAAAGGTGTATAGGGAAGTATGCTTTCCTCATGGACTTCTGGCATGCCTCATGTGGTGGTTCCGGTTTCCCAGCAGAACCACTGAGATCCATGTTAAGGTACTAGCAAGTCACCGAGTCACACAGCAACTTGGCCTCAAGGTGTTGAGATATGATTGGCTGAAAATGTGTGCAAACACAAAGCAGTGTCTCTTTCCAGATATAAAATGGTTCTGCCTTCTGTCTTGAGAACAGTCCTTCTGTGCCCCTCATAAACGAGGGAGGCCATTCTCCCTGTTTCCTGGACAGGTGTCTCCTTTTTCTGTATGAGGTAATAGAGAGGGCTTCAGGAAGCTCATAGTCATGGAGGGTCCTTATGATTACCATTTATGTATTTATTCATTTATTTTTGGAATTAACTGGCTTACAGCTCGTGTTTAATAAAGGTGGGTGTGGCTCTCCTACCAAAATAAAAGAATCTTCATTAGAGGAAGAAGAGATAGCATGTTCAGTCACAAATGTTCAAACCACAGGTATTTTTCTCTGTGTTTGAGAACTGGGTTCTCAAACCCTTCACTTTTCGAGAAGTGACCAAGCATTTTGGTGAGTGGTAGCCTCCGCCAAGCAGCTTGGCCTTCCAGGGTAGCCCTGTGAACTGTCTGCAGCAGGTCGTTACAGGCTCTGGAGGTGACAAATCAGCACTGGCTCTGCTGTGCCCTTTTATCCAAGGGTCCATTTTCTGACCCTACCTGAGACAGTACTGTTATAGCAAGGTCAGCAGTCGTCAAGGGCCAACAGATGTGTTAGCCACACCTTTAGTTAAATATGGCATGAGGCTTGGATCCCAGGTGGGCCCGTGTATCCAGGAAGTCATAAATGAATGCAGACTGTGTCGTGGAGGTCGAGTCACGAATCCCTAAGTAATTATGTCTCACTTGCCTCTTTTAGGAAATGAATGTTTTTGGAACGCAGTGGTGTGTGTTAAACTGCAGACAACATGCTCTCTGTCATTCTTACTGGGCCTCTCTGTCTTTTTTATTTTGCAATCCAAATGAAATTTCTGGAATATGGCAAGATCTCTCTTTTCCTAAATTCCCCACAAGCTGTTGCAGCCCTGAGAGCAGCAGGTAACTAACCGGAAGCAGCGTCAGGCTGCCCTGGGGTTTTTGGCGGCCAGCACCGCGAGGCCCTGCCTGCTGAAAGCATTTCTCTGGCTGAGCGTCACCCAGTAGTTGTAATGAAGCGGCTTTGCCTGACGCTTTTCCCATGAAGCCATTGTTCACTAGAGTTCCTGAAGCAGGCCTCTCATTTATTCATGGATTCTCATTGGACATTGATGGAGTCAACCCTGTGAGCTTCTGCCAGCTTTCAGGGCTGTCGCGTACATGTCACTCCAGTCCATTATGATGCAGCTTTCTTTCAGTTTGTGGTTGAGACTGCCATGGTAGCTCACTGTGAATTATTTGCAGCCTAGAATGCTCTGGAAAATTGTCTGGTAATTTGAATGGGCATGATTCAAAGGTTTGCTGTCCTGATTCCTATACCTCCAAGCTAGTCAAGTACCTTTCAAATTACTGACAGGAGAGTCAGAAATATGGTCCTCATGGCTGGTGAGCTGGCTCAGTGGTTAAGAACTTGCTCTTCTTGCAGAAACTCAAAGTTTGGTTCTCAGCATTCACCTATAATTCCAGGGTAGGGTATCTGCAGTGTTGTGAATGGACCCCACACAGACACATATACATAATTAAAAATAGAAAGAGAGGTGCTCTGTTTAGCTCTCCTTAGAGGAAGCAATGCCTAGTGTGTATAAAAACCATAGCTTCTGTCCAGTTTTTGTATGCTCTATTTCACGGAAGATTATTTTGCCTGTCTTCTCTGTAAAGGGATTCAGAAACAAGTACAATTCATAGATGATAGATAGATAGGTAGATAGATAGATAGATAGATAGATAGATAGATAGATAGATAGATAGATAGGATAGACAGACAGATAGACAGACAGACAGACAGACAGACAGATAGATCAGGTAGCTAGGTAACCTGGGTAGGTAGGTAACCTGGGCATTTCTAGGTTCACTTTTCCTTAGTCCTATGAGCCTCACATTTGTAATTCTTTAAGAAAACCCAAACTTCAGCAATCCTTAGCTGCTATGAAACGTAACCAGGTCAGCTGAGCACCTGTGCTCTCTGCTGTGTAGCTCGCAACAACAAGCCCTGGATTCTTAAGTAGGAATCCAACTCCAAGCATTCAGATACAGCTTTACAAGGTTCAGGTGCTGAAGGTGTCTGTAGCACAGGCGATACCAAGCGAGATAGTTCATACAAGTGATTTTGTTTTTAGTAAAATAAGAATGAATTATTCTTTCCACTGGATTTTTCTGTTTCTGTCATGTGAACACATTTATAAGATGAAGTTGTAATGGATGCATAGAAAAATACCTTAGGAACTTTTTTAGAGCCAGGGAGATGCCTCTGTGGGTACAGGTGGCTTGCTGCATTATTTGGAGTTTGAGCCTCAGAATTTATGATAGAGAAAGAAAATAGACTGCTGAAAGCTGTCCCCTGGCCTCGATGTGTACATGTACCTTCACACACACACACACACACACACACACACACACACACACACACACAC
>OU015754.1:81057490-81093010 GCA_907169655.1 Acomys percivali | reverse complement strand
ACACGATGTATACATGTACCTTCACACACACACACACACACACACACACACACACACGATGTATACATGTACCTTCACACACACACACGATGTATACATGTACCTTCACATACACACACACACACACACACACACACACACAAATATAAAAATCTTAAAGAATGCCAGATAGGCTTGGTAGTTAATATAAAAGCACGTATGTAGTTAATGGAGAACATATGAGCAAGGAAGAAGCCTTGGAGGTGATGGTTAAACTTACAGAGCTTTCTTGTTGATAAAGCTGTGTTTTAAATATGCTTTTTAGAGATTATATCTGTGAATTATAAGCCAAAACCAACTTTGGGAGGGGTTGTTTTTAGGTTTTTTATTTTTACTTATTTATTTTTTGGTTGTTGGTTTTTGGTTTTTGGAGACAGGGTTTCTCTGTGTGGCCCTGGCTGTCCTGGACTCGCTTTGTAGACCAAGCTTGCCTCGAACTCACAGAGATCCTCCTGCCTCTGCCTCCCCAAGTGCTGAGACTACAGGTCTGTCCTACCAAACCCTGGCAAAATCAATTTTTAAAAACTCTTTGAAATATTCATTTGAAGTCAGTTTCTTAGAATTTGTTAAAAATTCTGGTACTCCTGGTATGGTTCCAAATCAACTTAGAGGCACAGCCTTTCTTGGAGGTAGTCTAACTTAAATGCCTGATTTTATCTGCCTTGTGTTTGACTTAAAGGAAGATGTGTACACCTGTTTCATCCTCATCTATTCAAGGACCGTGAAGCCAGCCCCCTTTTGTGATTCAGTAGGTCAGATAGCACTTGTCTGTTTCTTGCTGTCTCAGTGAGTCAGTGTCCACAGGGCTTGTGTGTCTTATGTTGCAGGCTATCTTCTTGGATTACAGACACATTCTTCATGTGTTTCAGGGTCCCAGGATTGTGTTAAAGCAGGTGCTTTTTTGAGGGTGTTTCCCCCATGACACTGTAATTAAATTCAATATAGTGCTTCATGGAGGATGGTATCTTAGAATGGAGAAAATAGAATCATCATCAGTATCATTCAAACTATGGAAATTTATTTTTCCTATTAAAGTTCTTCAGAAAAAAAACAATATAGTAGGAATTTTAAAAACTGTTAGAAGCAGTAGAGTGGGGCAGAATGGTTTTGAGGTCAGTCAGACATGGCGCTCGAGTTGCTGCTCTGTCATTTATCAGCTGCACAAGTCGGGGCAGTTGCTTAATTCCTATGAATCTTACATTTTGCATTTATAAATTAGGGACAGGGCTGTATTTTAGTCACAGGTACTCAGTAACCTTCAATGATGCTGGAATATGATTAGCCTATCCCCACCCCCTTTTCTCTAGTTCCTCCTCTGACTTTTGTTTAAAGAAAAGTTATGTGGCATTTCATTCTTTCAATGTGACTTATAATTCCAGAATGGTGTTTTAACTCCATGATGAAATTAATGTAGCTGAAAATTGGAATGTTCACATTTTTCCAAGGTAGACTTTCTCTCAGTGTGTAGACATACCCCTCTCCTTAACTTAGTAGTCGGTGACGGCATCATTGCATAATTAATTCAGCATTCATTATGTAGTAAGTTAAACCCTTCTGGAAACTTAGTTGACATTTTAATTAGTTCTGGAACAAGTGGGTAGTAGAGGCAGGGGTAATGACAGAAGCCCATGTGACCAGTTAACTAGATGAATAGTGTTGACTTATGCCTATCCTGACCAATTGGCTACAGATTCTTTGGTATGAAGTTGCCTAAAACATTTCACTCTCCTTTTTATTTCACCTCAGTGATGAGCTTAATATGTGTAAAGCATTCTGATGGTTCTAGAAAGATGAAGGTCTTTATGGTGATGCTTCAGATTCCGAGTTCACACGTCTTGAAACT
The DNA here is from genome assembly GCA_907169655.1 of Acomys percivali. Lineage (NCBI taxonomy): Eukaryota > Metazoa > Chordata > Mammalia > Rodentia > Muridae > Acomys > Acomys percivali. The sequence goes on along the minus strand of OU015754.1, from coordinate 81,091,128 downwards.
CTAGAAGTCTCAGCAGCAGTGCTGTGAATGAGTTCTGTGCCAGTGCACAAACAACACATGGTATTTGACATAGCATGCACAACTTGCAGGACTTTGGCAGATGGGTCTGCGTGAGCACAGACACTGCATGTCTGGAAGTGAGGTTGGCATCCATGCATGCCTTGCATTGTTCCAGCCAAAAGAGATGTTAGTCTAGATGCTGCATGTTTAAAAATTGAACACAGACCTATGGCATGTTTCAGTTTTTAAGAAGCCATTTATCAAGTATGCATGTCCAAATTAGGGGCCTATAATCATATACTATTCTGTACTGCAACATGATGCCACACTCCTGGACCTAATTCGCTGTGGTATCATTATTAAATGCATATTAAGCCAGGCACGTGCCTTTGATCTCAGCACTTGGGAGGCAGAGGCAGGTGGATTGATGCGTTCAAGGCCAGCCTGGTCTACAGAGTGAGTTCCAGAACGGCCAGGGCTACACAGATAAACCCTGTCTCAAAACAAAAACAAACAAAGAACATTAAATGTAGCTTTAAGAAAGAAGGACTGGACAATTTGGGAGATATACTGCCATTTGCAGATAAGCTGTGCTAAGCTGGGCTTGGTGCATGCAATGTTAGGTAAGTGAGTCAATAGCAATTTAATATAAACGATAAAGCTTTTCTTCCAAAAGAGCAATTCTTTTCTCTCTGAAGAGATCACAACGGTTTTTTACACTACTAAGAAATGATTATATTTGAAGGTTGTAAATATAATAGTTCTTAAATTGCTCAGAATGTTTTCCTTCTATTCATTTCCAACCTGTGTAATCCAGCAATACTTTGTTTGGGCTTCCCCGCTCCCCACCCCCAGAATGTTCCTATTTGCCTGAGTTTTATTAAGTGTATTTAGAAAATACTAGTGTTCATCTTGAATAACTTCTAATGGCCTGGAATATCTTAAAATACATTTGACTGACTTCTGAATAAGCCCACTGCCAATCTAATGTTTCCATGTTCTGTCACTAGGGCAGTGTAGGAATGTCCTCAGAAACTCTTGTTTCTGTCTGGCTAAACCTTCCTCTCATGCCGACTTCTGGGAAGCAGATGTTACTCTGGCATATAACATTTGCAGACTGCCTGACTCAGCAAGCACTGCCTTGCACGTGACCATTCTGCCATTAATACACGTGCCATTGTCAGCGCAGAGGGATGGTCTCAAAGCCTACAACACTTCCCTCACACCTCTCTCATTGGGTACCACATTTTTAAAGGCAAAGTCTTACATTTAAAAATGTAGATTGGGGGCTGGAGAGATGGCTCAGTGGTTAAGAGCTCTTCCAGAGGTCCTGAGATTAGTTTCCTAGCAACCAACCGCCTGGTGGCTCACAACCATCTATAATGAGATCTGGTGCCCTCTTCTGGCCTGCAGGCACACATGCAGGCAGAACACTCTGTATGTAATAAATAAATTTTTTTTTTTTTAAATGGGAGCAGCAATTTATAAATTGCTGGTATGAGCTTTCCGTGAGTGCTATGATCAGTCTCACTTAAATTTGTTTACTCTAGTATTTCTGATCAGCAAAACCAAGCCCCTTTTTGGTATGGATCCTACTGCTGCCCATTCACGACCTCTAAGAAGGAACACGAACTTTACAGTTAGTTTGAAATGGAAGGAAACCAAGAATTAGGAAGATCCCAGACTTGGCACTATCAGGGAGTGTGGAAGAGGAGCTCGGCGCAGGTTGTAGGCCCAGGTTTAAGGAAGCCAGCGTCTGAAGTCGATGAGTAAAATGACTCAGTCTACTCTGAACCAAATCAGTGTGTGTGCCAGTTCCCTAGTTTACATCCAATGGAATTGTGGGGTGTTCACAGCAGCCCATCAGACAAAGGAAGAAGTCCTTCAAATGAGCCAAGCTGTGAGTGTCACTCTTGATTCAGTGACAGCAAATTAGCTTTGCTCTATTCTTGGAGCACCCCCATGTAAATTTTTACATGTTTTAAAGTAGGGTCACATCTTCACTTTGAATATTCTCCCAACTTCACAAGTTTTCTTGTTGTCAGTCTTCAAAAGGGGCTTGTCTGGGCTTCTCATTTTGGGGGTGACAGCCCCTTCCTTTATTTGGTCACAGTTTCACTCTGTAGTTATCACCTGGTATTGTGTTTTGTTTCTCTTCCAGAGTGAAAGAATTGAAAAAGGCCAAGGAACTTGAAGACATACAGCAGCATCCCTTAGCAATGTGACATTGCTTCTCAGACTGTTTTCATTTGTTTTTAGCAGAGACATGTAACAACAACAAACATTCGCGTGCACACAAACACACACACATGCACACACACACATACACACACACACACACAATCCCTCTGCAGTTCTGGGGAGTCAGCTGCAGGATTTTAACAAGAATGTTTTGGTCATTGCATTTGCACTTTCATGGACAACTTTTAATTTGATCAGCAAGACATCTTGGAGCTCAATCTTCTGTTGGATCACAGGAAACAAGACACCAGGAGGAACTGGAAGGGCTTCCTCATCTTAGGAAGAAGCCACTTTCCTTGTCATTAGGGCTGTATTCAAACATCGTGTGGAACTGTACAAATATTTATACCAAAAATATAGATAAGAACAGGTGGGGCGACGCTAGCAACACAAGGAATGCTGTGCCTGCACCTGTGGTTACTTCCAAGAAGCTGACTCTTTGGTTCTCAGTGGAGGCGTAGATCACCCACGTCATTATTCAGTCTGTGTGTCTTCATTTCCTTCACTGTTTTGTTTCGGAGTTTTGTTTCTGTTTTGTTTTTGTTCTCTTTCTTTCTTTCTTTTCTTTCTTTCTTTCCTGTATGTTCATTTGTTTATATCTCTACAGCACACTTAATGCAACTTTTAAAATCTGCAGGTTTTTAATGTCTTGTGAAAATTTGCAGAGGGGCAGGTGTGTGGTAAACGGGTAATGCACGGGAAATGATGAGAAACAGCTTACAGAACTTACATTTATTTTCTTGTCCCCACCACCTCCCAAGAACCTGCGAGGCTAGTGATCACCTCGTCCCTTTTCTCATGTTCAGCACTTTAATTTGTTTGCCTTACTTTCACTTGCAATGAGAATTACTTAAGAATTGGTAAAGCATGTAGCCTTTTTTTAGTAACCTTGGAAACTGTAGTAATTCCAAGGACTCATAAACCTTGCCTGGACATTTGCCACCTAACCGACCAGTGTGGTGCTGCATTCTGGCCAGTAAATTCCATGTTTTGGCTCTATCTCATCCAAATGGAGTGGTTTCTGTGTACATATAAAAGGTAGAAATGAAAAAGTGAGAAAATATTTGAAAGGGGTTATATTAATTGCTAAATATTTTATTCACAAAGGTCAATAACATGGCAAGATGAAATTATTTGTATAGTTTTGTCTGAATGAGCGAGAACAATGTGGATGTATTGTTTGTATATATTGTATATATTAAAACAAAGATGTGCATGAAATCAAGAAAAAGAACAAAAGCAAAGCATTAGTGGCTATGGTCTGTAAAATGAAACAAAAAAAACTTTATTTCACTATAAGAGTACTTTATTTTAAATGTTCTGTAGAAGAACATTTTGCTAAAGCATGACTAACCTGCAAAAAATAAAAAAAAGAGCTACTGTATTTAGACTTAGGGAAAAAGGCAGAGTAGCATTACTTTAAAAAAAAAAAAAAAAAGGATATGTTTACATTTAATTTTGGCTACCAGGAGTTTATTTTATTTTATTTAAAAAAATTTTTTTGCCAAAGGTGCCAAGTAATGTGAATGCTAATATTGCTTAAGAAAATTAAGTTACTTTTGCAAACTAGATAATCATAAGATGAACCCTTACAGAACTTCACACCGTCCGCTCACACCAACAAGAACATCAGAAGGATCAAAACTTCACAAAAATAGTATGAAATAGGAAAAAACGTTTTCATATCTCTGATGAAAATTTTAAAAATGAATAAAAACTGCTCACACACAAAATAATAAAAGTGAGCGGCGACAGCGACGGGTGACGAGGGATGTGTGGTATAGTCCTTTCCATGTCATGAGGAGCCAAAGAAATCTGATGCTTTTAAATTTAAACTACTAACGTTAAACAGAGAGAACCAATTTTGCATTTGCTAATGCCAGTTTAAAATTCCCAGGTTAAGTGTGAGAATTGGTTGGTATGAGATTTTCTTTTTAAAAAAACAAAAACAAAAACATGGTTCTGGCTGCCAACTGTGAGTTAAAACTCAAGGCTTGTTGTGAAGCCTAAAAATATTCACAAATAAGCTTTAAACTGGTGTCTTCAGAAGGACAGTAGAAACAAAAAGATTGTGGTAAAAATAAAAACTGGGGTCAGTGCTCTTGGTGCCTTTTCTATAATTGTACTTGTTTTTTAATTACTTCCTTTCACTGCCAACCTCAAATTACTGTACAGTACACGTCTTTCTGCTTGTGATCAGCTTGGACCACAGTGACAGCCCCACGACTCGGAGCCACCTGTACACTTGTGAGCTGACCTGACCCAATGTTGTTCTTACACGTGTGGGTTACGTCACAGCTGTTGCCACCTCCACCCCCGCATCTATTATTTTACACAATGTGACCTGTCTGAGGACACTGAGTAATTTACAAAAACACCCTTGTATTCATAACAGGGAATAGAATGTGAAGCCAGATCTTTTAGAATATCCTATATTAATACTGATTTGGGTACATTTACTCCATTGCTTATGGCTCAGATAATTGATCATTTGACCAGAGTAATGACCTCAGTGGATTTGCTTCAACCCTCACATGTATTTTTTTAAATATTTCACATGCCACATTATTAGCTGAATAAGTTAGAAAATTCTGGAAGATAGAGACTTACATAGGATTAGGAAGTTACTATGGAGGGGATAGACGTAGGGTCAAAACCTACCAGTACAACTGTGAACTCTAGGTGAGGTCGAAGCGTACTTCCACGGAAACAAAACATTTCTGACCACTTTTTTTGATTATGACTCTTAATTTTGATATAAGGTGATAGGTAGGTGCAGCTTTCTTGGATAATCTGAATTCCCAAGTGCCAGGAGTAGGATTTCATTATAAAATTAATAGCTAATCTTATTCTGTCTCCTGAAGATTTAATTGCTGTCCTTGTTACCCATTCAGAATCAGCTGTACTGTGTGAATGAAATAAAGACATTAAGGCGAACCCCTTTCTGGCTGCACGGTCGCTTATGGCAGTTCCACACAGTAGTTGGCGCCCAATGGGGGGTCCCTGAGACTTGCATGTAAACCTAGTCTAGATGTCTTCTTTTTTGTAAGTTTTATTTTTGTAATTGTGCATGTAAAGCATCATTGAGTCAATGGATCTGTTGAAGAACTCAGCTGCTGGAAACCATGCAAAATGTTTTGAATTGCCCTTAAAATATGGAAAATGTTTTCTGAATGCTTTATATTCTTTCTGCTGTAAATTAAAAATGAAGAAAATTTCCCCATATTATCCGTGTTTTGCTTTAACCTGGCCTGAAATCCAAGGTGCTGAGGTTGAGTTCATAGCTAGAACCGGAAGCATTTTTGTCTTCCACGCGTAGTGTTTTCCCACCCAGTGTCTCAAACCACTTTCCAAAAGCACTTGCTTTCTCCACACATAGCTTGGTTTCTCAACACATCAATCATCTATTTTAAGTGCAATTACTTGAAAGAAGGATCTAATTTTACCTTTCTCAGGTAGCCCAGGGTATACCCTTAAATTCCCCACTTAAGCCAAGAGTTACCTTGAACTTCTTACTCTTTTGTGCCGACAGGCTGGGTCTTATGTGGTTCTAGGGATCAGACCAAGGACAGCATGTTAGATAAGCAATCTGCCAACTAAGCAGTTGTGTGTGGGGGTTCTGTTTGCTTTTTTAAGATCCTTCCCAGCTTACCTCCCTAAGGCCTCCCTTCTAGGTATTTTTCATCATTGTTCCAGACCTCTTTACCGCAGAGTCCCACTTCTCTCCCTAGGAGTACCTCACTTATCATCTACCTCAGAACTAGTACCACAGTTTTGCCTCGGAATCTCCCAATGGAGTCCTGAGTACTTTCTAGAGCCCACTGCATTTAAACGCCACTGTCTTGCTTGTCTTCACTCTCAAGTCCAGCCCCACACTCTCCAGTTTGTCTGTGCTGGGTATTTCCATGTACACTGACCCAAAATGTTCTTTCTAGCCACTGCTCAACTCGGTGCCCACTTACGTGGCACTCTCTTGTTTGCAATACACACTAAGGTTTTGGAATTACCATGTTTAAGTGGAAGATAGTGTTCACCAACTGACCTTACTTGCTCCGTTTAAGTGACGATTGGAATACTTTACAATGTATACTACTCACCCCATTTGACCAAAAGTAGAGTGCCTACTCTGCTAGGGCCAGGGAATTATGGAAACGAAGAAACGTCGAGGTTTCCTTTCCCTCAGGCAATGACAAATACTGGTCATCACTAATAACATGAGAGGGGACTTATCCCAAACTCTGTGATCAAGACTCCAAATGGACCTCCTATTGCCTCTTAACAACTTTGTCAGAGATGAACGTTGGTTGTCTCCCGAGGACCACTAGATCACTCCGGAACGTTAGGCACGCCCGCTGTTTCTAATACTGTCACCACTCAGAGACAACGTATGCGGGCTCAAAGTAAATGTAAAACGTACCGGTTCTCACTCTAAACTGCCTTTCCAGGGCTAGACACAGGGCAGCGGCGACACTTCCGGAAGCTGTGGCTAGTCCGTGGCGTCGAAGAGCACAGCCCAAAGGCGCAGGCGCCTCGCTATAGCTCCGCCCACCTGTCCTCCGAGAACGCCTGCCCATTCGTCAGCGCGGGTGCTACGTAAGCGCCAAGCTCTGGCCCCTCCCACTCTGGTCATCCGGGAGGTTACAGCCCGGGTGTTGGGCAGGAGGCTGGCTCCAGTCCCGCCCACTTCCGGCGCGCCCTCGGCGGCTGGGAGCGGCCGGTCGGTTCCCGTCCGGCCCCTGCTCGTGACGTCATCGCGGCCCCGCCCATCTCCGCAGCCTGGGTTGCTAGCTGCTCAAGTCCTCCGACCGTCAGCCTTTCGCCGCCGCCGCCGCTGCTACTGCTGCCGCCGCCGCCAAAATGTGAGTGACGCGCTGCGAGACGAGGCGAGGCGAGGCGGGCTCCGGTGGGGGGCGGCGGCCCACTCCTGGGACCCTCGTCAGGCGTGGTGGCCGCTGCTCGGGACTCGGACTCGGGTGGAGGCCTCGCGGGCCTACGCGCCGCGCCCGGGGCCTGAGGTGGGCGGTGGCCCCGCCGTGCACTCTGCCCTCAGACGGGTCGTGGTGCCTCCGCGACGTCCCCGAGTGCCCGGCGGGCGGACGGGCGGGCGGGCGGACGGGCGGGCGGGCGGACGGGCGGGCGGGCGGACGACAGGGGCCACACCCCGTGGCTCCTTCCTGGGGGTTCCTCAGAGGGGCGGGGTGGGGGGCGGCCGGGAGCGCTCGCTCTCGCGCGGTGGAGACCCGGACCTGGCCAGGTGCTTGAGGCCCGGGCGGTGGTTGAAGACCAGCGATTTGGTGTCCGCGGAGAGCTGCGGCGCTGCCGACATAGCTTGGCCCCGGCTTTCACTTCCCGTTTTGAGCAAAAACACTCTCAGTTCTAAAATTGGTGTCTAGTGGTAACGTTCAGCAGCAGGGCTCAGAGTTGACGCCTGGTCAGCCAGCTGCATGCTCGTCCTGAGTTTGAAGAAGAGAAGAATGAATGGTGGTCGTATCCTCTTCAAAAGAGAGAGAGAGGAAAAACAAAACAAAACACTTCCAGGCCATGGCCCTTACCTGTTTGGCTCTGAGGCCCCGAATCCTGTGAGCCAGCCATCCCAAGTGTCTGGTGATGGACACAGTGCAGACTTAAAAGAACTGTTGAATCAACAATAGGGTGGCTGGTGTGTAGCAAAGGCACGTGTTGGGTGCTGTCTTAGATACAGAGAACAGTTGAGTTGGAGGCCTTCAAAGCCAGAGTACGTGAGGAAAGTGAGGGTGAGTGAAAACAAAACACTCAGTGACCCTATGGAGGATGAATGGCTTTTCAACACAGAGTTGCTTCAGTTCACCTTCCCGTTATTATAGACCCTTCTAGATACTTGGAATGTACTTCTCCGAGTTGGCTACTTGCCACAACGAAACGATCAGGAGAATACTGGGTGCCTTTAAACCTTGTGTGTCTTAAAGCCAGTTTAAAAAACAAAAAACAAAACCCAGCACTTTATTGACAGGAAGCAGATCCTATTAAACATCGCTTCAGATTTTGGTCACTGTTAGGTGATGAAGTCTTGGGAACTACTGAAAGAGTATAAAAACGCATTTGTGCCCCCATTTCTTACTGCAAGGCTTGCCTTCCCTGTGTCAGGCTTGCTGTCACGCAAGCTTCCAAGCCTGGTGTGTGCACCTCGTGTCTCACTGCAGAAGCACTAGCATCACTTGTTTGCCTGACCAAGTGCATTGGGGATCATAGTGCACTCACACTTGTGCCTTTACACCTTTCAGGTCCACAGGTGTGCCTTCAGGTTCAAGTGCTGCCGCTGGCAGCAACCGAAGACTCCAGCAGACACAAAATCAAGTAGATGAGGTACTGCTCTGTATTTTAAAATGTGAATTTTAAACAAACGTGGGAGTTCTTTATAATGTTGTTTAGAAAAGGTCATTGGAGCTGGAAAGATAGCTCGGGGGTTAAGAACACCCGACGGAGGATCCAGGCTGGGTTTCAAGCACTCTCATTTGGGCCATTCAACTGCCTGTAATTCGGGCCTCCAAGAGCGCCTGCCTGCATCTGCACATACCCACACACACATGTAATTTTTTTAATGTTAGAAAAAAACCTATCATCAGTATGTGAGCATAAATTTTGACTATATCAGAAGTGTTACCTTTCTAGATGTCTATGTGTAGAGGCACAGTGAAGCTACTTTAAGAAAGTCAGACCAGTATTTCCATATTCTTTTCTTTTTAATTCATTTTTATTTTATGTATATTAATATGTTGCCTGAATGTTCTAGAAGCCATATTCTAAGTACAAAGCAGACTCTTCTACTATTTTTCTACTATCGAATCACATACCTCAAATACTAGCACCTGTTCTTGAAAGCATGTCCCCAGAGCCACTCTATAGCTCAGGATAGTTAGATTATTCAAGCTAGGAACAAGTCTTTCTGATTTATTTTTTGTTTTTTTCCAGGTGTCATGTGTCTTATAGCCATGTTTACTGATTACCAAGTGTGGCAGGTCTTTGTAGGGTTCCTCTGACAGTTGCAGAAGGACACACAGAAGGCAGACTTGCTTGGGCTCTGTGTAACCATGGGTTTCCTGGAACACTCTGTAGACCAGTCTAGCCTCGAACTCACAGATACCAGGCTGCCTTTGCCTCCATCACCACCAGGCACAATTTTTCTGCTTTTAGCTGTCCTAAAACTAGTTGTCTTAGGTAATGTTTTTAAGTCATACAGTAAGATTTTGATATGATGATTTCTTTATGAATTTAATTCTGGACATCTTAGGCTTTTGCACCAATTCTGTCACTTTAAAAACTCAAATTGTGTGCTTGCTTCGGCAGCACATATGCTAAAATTAGAACGATACAGAGAAGATTAGCATGGCCCCTGCACAAGGATGACACGCAAATTCGTGAAAAACACAAACTGTATACTTTGTTAGAAATTAAGCAAGTTTTAAAAAGAAGAAAGATTCTTTTCTTTGAGGTGAAATTTCTATAACATAAAATTAAACATTTTTAAAAGTCTGTCATTCAGCATATAGTATATTTAGTATTTTCACTGAGTTGCACAACCATCACCTTTTTCTTCTTCCAGAACTCTGTTGTCAATACTGAGAAGCACCCTGCCCTCATTTCATAATCACTCACTCTTCCCTCTTTCTCCTGGTTGCCTGGTAACCTGTAATCTGCTTTGTTTCTTTGCGTTTGCCTGTTCTAGGTATAGCATATTCCAGGATAATGTCAGGCTTCTCTCACCTTAGTATGCGTCCATGTTTATCCAGGCTGTAGTCTCTGCTGCCACCTTGTTCTCTCTTTTGGCCAAGACGTAGTTCATAATCTGTATAAACCATGATTTGTTATCCATTCATCCTTAATGGTGAGCTGTTCCAACCTCTCCGATATAAATAATGCTGCTGTAACTATCCAGGAGCCGGAACTTTAACTGTGTCTTCATTTCTGTTTTATTTGGGTATGGACCTGCGGCTGTCATTTCTGGTTCATATTCTAACTCTACGGCAGTTTACTCTGGTATCTTATGCTGGCATGTTTCCCAGCAGCAGTGTCCAGGGACCCTGGTCCTCTGAGTGTGCGGCTGCAGTGCTCCTAGCAAGCAGGAGGTGGTATCTCCTTATGAGCTTGAATTAGTTGTTGTCTTTCTGTTGTTAATATGTCAGGCTCTTTTATGTATTCTCCACATTTAGCATTATCAGATATGCATTTCATAAGTATTTCCATCCTCTGGGTTGGTTGAGTTTTATGTTTTTCATAGTATACTTTGATTTTCAGCTTGCTAGTTAATTTTCAAAAGGATGCTAAGACCAGCAAATGGAGAAAGAATATTCTTTTCAACAAATAGTGCTGACATAACTAAATAGCCATAAGGAAAGAATAAAGTTGGATTCCTGTTCCATTTACTATACAAAAAGAAACTGAAAATAGACCAGTGAGCACCAGGTGGTAATGGCACACTCCTTTAATCCCAGCACTCGGGAAGCAGAGGCAGGCAGATTGATGTGAGTTCAAGGCCAGCCTGGTCTATGAGAGTTCCAGGACAGCCAAGGCTACACAGAGGAACCCAGTGAACTAAGTTTAAGAGCTAAGACTATAAAAACTCTTAGAAGAAAAAAGTAAAGCTTCACAGCTTGTTTTAGATTTCTGTCTCTAGAACACATGACCAAATGCAACTTGGAGCAGAAAAGGGTTGTTTCATCCCACAGCTTGTAGTCCATCATCCAGGGACGTCAGGGCAGGACGTGGTGGTGCAGAGGTTACCTAGGAATGCTGTTTACTGGCCTGTTCCCCATGGCTTACTTGACCTGCTTCTTTACGCCGTCCAGAACTACTTTCCCAGGCCTATACCAGGACTTAGGTTCCATCCCCAAACACCAAAATCAATGAATCAGCAAAAACCCAGTCCAATTGGCCATAAATGTGAAAGCAGATTTCTAGGTTCCCAGTTCTTTCACACTGGTCTTCATCTGCCCTTCCATCACTATCACGGTTTTTATTACTCTAGCTTTGTGGTGAGTTTGAAATGACCATTGTAACTCTTTCTTTTAGTATTGATTTGTTTATTCTCAGTTCCTTTTTGAACTTACATAGGAAAAAAAAAAAAGCCATTAGAGTGCGTATTACATGCCACTAGGTGACTTTGGGAGTACTGCCATCTCCGCAGTATTAAATCTTCCAAGTGTCTTTCCTCTTACTAAGACTTTAATTCTTATAATGCTTGTACTTGCCACCCCGTCCCCATACCCCCCCCCCCGCGGGGTGGGGGGGGGGGGGGGGGAGAGAGGGAAGAGGTAAAGGTAATTTTCTTGGAATTGGTTCTTTTCCACCTTGTTAAGGTAAAGTCTCTTTTGTTTCTGCTATGCTGTGTTGAGAAATCCAGGCTAACAGGCCTGTGACCATCTGGGTGATTCTCCTGTGTGCACCTCTCATTTTGCCTTAAGAGAGTAGGGATTACTGATGGGCACAGATCTGGCTCGAAAAATAATTAGTGGTGGGAACACGCAGCACATGTACCACATGCAGAGGCAGAGCACAGCTCTGCAGGAGTCAGTTTTCCTTTATAACCATGTGGGTCCCAGGTCATTGGCCTTGACAACAGGCCCTTTACCTCTGGGTCATCTCACCAGCCTCCTTCAAGGGTTTTCTGGAGACTTCTTCCATGTGGTTATAGATGGTGGTGCTCTTGCTTCCCCACGAGGATGCCTTTCCTCCCTTGGTTAGTGCCCTGAGCAGGACTGCAGTGTAGTGTTGAGCAGCCAGAAGAGTGAGCGCCCTGTCATTCTCTGTTTCAAAGCGTAGGTGGAAGTTGAGTCTCTCACCGTGGTATGTGATACTAGTGTGGGTTTCCCCAAAGTGTCTATTATTGAGGTTCCCTTCTATCCCTGGTTTGCTAAGTGGTTTATTACAGAGGCCTGGGCCTCATTTTTAAGTGAAAGCTTAGCTCCAATGAATGAAGTACTGACCTGGAAAACATGACGAGTGCTCACAGAGTTCATGTGGAGTTTGGTTCTTCCTCTCCTTTTTGTGTGACTGTGACCATGTCCCTCTAGGTGGTCGACATCATGAGAGTCAATGTGGATAAGGTGTTAGAGAGAGACCAGAAGCTCTCGGAGCTGGATGACCGTGCAGACGCGCTGCAGGCAGGTGCTTCTCAGTTTGAAACAAGTGCTGCCAAATTGAAGAGAAAGTATTGGTGGAAGAACTGCAAGGTAATACTTTCTTGACAGACCTTCGCTCCAGACCCCTCTCCATTCCCAGAGTGTTGTGGATGCCACAGTTGGGCTCTGTGACTCTGGGTAGTGGGTGGAATCTGGGCCAACCATGGGTCTACATCCTTTTCCACGCCCACAACGAGCAATCTAGCCTCATGTGGCTCAAGTTAGAAGACACGCAGAATCAGCCTGCCAAGCCAGTCATGGACAGGTACCTCTGCCCAGGTGCCTGAAGACACCTGTGTAAGGAGTGCTGGCTTTGATGCTCAGTTTGCCCACCATTCTGGTAATGGATGCAGTTTCTAAAGTTAAATGTTAAGAAGTCCCATCTTGTTCAACAAAAGAGGAGAGAACAGCATACAAAGATGGTGCATGGCAGACTTAGAAGACAGAAAATGAGAGTCTGATCAGATCTCAGATACTCTGTGCTTTGTGCTTTGTGTAGAAAGGACAGTCTGAGGTACACGAGACAAGTGAAAATGTGGGCCACAGAGGGTTGGAACACACTTTTGAAAGCCTATAGCTAAATTTCAGGCCTTAACATTAAATTTAGACTTTAGAAATGATAAATTATTTCACACTGTAGCTGTTGCATCAAGCACTGTCCGTGTGTTTTTGTAATATTAAATGGACCTGTCTTATTGCAGATGTGGGCAATAGGGATCAGTGTCCTGGTGATTGTGGTCATCATCATTATTGGTGAGTTACCCCATGTTCACAGATGTTTTCCTGTGCAGAAGTAAAGAGCTAGTTCATTCCAAGGTTTAAATACCTTTTTTTCCCCCCATTCAAATATTTTGAGCAGTTGAGGGCGTTTGGGGATGGTAGTGTTGAGGGAAGTTTGAGACAGCATGTAGAGGCCTTGAACTTGTGATGTTTCTGCCTCAGCCTCTCAAGTGCAAGGGTTATAAGCATGTGCCACCATACTAAGCCTAATTATTTGAATTTTTATATTTAAAGTCTGGTGGTTTTTTGGTTTTGTTTTGGTTTTTGGTTTTTAGAGACAAGGTTTCTCTGTGTAATAGCCCTGACTGTCCTGGATTCACTTTGCAGACCAGGCTGGCCTCAAACTCAGAGATCTACCTGCCTCTGCCTCCTGAGTGCTGGGATTATAGGCATGTGACAGCTAAGTCTGGTGTTTTGTATATGTGGATGTGTATATACATACAGTAATCCTTTGAGAATAGGGAATCTCATTCCTATTGTCTGGTCAATTTTTCTCTCCTATGCAGTTTCAGTCTGTGTTCCCTTTTGTGGAGTGTAGGGATTAGCTGAGACCACCTTGATCCCATCTCAGCTCGACACCCTTGTGGTAGGTTCTGTGGCTTTGAGCAAGCAGTTGAGGATGTCTAGACCTCAGTGTCCTCATGAATAAAATGAAGATAGTAATGATTGTCCACCTTGTGATGGTAGGACAAGTCTGGTTAGTACATAAAAAAGTACCTGGCATAGAACAGAAATAGTAATTAAATAAATAATGTGTACAGATACATAGCTATTACCACCACTCTTGTGGCTGTATATCAGACAAACCCATTGCTATTTTCAGTCCAGTTTATGGGAACTTCTTAGCAAAGCATGTCTTTCTTTGTTAATTCCATGTTAGTGGGTATTTCTTTATCTCTTTTGACTTCGGCCTCCCCCAGAGCCCTGTAGGATGCAGAGAAGCTATTAGTAGAAAATTAGCCCTATCAATTTCTTCTTGTCCTTACCTAGGCAGTAGAAATCCCTATTGAGTGTCTATGCAGAAAGACTAAACTACCCTTTTCACTGTTTCTAAATCTTTCCTCTTCTTAGTGTGGTGTGTCTCTTAATGAAGAACCAGCGAAACTGAAGCCCACTGTTCAGGACGGTCTTCAAGACTTTCTCCTTAGAACCTGCTGTGTTATCCAGCTTACCTACTGTTTTTTTCAAGTGATTATTTTTGTTATTTTTCATACAGTATAGTGCCTAGAAAGTGTGCCTTTGTTAATATACACCTCAAACTGGAGGTGTGAACTACCCTTGCCCACATGTTGCACAGTGCCTTTACAGACTTACAGACTGGGAAAGAGGACTCCTGCTGTTCCAGAGTGCTGAAATCTAGATGGATGCTGTCATTGGTGACTCGTGGTGAATTCCAGGAAGGGGATTTTGTTCAAGTCAGCTCTCTCCACATCTGACATCATCTTCAAAGCCACATTCTAGGCCTGTGGGTAATTAGATTCCCAACTTGCACCTTCCAAAAAGAACACTACTGCCTAACACAAACCAGTGACAATAACAGGTGTGCCTCATTTTGATAACTAGACTCCTTTTCATCAGGAGGACCCTCCTTTTTATAAGCACTACTGACTCCTGCTGTATTTAAGAAGCTGGTGAAGAGCCTGTGCTCATACGTTAGGTGTGAAGATGTTTACTTTCTTGTCCTTGTGTTGTATCACTTCTAAAATAGTATTTTAATCAGAAATAACCCTTCAAAATGTTTTATAGAACTATGACCAAAGTTTCTATTTTGCCAAAAGTTAGATACAAATAAAATGTCAATAATAGATAAGTTCAAATAAGTGCCAAATGTAACCCAAGGTGCCCTTCAAGAAAAAGTGTTAATACTGTGTGAGCCTTCACCATTTTGACAGTCCTTCCTGTGAAGTGCTGTAGATAATGCTACTCATTCTGACTTGGTTTCTTTCATAGAGCTATAGAGGTGAGCCCAAGTCACACCTGTAGACAAGACATTTAGCCAGCAGTTCGCAGGCTGAACTAGGCTGTGGCCTCTAGTGTGTTGTGGGCTGCAGCTCCACAGCCGCACATAGGCAGCAGTCTGCACAGACGGAGCTCTGGAAGACTGTTCACTGCTTTTACTCATCCCCTGTATTATGGGCCCGGGGCACTGCTAGAGGACAGCTAGCCTGAGACGCCTGCTGCTTTTATGACGTAGCCATTCCATTGCTGTCTGAGACACTTCATGTGTGTATGAGAACTTCCATCAAGGTGTGGTTCAAAGATGGGAGTTCAGGCATGGATGGAAATGAGGAAGCAGTGAAGGAGAAGCAGGGCTTTACTGCTTGGCTGTGGCAGTGCCATTTGAAGGTCCTGAAATTTGTGTTTATATGCAAAGCAGCATCAGTTAAGATGTCATAGAATCTGGTTCTAGTTTTTCTCTGTTTCTCTGATGTTACTAAAACAATACAAATGTTGAAGACAGGCCTTGCAGCATTCCCACTGTGGGAAAGCCACATCAGCCAGGGCCTCTGTCCTGCTCTAACTCCACAACCTCGGTGCTGTCTCCTCATACTCCATCCCGTGGAATTCACTGGCTCCTGCCTTAACACAGTAATACCTCGCTTGTCTGTGCATTTAGCTGGGAACTTTCCCACTATGGTGACCTGAATAAAGTTGTTTATTGACATGATCTTGTCTTACGTTTCTTAGAGTGGGGTGGATACGCCTGATCCATGTCCTAAAACCTCTGCCACTTGCTGCTCCGTCTCTCCCTCACAAACTACATTTTCTTTCTTACCCATTCCCGCTGGGGGCATGTTCCAGTGAATAGCTGTAGATCTATCTTACCTGTGCTAAGGTTCTCTAGAGGAACAGAACTAATGAGTATATATTAAAAGAGGCTTTCTTAACTAGGCATGGTGCCGCAAGCCTTTAATCCCAGCACTTTGGAGGCAGAGGCAGGTGGATCCCTGTGAGTTTGAGGCCACCCTGGTCTACAAAGTGAGTCTAGGACAGCCAGGGATATAAACAGAGAAACCCTTTTTCAAAGAGAAAGAAAAAAAAAAAAAAAGCTTTATTAGACTGGCCTATGAGGCATGGTCTGCCTCACACTAAAAAGGCTGGGAACCTGGTGGCTACTTTGCATAAGGCTGAATGCTTCCACAGTCCCAGTCTGCACTGTAGGCCGGAGGACTCCTGGAAACCTCTAGTCTTCAGCCCATGTTGAAGCCCAAAGAAGTTGAGTTCTACTACACCAGGGTAAATTAACTTCACTGTGAGTGAAGGCTTGCTTCCTTCTGTCTCCTTTATTTGGGCTGCCACCAAAAGTTGCTGCCTACGTTTAGGGTAGGTCTTCCTCACATCACATAATTGGAGTGAGAAATCCACCAGGAATACCCGGCAGGTTGCCTTTTAGTTGATTCCAGACCCAATGAAGTTGACAACTGGAATTAACCATCGCATACCTTAAACGAGTGCTTTTCAGTGCAAAACAAGTCGGAAGCTGGCTTGCAGTTACCAGTCAGGATTTGGCCCTTGGGTTTTTTAATATGGTCTTCTTTGAAATGATCTGCAGAGCTGGCCCTGGGACACCACACAGCCACCAAGTAGATAGATGAAAGATGTTACAAATGTGTGGCTTCCCCCCCATCCATATTTGCCTTCTTTGAATATACTTCCCCTCTTTCCTCCACCCTTACAATGTAATATGGACCAAGTAGGTTTTTTAAATTAACTCCAAAGTAGGAGTTAGTTGGTTTTGGGTTTTTGTTTTTTGTTTGTTTTTGATTTTTTGAGACAGGGTCTCTGTGTAGCCTTGGCTGTCCTGGACTCACTTTGTAGACCAGACTGACATCGAACTCACAGTGATGCGTCCTGCCTCTGCCTCCCAAGTGCTGGGATTAAAGGTGTGTGCCACCACGCCCGCCTTATCTCAGGCTTTCTTAACTTTGAGGAGTCACTCGTGTTGTGTGCTGAGTATGAGAGGGTTTTGTCCTGTCCTCTATACACTAGTCCCTG
Source organism: Acomys percivali (assembly GCA_907169655.1). Lineage (NCBI taxonomy): Eukaryota > Metazoa > Chordata > Mammalia > Rodentia > Muridae > Acomys > Acomys percivali. The sequence continues at coordinate 81,073,957 of OU015754.1, read as the reverse complement.
CCCAGGTGTGCACTCAGTAGCTGTGTAGTGATGCTTCTTGAAGAAGAGCTTGGGAGTAGAGTGATCCAGCGTGGGGAAAGGCTTTGAAAATTAGGTGATTTGTCCGATACATACTGTGGAGAACTGCCCTCTGGCCCCCTGAACACCTTTCATTCATCCAACAAATAGTGGGTTTTTTTTTTAAAGATTTTATTATTTAGGTGTTCTGTGTATGTCTGGATGTGTGCAGGTGCCTTTATCAATGAGGCCTTCGGACACCCTAAAGCTGGAATTGCAGGCACTTTGTAAGGAGGCAGCTGGTAGAGGGTGCTTGGGAACCACCCAACGGAAAGGATGCAGTAGGGCTCCACTCTTATCTGCTGTGCCATCTCTCCATCCCCTGCAGAGTGTAGTTTTGACGTACCCAGGCAGCAGAAGGCTGGAGCCAGTCCTCTGTCTTTCATTTCTGAAGAGTAGAGATAGTTATATAAAATGAGCGCCTCCCGGCTGTTTCCTCGAAAACGGAGCATGGTTTACATGTTTATCTTCCTCCTGTGGCCAAATGAATCTCTAACTAGAGGGCAATCAGGTAAGTTATCTTGGACCATTAAACTTCAATTTCTGAAAATTCGGTTGGATTCTACCTGGGTTCATTTACCTATATTGGCGGGCGGAAGGGGACAGCAAGTTTAGGAAAGATTAAAACAATGGGAACCCAAGAAGATCCTTCACCCTCAAAGTACTGCGTCCCTGGGCACTACCTGGATTAGCCCAGGACGCCCCAAAGGTCTGTGGATCCAGAGGTGCCACGGGTTCCACTCAACTGTCGGCCGCGCCGGCCCCGCCCCTGGATCGGCCCTCTCGTGACTGACAGCCCCAAGGCCCCGCCCCTGGGAAGCAGAGCCGTGGACTTGCGCGGCCAAGCCCTTGTGTCCTCCAGGCCACTCCACTTGGCTGGGATTGGCCAAGAGCCGCCCTCGCCCGACCCGCGCGTTATGTAAGGTACTCTGAGGCCTTTGCACCCGCCCACCCGCCCACGGTTATGTAACCCCGCCGTGCCCGAGCTTGACTCCGCCCCCTGACCAATGGGAGCTTGCATAGCCGGCCGCAGCCACCAATCGCGCGGCGCGGGGGGCGGAGCCGGAGCGCGTGGCGCGCAGGGAGGCGGGACCGGCGGCAGCTCTGCACGCGGCTGGCCTCGGGACTCGCTGGCCCGCGTGTAGGCGAGGCTCTGCGGGGCGGTGGGAGGCGGCGAGCGCTCGGCTGGCGGGACGCCGGCGAGCTCGCACGGCCGGGCACTCCTGCCCCTGCCTTCCGCCCGGTCACCTCACAACGTTACGTTCTAGGTGTTTCTCGATGCTCGCTGACTTCCCTGCACAGAAGGTGGAAAAGTTGTTTTGGTCTGAACGCGCCCGAGAGCCACGCTGGTGGTCCGGCCAGCCCGCTTCCGGCGTGGAGCTGTTGGTGTGGCCCGGCACCCGAGCAGACTCTGTGGAAATGCTGAGGAGAAAAGTGCCCCTCAGATGAGCGTGGTCGGCGACCAGTCTTTCCCGAAGGCGATGGCAGGGACCAAAACAAGCCGGTTTGGGTTGCTAGCTGCAAACTGAGAGAAGCAGGCTGAGGGCTGCCAGGCGGGATGGACCTCTGTGGAGATCCGGCAGCGCCCGGCGGCGACTGTCCCCAAGCTAGGGGACAGGGGCTCCAGGGGGCGTCTGGCCAGAAGGGTCCTCTGCAGGGCACTTACGTGGAGAGAAGCCACAGGTGACGCTAGGAAACCTACCTCCTACCCTCTGTGTTTATTGTCCTTCCCTGGAGCTGAGAAAGCAGGATTTACTACTTTTTAATTATTTTTTGACCCCGGGGGCGGGGTAAGAAGGAGCCTCCTGAAAGGGAACTTTTATACAGTTTAATGAGAATCGATGGGAGAGGGGTGTTACTAAAGTAAATTACCAGCGTAGGGGTAGAAAGAGGGAAGACAGACGACACTAAACTTGTGACCTGAGTGAATTGATGCTCCCAGACACCCCTAAAAGTCAGGTATTTCCTGAGTGTCAACCCAATATTGCCATTTCTTGTTTTGTTTTGTTTGTTTTTCTATTCAGTGAACATGAAGACCGAAACAGAATGTCTGAAGAACTTATAATGGTTGTTCAAGAAATGAAAAAGTATTTTCCAGCCGAGAGACACAGTAAACCCAGCACCCTAGATGCCCTTAACTATGCCCTACGCTGTGTACATAGTGTGCAAGGTAAATGAGTTGCAGAGAATAACATGGCACCAGGCCCAGTCAGTGCTCAAGTACAGTGGGATTCCAGTCTCAAGAGGCTTGCTCTTTTTTTGTGGCCAAGACAAGCAAATCTAAAGCTGATGTAAATGGTACTTCAGGCTTTCCAAGTTTGAAAAGCCAAAAGAACATTATTATTTGTATGATAGTTAGTAATTATGCAATATTTTGCAGATCTGTTGCATGAGTTTAGAGTTCAAGAGCTTAAGTAAAACTTGAAGGCTTTTTAAAGAAGCTTTGCCTTCCATGGAAGTTACAATGTATCTTTTCCATGGAGGTTATAATGCACATTTTTTCCATGGAGGTTACAATGCACATTTTTTCCATGGAGGTTACTATGTATATTTTCCATGGAAGTTACAATGTAAATTTTCTGGTCATGTACATACTTTGGAAATACAGTTACCATATACAAAAATTGACTAAATCAAAGAAGAAATTTTTTTCCTTTCACCCTGACTTTTCTTGAATATTCCATAAAGTTGCCTCTTTAGCATAAGCCTCTTTCCTCAGCCTGTGACAAATGGGTAGTTTGTGAATGCTAATGTTCACTCCATAAAAAATGTATGTGTATATCTGGGCTTTGATTTTATTAACTAGCTTTAGAACCTTCCTCTTTGTAACCTAGAACAGGCCAGATTCATAAAATTCATAGCCTTAAGTTTGCATAACTAATATTTTTTTATGCAAAGAAAAAGAAAAAGCCCTGGTTTTGAGGGAAACACATGTAAGGCACCCTCATCTAAGAAAACAAGCCAGCTTGAGAGTACTAAGAACTGACTTCCTAAAGATACTGTTGTCACCAGACTGTTTGTTTATCTCCCTGTGTTTCTTAGCAAACAGTGAATTTTTCCAGATTCCTAGTCCACATGGAACATGTCTGGCAGATGTGACTGTGTACAGTCTTGAGGAGCTGGCCTGTCTTGTTTCTGAACATACTTCCAAGAACACAGTAAGAGTTCATGAGTTTTGCCATCTCCACTGGGGTGACTTTTCCTCGGGAGCTTTCTCTGGGTGTTAAAATAGTCAACTGAAAGCACCATTTGCTGAGGCAAACAAAGGCGAAGCTGCTTTTTAAAAAAGGCACTGTAGTGTCTCCAGCCCATACCAGAGAAAGCATCTGAAGGTAGGCCACACCTTGTGCTGTGTCCTAGTCTCGTGTGCTTAGTCAGGTACCCACTCCCCACCCCCTTGGCATCCCATAAAAACACAAGCAAATTGACGCCTTCCTCTTACTCTAATCTCCAAATGTTACTTTGTATTTATGTCATTCTTAGTCCTAATACCTACTTCCTCAAATTGTAACAACTGGATTCTGTAGAACAGCTGAGTGGAGATCTCGTTTTTTTTTTCATGATGAAATTTTAGAAGAGACCTTTAGTATATTCATAGTTCAAGTCTCTTCTTGTTGACGGAGTAATGAAGCCTCATATTTTGTTGATGGTGGAGATTCCTTAGTGTTTAGACTCCAGCATCCATGATGTAGTGATTTTTATAGTGTTACAACAGGAGTTGTGTAATGTTACGCAGTAGAGCTTATTCTGCTAGCATCCATAGTGCTGTAGTAGATGTTTGTGCACACCTTTAATCCCAGTTCTCAGGAGGCAGAGGCAGGTGGATTGATGTGAGTTCAAGGCCAGCCTGGTCTACAGAGGGAGTCCAGGACAGTCAGGACTACACAGAGAAACCTGTCTCAAAAAACAAACGAAAAACAAAAACAAAAACCAAGCTTTAAGAAAACATGTATCCTCTAAAATGTCTAAAGTAAGTCTAGACAGGGAAGCAGGTCCAACCTACCAAGCATGCTGGGTGATTATAAATGCTGTTAGTGGTTAATAAAGTGAGGTCTGTCAGGGACAGCTTCATGAAGGAGGGCAGGTCTTGAGCTTGGTCTTTCAGCACAGAATCTGCATTGCTAACGAGAAGACAGTCCCTCCTGGTAGAGAGCAGTTTTCACAAGAGAAAAGTGTATGTGCCGTGTGTATATTAGTCTGTGTAGAAGCTGGTGTGGACCTTTTGGCATAGAGATTAAACTTTGTGGAAGCACGGTACAGTTTTTGTAATAGTTATTAAGAAGCATCCTGTTCAGGAAGCTTTTTTTTTTTTTAACAAGGGGTGTGTGTGTATGTGTGTGTGTGTGTGTGTTTAAAACCATGTATTGTGGTAGAAATCCAGAAGAAAGTGACTTTTCAGAGTATTGTTTGTATGTTCTTCAATGTTTATTTTAAATGTTTTCCGTAGGGTACCTTCGTGGCAGTGTTTTCACTTCTGTCGGGAAGGTTAGTGCACATTTCTGAACAGGCTACTTTGATCCTGAATTCAAAGAAAGACGTCTTGAAGTCCTCGCACTTTGTTGACCTGCTTGCCCCTCAAGACGTGAGTGTGTTCTACACACACACTGCTCGCACTAGGCTCCCTTTTTGGAACAGCTGGACCCAAAGAGGTAACAGAACCAACGTCAGGTTGGGTGTCTTCCTCCAGGATCAGGTCGTTCTTACAGAAACAGAACAGACACTAACATGCTGTTTTCAACATACAGACCATGCCACTTGTATTTACCTTTTTATTTATGTATTATTTATTTTGTTTTTTGTTTTCTTAATCTTATGTATGCTGTCTTCATGCACACCAGAAGAGGCAATCAGATCCCGTTATATATAGATGGTTGTGAGCCACCATGTGGTTGCTGGGAATTGAACTCAGGACCTCTGAAAGAGCAGCCAGTGTTCTTAATTGCTGAGCCATCTCTCCAGCCTCCATTTTTTGGGGATTTTGTTTGTTTGTTTGTTTGGATTGTTTTGGTTTTTGAGACAAGGTTTTCCTGTGTAGCCAAGGCTGTCCTGCAACTTGCTTTGTAGACCAAGCTGGCCTTAAACACAGGAATCCGCCTCTCTCTGCCTCTTGAGTACGGGCATTAAAAGGGTGTGACACAACAATAGACTTTAATCTTTTTAAAAGAACACAACAAAATGTCATTTTTATTGTTTAGTAATAGAGCAATATATTTATTTTTGCTCAGTGAAATTTCATACACTTTATATAAAAAATAGCTTTGATCACCAGCATACTTCACAGTGATTGACTCCTATTTAAAGTCACTCTTTATTCCTTATATTCTTTGTGAATCATCTCTCTCTCTCTTTTAAAGATTTATTTGTTTTATATATATAGTGTTTTGCCTGAATGTGCACCTACATGCCAGAAGAGGGCACCAGATCTCATATAGACGGTTTTTGAGCCCCCATGTGGTTGCTGGGAATTGAACTCAGAACCTTTGGAAGAGCAGACAGTGCTCTTAATCTCTTTTCTTTTATTTCAATTCCTTTTCTCTAATTGGACTTTGATTTTTTTCTTTTTCTTTTTCTTTTTGTAGTAGTAACCCAGGCTACTCTCTACTCTCAAACTTGCTATATAGCCGAAATGGCCTTAAACTGTGATCTCCCTGCCTCTTCCTGAGTGAGCAGATTACAGGCATACACCACTAAGCCAGCTTAAGCAGTCCTGCGTATCAGATGTAGGGTTTTGTGTAGGTTAGGCAAGCACTGACTAAACTACATCTCCAATATCACTTTATCTAGCTTTGTTTGAAAAGGTTTTTTTATTTGTATATGTATGGGCGTCTTGCCTACTTGTGTATCTGTGGAGCCACATGGATTTCAGCGCCCATAGAAGCCATCAAAGGGCATTAGATTCCCTAGAACTGGAGTTACAGATGGATGTTAACATGTGGGTGCAGGGAATAGAGTCCGGGCCCTCTAGAAGAGCAGCCAGCGTCTTACAGCCTTTTTAATCTTTGCTGGTTAATCTTTGCTGTATTACTTCTGTCCCGTCTAAAACTTCAGTACACCCTGAAGCCCTGACTCTGCCATGCAGACATGATGTGCGTCTAGTTTACTCAGACACTGTGTTTCCGCTGTGAGCATCTCAGGTTCAGGTTTCAGCTGAGAACAGTTCGTAAGCTCCGCGCTCGTGCTCGGTTGTGCCCGGGTTGCCTGCTTCAGTCGCTTCCTCTTGAGCTTCAAGGACATAGGAGGACACAGAGGCTGTTTACTCTGCTGTCGGTCTGGTCATGTTTTAGAGCATGCTTCCACCTAATGTCGGCTGTCTACACCTCTCCGGAGGATCTGGTGGTTCTTAAGAGCTCAGTGTTCACAGCTTGCTGAGTGCCTTGTGGGCTTGTGTCCACTGAGTCAGAACCTGGCTCACGGTGAACATGGAACCTGACGTAATGCGTAAACGGTATGAGCGAGAGGCAGTTTTCTGACTCTTCCTGTGGTCCTTTCCTTAGACGTGCAGAGACAGCCCTGTTGAGTATTTGGATCTGAGGGATTCTCCCTAGCTATAATAATGTCAGTGTGTGCGTGTTCTGACAGTTTTCCATAGTTCTATAACTTAGGTCTTTTCAGGGGACCATTTGGGCAAAGGCTCTGCCTCCTGGTTCACCTCCAAAGCACGTGTTGTCACCATGTATTTCAGGAAGGCTGGCGGAAGCATGGCATGAGGGAGAGGACACAGACACAGCTATAATTGGAACAGTCGATGATTGTAGCAGTACATGACCGTCATACGCGATCATACATGTGACCAGGGGCACAGTTTGTAGTGATTCCCCCAAGGTCAAAACTAAAGTGAATGCAAACAATCACATTTACACATCAGAGAACTGAAATCTGAAAATACTTCAAGTGTTCCCCAAACTATTGCAGTGGACCAGACCATAGGCCCCAAAATCACTGTCATCAGATCATCACAGTGACATGGAAGTCACAAATGTGATTCACTGGAGAGTAAGGGAAGCTCAGGCAGGCGCCACAGATGAGAGCACACAGCTCCCAGAAGCACTCGAGGGCTCCTGTGGTGGGACAGGATTGCTTCACTGAGGAGCTGCACCGGGAGAGACAGAGTGATCATTTTTCTTTCTTTCTAGCCTCACAGTATGAAAATGCACCCGTGAAATCCTTTTTCTGCAGAATCTGGTAAGTATACAATACAGAGGCTCAAAATGTGGCTTATTCTCTTAATTTCAGTTCAACCTGATTGCAATTACTTTGTATTCAGCTAGATTCTGTTGTAGATACAACAAAACAAAACAAAAAGCCTCTTGATTCTTGCTATAAGAATTTGTATATGGATTGAGAAGAAAAATGAAAAGACAGAGTGACCGATAATCACTAGTCCTATGACGTCAGAGCCTGTGGTTTAAAGTCAGCTGTAAAATAACTGCTTCACGGCCCCTTTTGCTTTCTTTTTGTTTTTCAGTTCAGTCATATTTGAAATTAATTTTTACTTTAATCCCAGCACTCTAGAGGCAGAGGCAGGTGGACTGCTGTAAGTTTGAAGCCAGCCTGGTCTACAAAGCAAATCCAGTGCAGCCAGAGCTACACAGAGAAACCCTGTCTCAAAAAACCAAAAAAAATAAAAATAAAAAATAAATTAAAAAAATTAATTTTTAAATTTTCCCCACAACCACCTCTCAGTTTTTAGAATTTTTAATAGCAGGGCTTAAAAAGAGAGTGATGTAGAAGGCACTTGGCCACACTTTCTCAGAAGTTTACTTCTTGTACATAATAGTCACTCTCTGAATTTAAGTACTGTAGTGATGCTTTCATAGTAGAAAGAAAACCTTTTTTTTTTTTTGAGACAGGGTCTCTCTATGTAGCCCTGGCTGTCCTGGAGCTCACAGAGGTTCACCTGCCTTTGCCTCCTGAGTGCTGCAATTAAAGGTGCGTGCCACCACACCTGGTGAGAATAAACTAAGTATTCGTAGCATAGGGAGGAGGGACCAGCTAACACAGTTCAGCAGGTAGGAGGGCCTGTGTGCTCTACTGAGTCACTGGCAAGTGAGTTTACCAAGAACATGTGTGAGATGCAGTAGCTGACACACAGCACGCCTGAGATCAGTAGCTGACACATGAGCGTGCCTGAGATGCAGTAGATAACACAAGCATTTATTACAGCAAATACTTTTTAGGTCCTATCTGAATCAGCTACTTCATTCAAAACAATTTTTCGGTCCTTCGTACTTAAATTTTGTAAGCAGGAAACCAACAATCTATAAATATGGATGTGCACACTAGCAACAAATTCTGGACAAGGGAGAAGTTGCTGTTGTATTCAGGATCTGTTTTGTCTGTTTTCTGTTGTCGTAGTAATAACAGTGTACCTAAGACTGAGTAGTTTGTAAAGGAGAAGTGTTTATTTTGGATCAGAGTTCTGGGAGTCAGAGAGCGTGAAGCCAGTGTCTGCTAGCGGCCTCACGATGGAGGGCAGACTGGCATGGGCAAAAAGGCAGAGGGAGTCAGACACCAGAACAGCTAGCTCCCACCGAAGCTAACCCACTCGGACAGAAACTGCCTTCCTGCCTTCCTGCCGGTTGCCTCCCATGACCCATAGAGCCCTAAGTTGCTCTGGGTACCATTGCACTGGCGGTTAACTTTGGATGTATGCTTCGGTGGTGTGAGAGCCACTCCCCGCTGCTGATGAAGGGACTCTTCTCTGACAGCCCCCATGGCAGCCAGAGAGCTGAAGAAGGTGAGGGAGTAAGCATGGGAGCCTAAGGAAGTTCCTGAGGAAGTGTGGTCCCTGCGGAAGAACACACCTGACTTGGGAAGGGCTAACAAGGAACATGGCTGAAATAGAAGAGAAGGAAGGAGGCTAGATGAAGAAGCAGGGACCAAACCACAGGGAACCTCACTTTCAGAAAGACTTTTTAACCTAACAGAAGCAGAGACAATAGTATAATGAACCAGCATGTTCTGCTTGCCCAACCATAAACCACAGCCAGCCTGGTGCCATCTGCACCTCCACCAGTGTTTCCATCTGCTTCCTTATCTCACATTTCAAACATTTCAGGTAAAGTTGCCGCTCACTTTTATGATGGTGAGATCAGCCCGGCTTTGACTGGGAGGAATACTGTTCGGCTGGCTGCCCTGCCCTTGTAACAGTACCCACATGGTCTCTAACAGCCCTTCTGCCCTCGTCATGACCCATTCCATGAAGACAGACCTTCCTACCCCAGAATCAAGAGGCATCATTAATCCAGGAGCCCCTGTTGCAGGTGGAGGGAGGTGGCATCGCCACTGAGACCCATTCTGGGCGAGCAGACAGTCCTTACTGCAGGGCTGCCAGTGCTTGTGGGGACTTCAGAGTTGGGGCTTCATTTATCAAGAAGGCATAGTTTTCACTGGAAAGGACTCTGAGCTGCTGTGTGGAGATGCAGTGAAGGGCCAGCCCAACCAGAGCACGGAAAGACTTGGGTTGTAAGGTCAGGATGGTGAAGTGGTGGAAAATAAAATACCTGGGTGCTTTATCAGGATCTTGCGTGGAGATGTTTGAGGCCCAGGAACGTGTAGCAAAAGCAGCTTCCTGGACAGGTGCTTACCCGTGTAGCAAAAGCAGCTTCCTGTACAGGTGCTTAGTCGTGTCTGTTAGTCTGAGGTAACATTGAGGCTGTATGAGAACCTGTTTCTATGGAGAAGTACAGGTCAGCAGTTACTGTCTAGTACAGATATATATAAATGATACTTAGAAACTTTGGTGTGGACAGGCCTGAAGAAGTCCTTCATAGCAGTAGGAGGGAAGCTGGACAGATAGGGGCATGAACTCTTGTCTAGTTGGGGGAGGCTCATCCAAATGACTAAAGTAGAAAGCAGGGTCATAGGAGTGAGGGGAGCCACCACACAGGGAGTGGCTTTGGCAGCTCCGAGACTGCCTTGGGATTAGGGATCACTAATCCAGGTTAAGTTAGGAGAAAGGTTTGATTACAGACAAAGAGGAAGGCGTTCACTCTTGGACATTAGACTCTACAGGATGGTGCCCCAACTTAGCATCTATAGAGTGGAAACATGTTTTGCTCCTCAGAGCTGCCCCACCTATCTCTCTGTCCTCCATGAGAACTGAGGCCCAGTTGGGCAGGTGGATTTTACTGCCTTTTCCCCAGCCAGGCATTTTGCAGGACAGTGGTTGCCTTCAAGCTGAGCCTGCAGCAGCCAAGCAAGTAGCTGAAGCTTCGAGACTGTGTCTGTTCTTTAAAAAGAGGAAGAGGAGTTGGGTTTGGCCATGTGATCACACAGGGCCCATTTTTATTTAGCAGTGCTTGGTGCACCTCAGAGCGGAAGAGTAAATCTCAGCTGGGAGTTTGGGGCACAGTCATGAGCAAGTCATGGGGTGACTCTCACAATGACATAAGCAGTCCTCCATAAACCTCCTATGCAGTGAATAGTGAGTACAGTTGCCCAGGGGTAGTAAGATTTCGAGATAACTTCCTTTGGGGGAAGCAAGTGTCTCTAAACATTTTAGATTTGTGTCTTCCTGTCTGGGGAGTTCCTGGTGGAGCCTTCCCCAGCCTGTTCTACAGTGGGTGAGTGCACCAGGACGAGCTCTAATCGCGTTTGATCTCTTCAGTGGAGGTGGAGCCAGAGAGCAAAAGAAGCATTACTCCCCATTCCGGATCCTCCCCTATTTGGTTCATGTGCACAGCTCTGCCCAACCAGAGCCAGAGCCTTGCTGTCTCTCAGTGGTTGAGAAGATTCACTCTGGTTATGAAGGTAAGTCAGGGTGCCCTCCGCTCAGTGAGAGACAGAATGCCAACCTTCAGACAGGAGCCTGGGGATAGCTGCTTCTACAGCTCTAGGACAGAGATTGCTTCAGTTTCCAGGATGGGCCATAAACTCCGTAAGCACTTGTAGCTGGTGTTGATTGACCTTGATTTCCTGTGCTGTTAGCACCACCACAGCATGGCCTCATGGTCTGTGCCTCACACTTGGATAGATACACAGCACTTTAGTCCTTTCTCTCTTGGTGACCTGTTCTGTGGCCTTTTATATCTGTCTTACGAGATACCAGCACTGATGGCATTACAAGAAGCGGCCACAAGAATGATTGAGTTTTCCAGGTCGCACACATCTTAAGGGACTGAGGCATGTATGCCCTGGGCTACCTAACAAGTTCAGGGCTATCCTGGCCTACATAGTGAATACCTGTCTCAACAAACCCACAGTTGGAGGTGTAGCATGGTGCTGGAGTGCTTGTCTTGACAAGGCCCTGTGTTTGATCCTCAACACTTGGTGGAGAGAGGAAGACATCATTTTATAGAGGTGTTTTGAAACTTCCAGAAATTATAATACGTATATTCAATAAACAGAAATACACTTTAAATTTGTAAATAGGCAGTTTCCATTCACTACTTAAAATCACAGTTGTTTCTTACAACACATGATATGTGCTTTTCTACAAGTTACTACCCTGTATATAAGTCACAATGAAAACCTAGTACTATGGTAAAATTAGTATGGGGCACAATGGTCAAAAAATTAGTTACATTTAAAAAATAAAAATAAAAAGAAGGAAGGGGGAAAAAGGAGAAGGGGGCTAAAGAGAGAGCTAGCTCAGTGGTTAAATCCAGTGGACCCAGGTTCAGTTCTCAGCCCCCACATGATGGTTCACAACTGTCTGTATATGCAGTCTTGGGGCCCTCACAACCTGTTCTGCCCTCCTCCTGTGCACACATGCTAGACAAACACCTTTGCAGTACAAAATAAAACCATAGGTTTACATGTTAACCCAGTGGCTCTCAGCCTGTGGGTCATGACCCCTTTGAGAATCAGACAGCTCTGTCACTGGGTCACATGTCAGCTAACCTGTGTATCAGATATTTACATACTGTTCACAGCAGTAGCAAAATCACAGTTAAGAAGTAGAAGTGAAAATAACTTTATGGGAGCATGTCACCACCGCATGAGGAGCTGTATTCAAGCGTCAGGAAGGTTGAGAACCGCTGTGTTAAATGAAAAGAAATTAAATTAAAAGAAAAAAACACCAGTAAATGTGGCCTGGGATGAGCTGAGGATGCGTGTTGTACATATCCCTAAGGAGCTCCAAGCAGTAGGTTGCTTATTTGTTTTGTTTTTTTACACATTCACTTGGTTTCTTGCAGTTGAAATCATGCTTAAGTAACCGATACAAGGATACAAGCCATATTCTCAGATTCTTGCCTGCCTTATTCAGTGCACATTTTAGAGAAAATCTTACCTGACTTGATGGTACCAGCTTTATTACATAACAAATTGCTTTAGTGGTATCTCAAATGCTTTCCTTTAATTACACAGCCACTAAAGAATAGCGGCGCTTCCCTTACTTATGCTTTAACTATTAGGTAGTTATGATTAAAAAAAACCCACCTATTTAGAATGCAATAGACTTTCTGCCTTTAAAATAAACCATAATGTAGTCACCGCATACTAACCTCATTAAAACCAATAATGAAGATTGTCATTCGTTTGCTGTACTCTGTCTTTCTAACAGACCTCTGAGCTAGATTTCTGCCATTTCATATGGAGATTTTGTTCCTTGTATGTTTATAGATGCTTGGGTAGATGATGAATTCGATGTCTGACCCTTAAGAAAAATCGCTTTTTTCTTTTTTAATAGCTCCTCGAATCCCAGTGGATAAAAGAATTTTTACCACGACACACACTCCAGGATGTGTGTTTCTTGAAGTAGATGAAAGGTAACTACTTCTTTGAGCCTAAAAGGAATTTGTTTCTGAGACTGTGACAAACTTGTCCGTTTGCCTGCATGATTCCTGCTGGGTACAGTGCAGCTTAAATTGAGTCCTCTTAAATAGATATGGTTTTTTTAAAGTTACAATTATTTATTTAATGCCACCTTTCTGGTTTCACCTTCCACTGTCTAGGTCCCAGCTCGGGCCAGCAGACTTGTGGCAGGCACCTGTACGTTGTGTTGAGCCATCTCACTGTACCAGTTGGCTGAAGTTGAGCATGAACATCTTACATATTGTATTTTAAAAAACGATTCCCATCACATTTTACTAGTTTTTATAACAGTCATAGGTGGCACGTGTTCTTTTACATCTTATTTTATATAAGCCAAGGACCAGCTCATCAAAAAATATCTGACTGTACTCAAGACCAAGACTCAGATCTTTTAGCATTTGTTGTAGTGGTGTTTCCATTTGACAAATGCTGCTCAGATCAGCTTATGCTAAACATTGTAATTAGTCTAAAGAAGAAAAAAAGAAAAGAGAACATTTTTTTAAATAAGGCTAGCTTTATTAAAGAAATTTTCTTTTATTTGCACATATGTTACCTTTGTTTTCGAGGACAATTTTTAAATGATTTTTGTTATTTTTTGAACATAGTGATAGAAGGTGGTGCTTATTGCTGTTTTTCAGGGTTTTTTTTGTTTTGTTTTGTTTTGTTTTTTAGAAAAAAATTACTTTAAGTTTGTGGGTGTTTTGCCTGCATATGTGTCTGTACCGTGTGTGGAGTGCCTCTAAGGAGGGCAGAAGAGAGTTTCAGAGCCCCTGGAACTGGAGCTACAGGTGGCTGTGAGCCGTCATGTGGGCGCTGGGAATCTAACTCACGTCCTCTGCAAGAGCTGTCAGTGCGCCTCACTGCTGAGCCATCTTGCCAGCCCCTGCTTATTAGTATTTTTGTTTACATAAAGCAAACACTGATATCACATTAGTATATGTAACCTCACATACACAAATGTATTTGAGAATTCTACATATGCTTGAAATTAGAAAATCTGAGAGACAGGACTAAGCCATGCATTAGTGTAAAGCAAAGCACAGAAAATGTTACGTAGCCAGTTTTGTCTCAGTCACTGGAACCAGACTTCTTTACCCTTAAAGCACTGCTGTGAGCTGTCGGGATGGAGTTGCCATTTGATTTTGACATTACATTGTATGCAATTATTATGAATCCTGTTTTTGTTAATCAGCCTCTGTTACTGTGATAAAATACTCGGAATGACTAGCTTGTTTGGAGGAAAGAAAGGTTTCCTCGTTACACCTTGATCACTTGGAAGGCTCCATTGCTCTGAGACCTCTGGTGGGGTAGGGACACATGATGAAGTAAATCTACTTACTTCATGGAACCAGGAAGTAGAGGGAAGTCGTGGCAGGAACCTGAGTGTAGGAACTGTGCGGACCGCTGCTTGCCGACCCTCTCCCTGTCTCTCCTGTTGCCTCATGCGTTGCTAGCTTTCTTACACAGCCTGGGACTGCCGTTCCACTGTAGATTGAGTCCTCTTACAGTAAGCCAGTGAAGGCAGCCCTCCCAGACATGTGCACAGACGAGCATGATGAAGACCTTCTCAGGCGGTTCTAAGCTGTGTCAATCAGACAGTTAATACCAACTCAAGACGGGGCCTTCCGGGGGTGGGGAGCACGGGTGTAACTTCTTCCCACTAGGCTTTGCCTCATGAAGGCTTCACCACCTCTCAACAGTGCCATGGTCTGGGGACCAAGCTTTCAATGAACTAACTCTCAGGGTCCACACTATACCCATAATGTATAAATCCATAGCCCACTTCATCATGAGTGTCCTTCTGTCTTAACATCTGACAACATAACGAGGAAGACTCCTGAGGACTTGCTGAAACTCAGGGCCGTGGGTGAGCTCCGGAGTTTCTGAGTCCTGAGTTCGCAGTGAGCCTGCTAGCCTGCTCTTAGTGCCTGAGGTGATGCCACACGGCAGAAGACCACTAACATAGTTAACTTGTATCTGTTTCCCATTAACAGGCATTTAGGTTTTTGATTTCATGGATTCATTAGTGGACATCTGTTTAGGATTAAATAGAGAGGTTAGGGTTGGATGGTGATGTTTTGTTTAAGAGTGGGAGACAGAGTCCTTATGTATGCTAAGCACATGGTCAGTCTGCTCCCCCCCCCCCCCCCCCCCAGCTATACTGCCAGCCTGTGTGGGTATTTTTAAGTATATAAAAGCTACTCAATTACTTGCCTAGTATAACATGCTTCCTGCGCTGTGTGTACCTGTGCCCCAGAGCAGTGCCTTTGCTGGGTTACCTACCTCAGGATCTGATTGGAACCTCCATCTTAACACACTTGCACCCAGAAGATCGGCCTCTGATGATCGCCATACACCAGAAAGGTGGGGCCTGTTCCTTCATGAGAGTTGTTACTTGCCACTGATTGATTCTAACTTTCCAGTTAATTTCCCATTAGAGTTTAGCCTTTACTCAAATAAGAAATGAATTGAAACTTTTAAAAGAACTGTTTCCTATTTTAACATGCTAAAAATTCCCGAATAGATAACTGAAGCAGGACACTAACAGTCATATCTGTGTAGAGTTTGGTTTTAACCTTATTGCTTTACATAGTTTTAAAGTATGTGGGCCATCCTCCGTTTGAACACTCGCCCATCAGATTCTGCACTCAGAATGGAGATTACGTCATTCTGGATTCCAGCTGGTCCAGCTTTGTGAACCCCTGGAGCCGGAAGGTTTCCTTCATCATTGGTCGACATAAGGTTCGAACGTAAGTTTATCAGTTGCTGTTGTGGGACCCAGAAGTGAGTTTCATGGAAGAGGGAGTGTAAAGTCCCTGTGTTCAGGAGCTTTGTTGCTATTTTCCTGGCACTACCAGTACTCTGTGGTTTTTATTTTTTTTTTTTTAAATAATAATTGTAGTCTTGGGGTGGTGGGACAGCTTTTAGGCCACTGTGGCTGCACTGTAGATGGATCTGTGACTCCAGGTCCAGGGGATCCGACATCCTCTTCTAGCCTGTGCAGGCACCAGGCGTGAATATGGTGCACAGACATACACTCAGGCAAAACACCATATACATAAAAAGAAATAAATTCACTTATTTTAAGGATTTACTTTTATATGTACAGTTGTTTTGCTTACACGCATATAAGTATAGTGAATGTGTGCCTGGGCCCTTGGAGGCCAGAAGAGGACACTAGATCCCCTGGAACTGGAGTTGTAAACTGTTGTAAGGAGCTATGTGAGTGCTGGAAACCAAACTGGTTCATCTTCAGGAGCAGAAAGTGTTCTTAACCATGGAGCCATCTCTTCAGGCACTGGCTTTGCTGCTTGTCAGTTACTTCTTCCACTGGGCCACATCACCCAGCTTCACACTGAATGTCGGGGACATTGCTACATCAGATGTGTCTGGCTCAGTATTCCTCATTGGTACCTGTACCGGTCCCTTCCTCTATCCCGCCTCTCCCCTTAATAGTTAGGGGACCTGGAGAAGGCTGAAACTCCATCAAAGGGATAATACCTGTAAAGAAATTGGAGCAGCGCCTATCACCCTTTCCTAACGCTGTGACCCTTAATACGGCTCTTCATGTTATAGTGACCCCAACCACAGCACTCTTCATAGGATAGTGACCCCAACCACAGCACTCTTCATGTTATAGTGACCCCCAAC
>OU015754.1:81043130-81057480 GCA_907169655.1 Acomys percivali | reverse complement strand
CCCCCAACCACAGCACTCTTCATGTGATAGTGACCCCAACCACAGCATTCTTCATGTTACAGTGACCCCAACCACAGCACTCTTTATGTGATAGTGACCCCAACCACAGCACTCTTCATGTGATAGTAACCCCCAACCACAGCACTCTTCACTGCTGCCTCATAACTGAATTTTGACAGTTATTAATCGTAATGTGAATGTTTTTGGAACTAGAGGTTTGCAAAAAGGGTCATAGCCCTCAGGTTGAAAACCACTGCTTTAGGCCTTTAGAAGGGATATTTTCATATTCTAAAAATCAGCACAGTTTTTAGGAGGAGTTCCTAATAAATGTCAATGTCTTCTCTTTGTTATCATCTTTGTTGGCATTGATTATATTCAGGTAGTAATCTTTGTGTTTTTTTGTTTTTGTTTTTAATGTGTAAGGGGAACAACCACATGTATACCAACACACACACACACACACATATACATATACATATACACACGGGGGATCAGAGAACATCTTGTGTGAGCATCTTTCACCATGTGTTCTGTGATCAAACCGCAGCCATCAGCTTGCACAATAAACTATTCTACCCACTGAGCCATGGTAGACTTTAAATTCTCTGAAGTTTGTGAATGAGATGGCAGATAGTAGTGTGATGTGTCGTTTTCACCACTAGGGTGGGCTGTTGAGTCGTCTTTATCAGGTAGATAGGTGGTTAGCAGCTTTAGATTTTATTTATTTTTGATTTTTTTGAATCAAGGTCTCACTGTGTAGCTCTGGCTGTTCTGGAACTCCCTATATAGACTAAGCTAGCCTCGAACTCACAGAGATCCTTCTACTCTGCCTCCTGAGTGCTGGGATTAAAAATGTGTGCCACCACACCCATCTAATTTTTTAAGAAGTTTTATTTCTACTGTTTTTAAAATTATGTGTAGGTGTGTATGTCTACATGTGGGTGTATGCAGGTGCCCTTGGAGAACAGAGGCATCAGATCCTCAGGGAGCTGGCAGTATAGATGGTTATGAGCCACTAGGCATGGGTGGTGGGGAGCAAACACAGGTCCTCTGAAAGAGCAGCAGGTACGCTAACTACTGAGTCATCTCCAGCCCAGCATTAAGCATTTACTGCTTGGCAACTTCAGAGTCTAAAAATTCCTACAGAGGTTTATTCGGTCAAATTTTGAAACCAGTCCTTACTGGCACTGTTGGGAGCGAAAGAAGTAGATTGTCACTGGTTTTATGTACATATTTACATTCACTAAATAGATATGTATACAGTTCTGAACTGGTTACATAAAGATCGGCACTATAGAGAAATTGAAGCTGGGCCAGGTATTTGCCTGTAATTCCAGTTCTCAGGAGGTAGAGCAAGGGGCATCAGAAGTTCCAGGCTAGCTGAGCTGTCGTAGAAAGACTTTGTCTTAAACAGCCAGAGGCTGGGGATGTAGTTTAGTAGTGGAGTGCTGTCCTGGCACGCAGAGGCCCCGTGTCCTGTCCCCAGCACCATGTGGGTTAGGGACGGGGAATCTTAGCTCCGTATTTTCTATATCTAGAGTCAAGGAGTTGTTTCATCAAAACATAGCTTATTCTTTACATGGTCTGTTAGAAGCGTTTTAGTGTTCATTCTAAACAGATGCGGTTGCTCGGCTCATCGTCTCACTTGGCATTTTATAGGAGTCCATTAAATGAGGATGTTTTTGCTACCAGAATAAAAAAGGCAACTAATAATGACAAAGACATAACAGAATTACAAGAACAAATTCACAGGCTTCTTTTGCAGGTAAAGTGAGATGTTTTTAAAAACACATCATTCCCAAAATTGTGTTTTATGTTAATAAACATAAGCAGGGTTAGTGAAGTCACACAACAAGAATGCATGATGAGGAGGGGATCTTAGAAAATTTTGCTTTTCCTTTAGTTAGCTTCTGTGGGTTAAGTTAGGTGCATTTTGTTCCTTGTTCTGTGTGAGAAACACAGAAAATTTTGCTTTAGCACAGCAAACTGAGGCAGTGACAGGACAGACCCTCACTTCCTTCATACAAGAATTCTCATGTTTCAGATACAGTAGTGAACTCAGCTCCTGAGTTTGGGCCTCAGTGTTTTTGTTTTGTGTTTTTAATTCAGATTTTAAAATTAAAAGAGAGATATGGTTGGTCTCAGTGTCTCTTGTTATTACAAGGGACGAATAGGAAAATTCTCTGTTGAAAAGAACAACCAAAGATGGGTTCGATTACAAAAGCTGAGTGTGTCTCATAGAATGAAAGCCCAGTGGTTTTCAGAAATGTCTTTTATATAAAATCTCTAGGGTTCATGAAGTGTCTGAAGTTTTATAAAAATCCATAAAATCCATATTTTATTTCACATGTTCTGTCTAGTCTAAATTCAGTATAAAGAACTAAGGTTTATTAATTCTTTATGATTGTAAAAAAATCAGTTATATTTTAGCATCAAAAAAATCTCGTTGCTGTAATCTCCACCTAAACTGAAAACTTAAGCCCCATCCCGAAAGTAAGGGTGCACTGGGGAGTGTTTCACACCAGCATCGAGGCGGACAGCCTCCCCCTCCCCATGCTGTAGAATCTGAGAAGCTCCAAGGTGAATGTCGCTGCCACTTACAGAGTAGTGACTAAACTGGGCCCTTCCTCCCAGCCGGTTCACGCCAGTGCTTCCAGCGGCTACGGGAGCCTGAGCAGCAACGGCTCACAGGAGCAGCACATCAGTGTCGCCTCTTCTAGTGAGTCAAGTGGACACTGTCCGGAGGAGACACAGAAGGAGCAGGTGTGTGGCAGATGTGTTCTTCCAGGTGCCCTTCTCTGTAATGTGTCAATCTTGGTCCTGCACCTGCTGACACGTAAGGATTTAGTTGTCATTTGACAGATTTCAGTTTATTTTAGAAACCAATTTGAATGGATATAGATAAATGCCTGTAAAAAGAAAGTCTGAGCTAGACTTTGTGGAACGCCCTTGTCGTGTCAGCATTTGGGGTGAAAGCAAGGGGATTATGAGTGAGATCAGCTGAGCTACATGTATGTATGTACACATATGTAGCTGAGCTACATGTATGTATGTACATGTATGTAGCTGGGCTACATGTATGTATGTACACATATGTAGCTTGGATGCATGGTAAGGAAACTGCCTTTCAGAGAAAAAATAATCACCTTTGCAAGGTGACACTTGGGTTAATTGTAAGCTTTCCTAAAACCAGTGTGCCATGGATAGATGGGTGTACAGTTTGATGGGCACCAGTGCACCATGGCGCAGGAACAAGTGGAGTTTAAAGTAAGGACTGCTTGTAGTCATGTCTCAGAAAACCAGAAGTTAAGCATGTGTTGTTTGTGTCTGTAGAGACACACTTGTACATTTCTAAGCCCTAGTCTGTCGTTCTCTTCCCTAAGATGACCTGGCAGCAGGTCTGTGCCGGTGTCAGCAGGATCAAGAACGCGGGCCAGCAGCTCTACATTGAGTCGATGGCCAGAGCATCAGTCAGACCCATGATGGAGACACGCCCGGAGCTGCAGGGCACTGGTAAGTCAGCAACGCGGCCCTCGGCGCTCCCCATATCTGTCTCTTCACAGAGAGCAACTTGTGTGTATGCCGGGCAAACAAGCCTGAGCCCATGCAGCTTTCCAGCTTGCTGACTTGCACAGAAAACAGTAGCAGTATTGATGATAGTAAGCCAAATGGTTTTAAAAATACAGCTCAGTATGCGTTAATGAAGAGTTGGCTATTATAATACCATCAGATTCTTAGTTTCTTTCCTTCCTGAGCTACTTACACCCAAAAGAAGTTAATTTTTAGTCCATTTCAGATAGTAAAAGATATCAAAATGAACCTTTTCTGTCATTTCAAACAAATGGAGAATAGTCTAGACTGGGTGGGAAACACTGCCTCAATCTTCTCTCAAATTTGAAGTAAGGCTCACTCCTCAAGTACTAGATCAGTCAATTATTTTCAGTGGCTTCATGTTGAGAAGCTAACCTAGTCACATGGCAGGCAAAAGATGTGTTTTTTGGAGATGGGATTGGATTGCTAGGGACGGAACCCAGATTCTTTCTAGGCAAGCACTCTTCCTGTACACATGGACTTATTTACTTGGCGGTTCCCTTTTACACACTGATTATGTTTTTTGTTTGTTTTTGTTTTGTTTGTTTTTCAAGACAGGGTTTCTCTGTGTAGCCTTAGCTGTCCTGGACTTGCTTTATAAACCAGGCTAACCTCGAACTTTCACAGTGATCCACCTGCCTTTGCCTCCCAGAATGCTGGAATTACAGGAGTGTGTCACCTCACCCAGCTACACTGGTTGGTTTTTTTTGGTTTTTTGTTTGTTTGTTTGTTTGTTTGTTTGATTTTTGGCTTTTTGGCTTTTTGTTATATTTTGTTTTATTTTAAGTTAACTAACTTTTCTTTCATTTTCCGCCTTGAAGTTTAATACAGTTTTAGAAATCACAGATTTTGATCATATAAATTTATAATAGTACTTATTACTGTCAAATGTAAGTATACATAACAGTGGTGAAATTTACATTCTAAGACCAGTAATCACAGTGACTGACTGTGTTGTTCAGGATCTGTCAGTGGGTGAGTCCTGCTGCACAAGTGTGAGCACTTGAGTCCAGTTCCCCTAGGACTTACGTAAAAGCCAAGCACAGCCGTCGTGCTGGTAAATCTCGTGTCACGGTGTGGAGACAGGCAGATCGCAGGCACCACCCACCGCCAGTCACAAAGTGGGCTCCAGGTTCAGTGAAAGGCCCTATATCAAAAAGTAAAGTAGAGAATTACAGAAGATGCCCAAAGTTGACTTTTGATCTTCGCTTACACGTGTACAGATAAGTAGCACCCCTATCCCCCCAAAAAACTCAAATCATTGTTCATATACTATTGTAGCTTTGGGCATTGTGTGCAGTTACATCAAAGTTTCTGAGATTTCCAGGCGTAATAGTGTATACCTTCAACCCCTGCACAGGCAGGTATATCTTTATGAGTTCAAGGCCAACCTGTTCTTCATGGCGAGTTTCAGGCCAGCTAGGGCTGTAAAATGAGGTGCTGTCTTTCCCCACGATTTATTTTTTCTGAGAATTTTCAAACAAGAAGACATTTATTTCTCATGGTGTGGAAAGGTAGGATGTGTAGGGTGAAGGTGTGGAAGGCACAGTATTTAATAAGAGCCCTGACTCTGCTTCCAAAGATGAGCTTGAATCCCCCACATCCTCCAAAGGAAAAGGAAAAGCTCTCCCTTCGTGACAGAACAACGAAACAGCAAAAAGAGCCTTACTTGTTCTCTTCATGTCACCCGTGTTTCTGATGGAATCTTGCTATATCACTCTGGTTAGCTCAGCTCCTGAGGTAAAACGATCCCTCCGTAGGAGCCTCCAGCATGCTAGGACTGAATGCACCACACCAGCCTTCAGTGCCTTTATAAGGTGACCCACCCCTCATACGGGATGTGAGAGTGCTTCCATTTTCTGCTCAGGAATAAAGAGAGAGCACCACTCCACACTTAGAAAAAGACAGAAATCCGTTCTTCACCTAGTTGGATTACTGAAGCAGCAGCTAACAGTCCTAGCATCCAAGGACAGACTCAGGCTGACAGGACAGATGAGCTGCAAACACGCCCTGCTGCGCGCTGGCCTGCTGAGTCGAGCCACTTGCCAGGAACAGATCCTCGCTGAGATAAATGCAAAGGGATGACAAGAGCTGGAAGTGGAGCAGATACCCAGATCTTGAAGCTCAAAGTCTGGCGAGAGGAATTTGGAAGCTGAATTGCTCATAAAACCATAGTAATAACAAGCTGCAAGCCCGGCCTAAGTCTGCTAATCCAAGCACAGGCCTTTACAGGGAAACGGCTGCTCTGTCTCTGCTGTCCTGGACAGGCTGCTGACCTTTTGATAAATAGTTTATGGAAGACCAAGAAGGGGAATTTTGCCTCCCAAGAGACAAAGTGGGCCCTGAAAGAAGACTCAAACACACAGCAGTGGAATTACCCGGCAAGGTAAGATTGCTATGAATGGTGCATTGCGAGGCTATTGGGCAAAGTGGGCCATGAGCAAGGCTCGCTCTGAGAAGGAACGGAAAGAAAGGGCCAGGTGAACTTGTTAGAAATGCTGACGGTACTGTGTGTAGCCTGCTGCCTCTTTTGCTATTGGTTTGTCTCAGTGATTTAAAAGTTCATGTGACCCAGGTCAGTTGATGCTTACATACTCTGGAGAACAAGGTTTCAGCAAATCTGACATGAAAAATGGTTGCCATCAAAGCAACAGAAGAGTTGGTAAGCTCTAAGATAGATTGTTTCAGATATTACTTAGATTACTCAGACTGAAACAAAAACAGTTTTAGTCCAGGGCTCATATCAAACTCTAATATGGGATTGATTGGGATGCTAGAAGAAATATTTGAAGACATAACAATCAAGATTTTCTGCAGATTCAAAGAACATCAGTATTTAAAAAACAAAAACAAACAAAAAAACCAAAGATTATTTTTAAAAACCTACTTTGTTGCTGAAAACAAAACCAAAGAGATATTTGTGCAGGCAGCATGAGACAGATGACCCCAGATAAGACTTTACAATGCCTTTCTTCAGGAAGACAATAAACTGCATCTTCAAAGAAAAAACTGTCAGCTCTGTACCTGGTGGGAAATCCTTCAGAATCAGATTTCTCAATCATCTGGAAACTTGACAACAGTTTTCTACCAAAAATGTCAAGGAATTTCTTTTTCTTTTTCTTTTTTTTAATGATGTATTTGAATTGAGTGTGGGTGCCCATGGAGGCTAGAGGTGTTGGGTCTCCTAGAGCTGTAGCCACCCAACATGGGTGCTGGGCATTTAACTCAGATCCCCTGGAAGAGCAGTACTCACTCTTAACCACTGAGCCCCAGGAACTTTTTCTTTCTTTCTTTCTTTCTTTCTTTCTTTCTTTCTTCTTTTTCTTTTTCTTTCTTTTTTTTTTTTTTTTTGTTTGTTTGTTTGTTTGAGACAGGGTTTCTCTGTGTAGCCTTAGCTATCTTGGACTGGCTTTGTAGACAAGGCTGGCCTTGAACTCACAGAGATCCGCCTGCCTCTGCCTCCTGAGTGCTGGGATTAAAGGCGTGTGCCACCACTGCCAGGCTCCCCAGGAATTTGTTACCACAGAAGAAATATGAAACAAAACGTAACTATACTAAGAAGTGAAAATTACTGCATGAGGAATAAAAGAAAGTAAGTTTTGCTTCTCATTGACTTCAAAGATAACCGACTGAAAATAGTATTCTTCAGTTGTGACACACAAGCAAAACATGGCAGCACTATTGCAACCTGGTGGGGGAATTTGGGGGACACACAGTTGTCTGCCTTTGCCTTTGATATGGGGTAATAATTGGAGGTGAGCCCTGAGCGCCGTGTGAGTCAGATGAAGGATGGCGAACAAACAGGCATTGTGGCGTAGTATATCTACTCTTGACCTAAGGAGCTCAGGAAGTGTCTGGGTATGCTGAACGACTCCACCCAGGATAGTGTCAGCTGGGTAACATAAACAGTGTTCATACACTGGACAAAGATGACTTCTATCCCATGTGGGATGGGGCAGAACAGTGAGGCCGCAGCACATTATTTAGAACAGTGCACAGTCTGCAACTTTCCACCTGATTTTTTTTTTTTTTTTAGTTTACAAGTGACTGTGTATAACTGAAGCCATGGAGTTGGTGGTAGAGCCTGGCCTAGGATATGCAAAGCTCTGGGCTCAGTCTCCTGTTCTCCAGAAAACTAAAAACATCACATGCTGAAACCACAGGAAGCAAGCACAGGCACAAGTGGTAGGGATACACACTCAGGCTGAAAGAGAAGAGCCAACTATAAAGGGAGCTGGGAGAGTCTGCACTTGTCAAGATCCATAAACATTTATCCTACCCCAGAATGTAGAGAGAACACAGAGCCATATGTGGATAAACCTGCTAAGCTTGCATGTCATAAACATACTCCAGGAGGTGAGGCTAAGTGACTTCAGAGAAGAAGAAACATACTTTAACTAGATACCAGATACAGGAGACTAATGTGTATAAACACTGTACCCAGGATGGTGTGTTTATCGCCACAAGAGTTCACAAGTTACTTGTATGTATACTAAGGTCGAACAAATTGATACAAACATTATAGATAGTGGTAACAAGGTATCTCACTGTTGTAGCCGTTTTAGTAATCAAAGGAGAATTCTGGAATAAATTATCCTGGACTGGCTGTAGAAACATGTGGAAAAACTCAAGCATTCAGCTGGATGAGTGGATGGACAGATGGACAAGGGTTGTCACACAGACCTGTATATCAGCTCTGACCAGTGTCAGAGCTTACAAGCACAGACACATACCTGACATGAAGCTCTGTGTTTCTGAGTGTAGGTTTTCCAAACAAAAGGAACCAAGGCCAGAGAGTAAAGATACTCAAGAGGCAGGCAGGCAGACAGACAGACAGACAGACAGACAGACAGACAGACATTGGAATGGCACAGGGAGCAGGTGGATTGGAAGAGCTACAAATAGCCCAAGCTGGGATAATTTGACTTACAAAATTCACCATGATAATGTTGGTTTATAACCCAACAAATTAATTAAATAGCCATGTGCCTATACTGATAAACAACCGGAGGAATAAGTCAAGACCAAGGGACCAAGTTACACTTACGGTATGACCATCAGATTCACTGAGGCTCTGCGCTGGACTCTGAAGTAAGAGCTACGTTTAGTGATAACCCAGCAAAAATTCAAGAGGAGTCTTCAGTAAAAAGCATTCTTCCTCAATCTGGGCGTGGTGGCTCACGCCTTTAATCCCAGCAGTTGGGAGGCAGAGGCAGGCAAATCGCTATGAGTTCGAGGCCAGCGTGGTCTACAAAGTGAGTCTAGGACAGTCAAGGCTACACAGAAACCCTGTCTCAAAAAATCAAAAAAAAGATAAAAGCACTCCTCCTTTGTGATATCATGGTTTTATCACATTACTGTGTTAGTGGACGCCCCGGGAGGGTATGTAGGAACAGACACTGCTGTTTCTGTAGAGTTGACATGAGGCTATGCAAGAAGTCATTTTTCTAAAAAGCCTGTTAAGATAGGTCTCTCCCTGGCTGAAGAGATGGCTCAGTGCTTAATAGCACTGGCTGTTCTTCCAGATGGACCCGGGTTCAGTTCCCAACACCTACATGGCAACTCAGCAACTGTCTGTAACTCCAGTTCCAGGGAATCCAGCACCCTCACACAGACACACATGTAGGCAAAACACCAATGCACATAAAATAAATAAATAGTTTTTTAAAAGGTGGGCCTCTCCAGGTCAGCTGGAAATGCCCATCACGAAGAATAGCAGCAGCTAATGCCACAACTCTGAGCAGTGTGACACAACTAACGCCTTCTTCCTGAGCAGTGTGCCATGAGTGGCTAGCACAGCACTGCCGTGCAGCATTTCCTATCCCTGCATGTGTGTTTCTGTTTCCTCTGTTGGGCTCTTTATCTACAGAGTTGGCCTCAGCTCTACAGGAGGCTGAGGTTCTCTACGTCTCCAGCCTGGAGGCTTTTCCTTCTCTCCACACCTGGGCCACTAGCCACATTTGACAGTCTTAAGTTCAAATTCAAATCAATTCAAGTGCTTCACGCCATGGTGGCTAGCGTGTGGGACAGCACAGCAGCCATTCACTCACCATAGAGGCTCTGCTTAGGCAATAATGCTGTGTGCTCTACCTAGCAACACATAACATGTGTGATACCAACTATCCCAGACTTCATGCCCACTGACCAACTCTGTAGGTGTTGAGTGCACAGGTAGTGCACAAGGCATGGTGACACACAGCGACTAGGTGCCTTAACCAGTTGTAATAAATAATACTAGCTTGGCGCTGGGCGTTCCTCCAGCCTGTCATCTGATGGTTGTCTTGGTGGTCCTTGCCTGAGATGCATGTTTCGCTCCTTTTAGAAATAGCAGTGTAATCATCATCCTGTGAGGCTTGCTTTTGTGCCTTACTTTATTCACTTTACTGATACTTGTGTGTCAGTTATTCAGATCTGAGCTCATGTTTAATGATAGTAAATACACTGTGTGACATTCTATAAATGTATGTTATGAGCTTACTCTGTTGAATATTTTCTTAATACATGCTAAACACTTTTAATTGTATATCCTTTCATTTTCTTTCAGATGAGCAGAAGGACTTTTCTTCCTCTGAGACACTGAAATATAAAAGCATGTGTACTGGCTCTTGTGACAGTCTGGGGCGAGAAGAGCACAGCTCATCCTACCAGCAGATGAATTGTATCGACAGTGTCATCAGGTAAGAAACACAAGTTTCGGTGATGTCAGTTTTAGCCAGAAGCCTAGCTCATCACTGTGAGGCCGCATAGCATCTTCAGAGATGTTTGTATTGATTCCATACTATAGATGGTAGGGTCAGCTGACCATGTGGTGCTCTTGGAGCTGCTGGAGACAGTGGTGCTCAGTCCTCTGTCTTAGCCATGGAGCGCCTGATACACACAGTTCACAGTTTATTGAACATTATGGAGGACGCAGAAAGTAAGAAACCGCGCATCTCTTCTGCAAAGAGCTGTCGGGTAGTGAGAACCTAAGCTGGTCAGAATTAAATGGTCAAGATGTGGAGACCAGTTAGTAGAGATTGTAAGCCAGTGACCCAAGCTGGGATGGCAGGGCTGACTTCACCCAAGAAGGAAGGACCAAGTCCCCTATCCATCCAAGGCATAAGCAAAGCACAGAAGTGGGAGTGGCCTGGTACAGCCAACAAGACTCAGCCTAGTTCTGTCGTGGTAGGTACCTGACAAGCTACCGTCTCCCGGCCTTGAAAAGGAAGTGCATATCCTGCACAAACACATCTTCATCCTCAGAAGAAGCCAAGCAAAACCAGGAGGAGGACAGCAGCCCAGCACTGCGAGGTAGCGGGAGTGCTCTCAGGGTGGATGCCATAACTTAGTCCCAGAGTCCTCCTGTCGCCTTCCGTCTGTGCGGCCAATGGCTTTCATTTGCCAGTCACTGGCTGATGTAAGCTTCTGTTTAGCACTTTTTCACCATCAGTTTCTCATATGCCAGCAGATGCTGAACAGATCCCGAACATACCTGAGCTGGAAACAACAGCTGGACTACCCACAGCCGCCGGAGGTGGTGCTGCACGGACACTGTCCACTGCCGCGCTGTGCGTGCGGTCTGCCGTAAGCCAGTGCAGCTGCAGCAGCACCGCTGTCCCTGCCCCGCTCCTGCAGTCAGGTACCACCTTTGCGTTTTGATGCGTAGAGAGCCTGTTACTACCATCTGCTTAATTACCGTGTCTGTGCTTTAACCACTTTGCCCTGTCTTTCATTCAGTTAAGCTAATTAAGGAATGTCACCGTGTTTGTGTTGGTTATACACTACAGTCTGTACGTCTTAAGTATGTAATGTGTTAATAGGGTCAGCTGATGTTGTGTGGCTCTTAGAACTGCTGGGGACAGTGGGGCGGAGCTTCTTTGTGTTCATCATTATTGATGCAGTTCCCTGGGTGCTGCACTGGGTCCTGTGGCTGATTTTATTTTCCCTAGAGATTGTATTTTATGTGTGTGGATGCTTTGCCTGAATATATGCATATGTATCATGTGTGTGCCTGGTGCCCACAGAGGCTGGAGGAGGGGCACATGCCCTGGAACTGGTGTTAGAGGCGGTTGTGAGCCGCCATGTGTGGGTGCTAGGACCAAACCTGGGTCCTCTGAAAGAGCAGCAAATGCTTTTAACCTCTGAGCTATTTCTCCGGCCTATTTCACTGATCTTTTTAAAAGTGTCTTTCACACGTCGAATGTGTACCAGGAACTAAATGAGTCACACATATGTTCTCACTTTGTGTTCACTTGCTAAGTCAATAGCGCGTGTCCTTTACAACTCACTTACACAGTAAATTATTCTAATCGTGATCTTTTTACTCTTTTTCTTTGCTTCCTGTCCTTTTGACTTTTGGTCTTTCATAATGACTTGGTAGGAGAGATGGTGACGCATCTCTTAAGTCAGGTATTGGAGTTGTCCCTAGCTCGCCTACTGATGTTCAGTGCATATTGGCTGATGTGTGCTGAGTAGTCGCAATGGAAGTTCTGGTTGCCGTTCTTGGGAGTTGTATTGGCTACTGCTCTCATCTCAGCGACAGAATTCCTGACTGCCACAACCTATGGCAAATGGGGCAGTTCTGGCTCATGATTTGAGGTACAGCCCAGCTGCATGACAGCACTGCTGCCTTGCGTTCCCACGATGATGGACTGTACCCACAACAACAAACACCTCCCCAACAGAATGCCCTCCCACCCAGAGTGTGCCCAAACAAACACTGCATTTGCTCCTGGCCTGAATCCTAGCTAAGTTCTGATAAAACTGTCTCATCTTTGGCCAATCAGAGCATGCTCTGCTGTCACACAGCTTGCCTCCACACCCTCCATCTCAGGGAACTGTTGGGAGGAGTCATGGCAGCAGTATCTTAAGTTGGCCAGCTTGACTGCATTTAGATGTTCACAAGTCCTACTGCCTAAGTTTTCAGCCTCACCCTGTAATGAGCTCCTGTCTGACGAAGATGATCACAGGGCATCCCTGGCCACCTTTATTACTTAGGACAACTAAGCCATAAACTCAAGGAGTAACTTCCCCTTAGTCAGTTGCCTATGAGTGGTAAGCAGGACATCAGATTGGTCTTCAACAGTCGTGTGGCCACCGGTGATCACATCCGGTGGATCCTGGGAGGGAAAGCAAAGCAGGAATGGCCAGGGCATGGAGACCTCAGGCAACGGTGAGCACCGGTGAACCAGACTTCTCGGGAGACAGCTTCAGTGAGATAGGTGCCACGCCTGCAACCCCAGCATTTGGGAAGTAAAAACAGGAGGATTGTCAGTTCTGGGCCAGCCTGGATGGTGTGTTGAGGTACTGTCTCAAAACAAATAAACAGAGGAAGGCTAAGATGACCAGAGTAGAAACGGAGATCAACACCACCTGCCTGTGAGCTGTCTCTAGAGTACACTTCAAATCAAGTCAAGGAAGGGCTGTGCAGGACTCGAGATGGCTCAGCAGTTAAGGCATGAGCACCCATGTCCTGTTTCTGGCACCCACATCAGGAGGCTCCAGGCATCTGACACTGTGTCCCCAGCTCCTGCACTCACATGCATAAAAACTCTGTTTAGACCTAGCACATGCATGCAGTTGTAAGAGAAAAAATGAGTTGAGAGTAAATGGAGAGAGATCAGGTAACAAGTATAAAGGGATGGGAAACAGCTCAAGACTGTCGTGTCAGCAACATCTCATGTGGGAAGGCTGGCAGGTGACCTCTCTAGGGAGACATGGCAGTAGTAGTGGAGCTTAGAAAAATAGGAAGAAAAAATGGTTAAGACTCAAAGAGAAAATTAGACTTTCCACAGCCACGGTTAGAAAATGTGACCTAATTGTGGCTGTGGAGACACTTAGTCTGCAGCTGATAAAACATTTGGGCAAAAGTGTACATAATGCATGTGAGAGATGGCTCTATGGCTAAAAGTCCTTGCTGCTCTTCCAGAGGACCCAGGTTCAGTTCCCAGCATCCATGTCATGTGGCTCAAAACTGCTTGTCACTCCAGCCCCAGGCCTCCGAGCGCATGAGCAGTCATGTGGACATGCCTATCCACAGACACATACAGGTGCATGTGATTAAAAATAATAAGAGTACTTCTAGAACGTGCATAAGAAGTGGCTGAGTGACAGTGTTGGTCGTCTTGACCTGAGTAATCTTCAGCAGACACTGCACAGCTGACGGTGGTGCAGCTTCTTTGCCAGCACTCTCGGGAGGCACGCTGACATATAAACTACCTTGTGATGGAATTTAAGTCTCAGATGTAGAAGGATTGATGATATGTAACATGTGCTTTCTGGCTGTGGAGAACTATGTTAATTGGGGGATTCAGGCATGGTTTCTCTGAGTAGCCCTTGCTGTCTTGGAGCTTGACAGATCCACCTGCCTCTGCCTCCTGAGTGCATCACTACATCGGTGTGACTGGTAGTTGTTTTTTATTGGATACAGGCTACTATTAAATGAGTCACAGTGCTCTTGTATTTCTGAGAAAGTTTGGGAGCATTTATTTTGAGACCCAGTTAAATTTCCTGGAAGCAGACTCGTTCTTTCAGACTTCACTTTTAAAATCTATTAAGGAGTGACCCAAGCATCTAGGCCTGATGTATCCCTGCTACTGAAGCCTCCGTTCACAACCACAGGAAAGGCTTGCTTTTTTTTTTCTCTTTTAAAATGTGTATATTGCATGTGTGTGTGCTCCTGCATCATTTGTGTGTGTGTGTGTGAGTGTGTGTGTGTGTGTGTGTGTGTGTGTGAGAGAGAGAGAGAGAGAGAGAGAGAGAGAGAGAGAGAGAGAGAGAG
>OU015754.1:81020159-81032092 GCA_907169655.1 Acomys percivali | reverse complement strand
TGTGTATGATAGCTGTGGTGTGACTGGTTATAATGTGTCTGGTGTGTCCCTCTGAGCTGATCCCATTTGGAGGCCATCGAGCCTCTTGGGTGCTGTGTTCGTGACTTCGTTAAATGTGGAAGACATTCAGCCTTTATGTTTTCACACACACCCTTGCCTTTCTTTCCTCTCTGGTTCCTCTGACAGCTCTCAGTCCACTCAGACCAGAGAAGCTTCCAGCACAGCTCACTTTGTCCATCGTTTTCCTTCTGACGACAGTGTCCCTTTCCTAGTCTTCAAGATCTCAGTTCCCGTTTCTCCCCAGATGTGTCTTTGACTTCCTCCAGTGAGGTGTTTTCATCTGTTTTGTCTTTCTCGGCTATAGAATTTTTTTGGTAGTCTCTTTGTAGGTGTCTTCTTACTTCATCAATGCTTCTGCTTTGTTCATGTATGTCCTTTCTGTGCCTTCTGTCCTAGTCAGGGCTCTATTGTTGTGCCAGAAGCACCGTAAGCAAAGCCTCAGGAGGAGAGGGTGTGTCTCACCTCACAGGTCCCAGCCCGCCAGCCTGTTAGGGCAGAACTCAGCAGGAGCTGGTGTGGAGGCCATGAAGGACACTACTTACTGGTTTGCCTCCCCCACCCCCCAGTGACTTGCTCAGTCTGCTTTCTCATAGCATCCAGGGCCACAGCCCAGGGATGGCACCACCCACAGTGAGCTGGGCTCTCTCAGGTCAGTCGCTGATCAGGAAAATGCCCCACAGACCAGCCTGATAGAGGCATTTTCTCAGTTGAGATCCCGTCTTCCCAGATATGTCCAAGTTTGTGTCAAGTTGACAAAAACCAGGCAGTAAGTCTTCCCTTAATTCAGCGTTTTCCTTGTTTTCAAACTCTCTAGATGACACTAACCTCAAATAACACACTTACCTTTTTTCTCTTGGAGACCTGTGTCACCTATGAAGACAGAAGTTCAGTCGGTGACACTGCAGAGGTCCAGGAACAGCACCCAGCAGGAGACACCAGTTGAGCGACAGCGAAGATGTCCATTCACACCCTCTGCAGGTCACGTGGGACACAGATGTCTGTGTTACCTTGCCAAAGTCTTAAATGACAGTCATCCACATGAAGACCTTCCCTGGCTTTGGTTCCATTTTGGGTTTCGGTAGCACTGGGATCCAACCCAGGGCCTCGCACATACTAGGCCAGGACTCTACTGCTGGCCTGGATCCCCAGCCCTCCCTTCTTTGGTTTTTAACAGAAGACATTTTCCCAAAGCAGGAGTATGCATAGGCTCTTGTTCCTGATACTAAAACTGCCTTCTCTAGCTTAGCTGTCGTCTGAAGATGTCGGCTTGCCCCTGGAGAGGTATGTGTCTGACAAAAGTGGATTTCAGAGTCATCCTGAATAAGTTGCCGCAAGAATGGGTCCCACGCCTTCGTCTCACTTGTTTTGTTCTGTTGTTACAAGATCATTTTCCCATTAGAGTACTTGAAGTTCTGTCTGTAGGTCATGTGGTTCTCACAACATTTTCCATGAACTTCCACATTGATCTGAGCTCTGTGCAGCGTGGTGCTCCCCTGGTTACAATGAGACATTCCAGCTTCTCACACTGGAGTGCATGCTTCCCTAGGAAATGTGGGGATCGTGGTTCTGATTGTTCAGCCCATTCTTGTCCACACACTTCCTGTTGATAACAGCCTTTCACGGGAGCTCTTCCCCTAAGCTCTGTCTGCCAGGACAGGGCTTAGGCTTTGGAGGATTGAAGTTAAGCCTTGCATGTTAAAAAAGCCTCTTACTCACCTAGTAGCATTTTTTAAGGTTATTTTTTTTATAAGTTTTAAAAATTACATTAGTGTTATTCTGGAGGTGTGTGTGCTCAGGCTTAGTAAAACTAAGTTAACTTTTCCTTTTCATCGACTTTCACCAAGAGCTCTCCATGCCGACCCGAGTCTGATTGGCGCTGCCTTTTGTTTGCCCTTGAACCAGGGCTAAGTGTGTGGCGCCTGCGTAGTGAGCGACTACACTTTGTGGAGCTTGGTGACCCCAGCCTTCAGGAACTGCAGAGTCCTGTGAGTCAGTGCTTTTCAAGCAGTTCCATCTCAGGAAGTGAGGGGGATTGTTAATGTATTTGTGCGCTCACTGCCCAGTACGCTAGCTTAGAGAAGCCCCAGGTCCCTTTAAGTTGGACTGACTGAGGGACCCACATCGTGCGGGTCAGAGGAAGGACCTGACAGGAGGGGAGCTTGCAGTGACCTGACTCTTCTCTTTCTCTCTCTCTCTGTCTCTCTCTGTCTGTCTCTTTCTCTCTCTGTCTCTCTCTCTGTGTCTGTCTCTTTCTCTGTCTCTCTCTCTGTCTCTCTCTCTGTGTCTCTCTCTCTCTGTCTCTCTCTCTGTTTCTCTCTCTGTGTCTCTCTCTCTCTCTCTCTGTCTCTCTCTCTCTCCACCTTCCCTCCTTTCTTTCATTACTGTTGTTGTTACTTTTGTTTTGTTTTAGGAAAACATTTTTTCCTCCTCTGACAGTGTATAGCAGTTGAGCCGTGTTCTGTCTTTGTGGTCAGGACAAGGCCCAAGCACAGCTGGGCCTTCCCATGTTGTGGAATGTTGTGGTATTCACTTGTCCCACACACGTGTTCCTGCTGTGTGACTAGAGACGTCGCAGAGCCTCCTCCACCCTGGCAGTAGAGTGGTTGTGGAGGCCCCCGTTGGTCAGGTTGGCCTTCTCTAGAAGGCTGTGCTGTTTGGAGTTCCAGCATCATCCTGCATTCATGTACATGCACATCACACCTGACATCTTCTGGTAAGAGAGGCCCTGTGCTGTTGGTTCTGGATACCTGTTTCCTCCACAGTTCTATGTTTCTTTGTCTTAGTCCACATCATACGGCGTCTGCATTATGTCAGGCTTGATTTGAAACTGGTGCTTGTAGTCAGGTCTGTAAAGTCCTTTACCAAGTTTCACCTCTGCTTGGACACTGTCAGTGTACCCAGCAATCCCTGCTGCTGAGTGCCCATCCAGTAGAGGTTGCTGCCCCCCATGGGGGCCGTACCCAGTGGAAACTGTTGTTGAAGCTTACTGACTTTTGTATTAATGACCAGAGGATTGATAATAAAAGTCTGTATTGTACACGTCAATGTTTACATAAGTTTTTTTCCCCCCAAAGCTTTACTTTCTGGGGTCAGAGGTCAAATTTTCTGAAAACAGATGTTGTGTGGATGGATTAAGTGAGACATGGTCATAACTCACAATGGGGTAAACTTTAACCAGATTGGCAATTGGTTTATAATTAATTGTGAATTTGCTTGTACTCAGTGGATATTAATCTTTTCATTGGGTATCTTTCTTGTATAAAAACAACAAATGGTGTATGTGTAAAAATGAAGAATACTCTCCATTGTGTAAGCAAGCCTTGAGTGTGCGTGCTGTCCGCCAGAGCTGCTGCTGCGATCCATGAAGGTCAGCATCACCACCCTCAGGAATGTTGGCCATGTGTTGGTCTCTGTTCCTACTCTGGAAGACAGAGGCATCTTCTGGTATGTTTTGTCCTCATTTTAGCACTGAGAAGAATTCACTGGGTCCTAGATGTCTGTATGTGTAAACATATATATAATGCTGCTAATTTATGCCAGTGTAGTAAAATTATAAAAATCATTCCTGAAACTTGTACAAAGTCTGATTGTTAGTTAGAGCAAAAATCTAGACATCAAAATAAGGAGCCTGACCCCGGAGCCAGCAAGGCCTTAAGTCTCACATCTTTCCAGTCATTCCTCTCTTCCTCTGATGACAGCAGCAAGACCAACACGCCCAGTATTGACTGTGTCGCCTCCAGTTGAGCTAGTGTAAGTGCTCTGTAGGAATTGTCTCGCCTGGATGGCCTGGGACGTCCAAACAAGGTCATTTACAGGCTGCCACGGGTGCACATGGAATGCTGGTCTATTTGCACACTTGTGGGTCTTAAAGACTAATAGCCTGGATTCCATTCCACAGCCTGAATCCCTGCATCAGCTCTAAGAGCACAGGGTGTTCGGCCTTTGTTAGCTGAAGGGAACTGAGTTCCCATCACTTAGAGCAGTCAGCTGTGACACTGAAGCTCACAGAGGCTGAGAACGGGGAGGTCTTCAAGCGCTCAGTGCTCCAGCCGCTAAGAGCAAGAACCTGAGCACACCTACTTGCCAGCGAGAAACAGTTCCGACCTTACCTGGCCCTCACCGCTGCTGGCACCTTTGCATTACAGCTTTTCAAGCTCTGGTAGGTGCCTTCCTGGGGGGCAGCAGCTTAGCAGGGTGTGTACCTTATGAGTGAGCTGGTTCCAACCCCAGCACAACCAACACTGGACACGGTGACATCTGCTTACACACCTAGCACTCAGGACGTGGTGGGCAGGAGAATCAGGAATTCCAGATTGTTGCAGGGTACATGAGACTCTCGCCCCCTACCCCCCAAATCAACTTATATCTTCATTTTTGTAATGGTTGAGAAGATGTCATAACAAAGTCATTTATTTTTAAATCACTTGTGACTTCAGAGGCTTCTGGCCCAGTCTTTCTCTTTATGCCTTTTTCTTCTCACTCACGCTGTGCACTCCTTTGATACCCTCACTGAGACATTTTCTCCCGTCTTGCAGCGTCCGTGACAGAACAGAGACTTCACATAGCCTCTCTGCCACTGAGCTACCCCTCCAGCCCAACTTGTGAATTTCTAAGAAACTCTAAATATAATTGGGAGAACGGGTTATAGATTTTCAAGATGAACATATAAGTAAACTGTGTGATGCTTGTGAGATATAGAGGATTTATTTCTCATAGCACTGGAAAACAGGGTGACGGTAGCCTGAGTTTTTTTCTTCAGGCATCTTCCTTCTTAGTTTTCTAAGGTGGTGGTTCTGAGGAGACCAATCACTGGTTGTCTCTCTTCAAATGCAGTATTTCCAGAAGCATTCAGAGGCAACCCTGTGTTGCTTGTGTTGCTTCCTGGCTCTTGCCAGAAGACGACTCAGTACAGTGTTAGAATCTTGCCCAGAGAAAGCCTGAAACCAGAAGTCCAGAACAATAGATAAGTATCCCTGAACTCAGAATCCTCAATGGGGCTCCTGGGGAGTCTCTCAAGCTCTTAACCTGCTGGATTAACCCAGTCATTGCCTTGAGTTCCCGTAACCTCTCAGTGACCTTTGTGTGAGGGGTTTCTGTCAGTAAGCGGTTCTAGATACTTGCCTTCTGCGTAACATGGATCTTTTCTGTTAAAATTGCCTTGTTTTAAAGGTTGAGCCATAGTTTTCTTTTTATTCTAGAATAAAGTAGGCACATTTTACACATACAGTTTTTGGCCTTACGGATAATCCTTGAACTAGATATCTTTATGTTAGCTTGACACAAACTAGACTCATAGTTAGGAGGGAGCCTCAATTGACTAAATGCTTCCTACCTGCAGGCAAGCCTGTAGGGCATTTTCTTAATTAGTAATTGTTGTGGGAGGGCCATCTGGGTGGTGGTCCTGAGTTCTATAAGAAAGCAGGCTGAGCTAGCCATGAGAAGCAGCCAGTAAGCAGCGCACACACCCCCACCCCCACCCCTGTCCTCTGCATCAGCCCCTGCCTCCAGGTTTCTGCCCTGTTTGAGTTCCTGTCCTGACTTCCTTCAGTGATTTAAAAAAAAAAAAAAAATGATATGGAAACAGCAGGCGAATAAACCCTTCTCTCTCCAGGTTGCTTTGGTCATGGTGTTCCGTCACAGCAATAGCATCCCTAACTAAGACAATCCCCCTGTTTAAAGGAACATGAACATCTGAGTGATGACCTCTCACTAGCTGCACACAGAACCCATATTGTTCCCCATCTCTGGGATCTCCTGTCAGGGTGATTGATGCCAGGGTGCTGGTTTTGATTACAGCAACAGAGGCGTCTCTGGTCCAGGTGTGTGGGAAGTGCTTGTTTAACGGTCCGTGAATGTTGGTCTCATGATTTCTTGGGAGACATGAACACCGACTGCCAGGGCAAAAGGCAAGCCCAGGGGGGACCCTGTCTCCACTAACTGCACAGCATTTCTGTGTGTGCTGTCACTTGCTCCCTGCCTTACCCTTGACACACTCCTCATCCTGGGAAGGATCACATCATCCTTCAGTTCCCTTCCCATAGTGCCTTGTGCTGCCCCACAATGACTAATGTGTCAAGACCCTGCAGACCCTGCAGACCTGCAGGTTTGACTAGGTGGTCCTGTGGGCGGAGACTGCATTTCTGACGTGCTGTCCTGGTGATGGCAGCGCTTGGGGCCATGCACCAGGGCAGTGCACCTCACCTGCTTCTCCTTTCTCTGACCCGTTATATAATTTACCCAGAACAGGTGCTGCTCAGGTTTTGTTACGGTTGCATAGTCTGTGCATCGGTTTAGAAAGCTGCTGCTTGGGAAGGACACTGGCTAATTATTTTAAGGCGTGACTTCCTTAGTACAGCCTTGGGTCATGAACTAGGGTTCTGTAAATTGGGAATAAGAAGTTCAGCTTTTGCTGGGCATAGTGGCGCATGCCTTTAACCCCAACACTTGGGAGGCAGAGGCAGGCGAATCGCTGTGAGTTCAAGGCCAGCCTGGTCTACAAAGTGAGTCCAGGACAGCCAAGACTACATAGACCCTGTCTCGAAAAAATGAAAACAAAACAAAACAAAACAAAAAAAGAAGTTCAGCTTTCCTTACCTTCCTCGGGCTTCCCCTCGGGGTGGGAGTATCAGCACTGGCATCTGGAAAAGTTTGACACCGTCTCGTCAGACCTACCATTCGGCTTTATGTTTCCTTTCTTTTTAAGCAGGGGAGCCATCGTGTACACCAGGCTGGCCTCATGTAGACCAGGCTGGCCCCACAGAGATCCACCTGCAGCGTTTGCCTGCTTATTTTAAAGCACAGAGTCTAAGGTTGCAAGGCTGGGGGTGGCTCATAGTGCACTAGCTTCCCAGGCTTGAGGACCGAAGCTCAGATCCCCAGAACCTGTTGAGAAGCCGGCTGGGCGAGAGGCCACCTGGGTAGCACTCAAGCTTAGCTCAAACATCTGGAGGGAGAAGGCCCAGGCTCAGGTAGTGTAGAGAGCTGGAGAAAAACTCTCAGTGTCAATGGTGGGGCCCCTCCACATGGGCCCACATGCATGCAGGCACACCACACATGCAAAGAAGAAAAGACAGAACATCCCTAAGTTGTGTCTCGTCTCCAGTCCCTTCCACACTGAGGCAGTATGCACCTGAATGCAGACAAGGCTTCTGACCTGAGAGTTCTAGGTTTTCCTCATTAACTGCTCCTAGTTTGTCATATACAGCTGAACTGTCAGCCAGCAGTGCCCGCCGTAAGCATCTCCATCCTTACCCAGATGTCCTGAGCACTAGTCAGTGTGTGGAAACTCATCACAGCTGCTCTTTGCCATCTGTCTGTCTGCTGAGATGGGGTCTCAGCTGGCCTGAGACTCCCGGGTTTACGCAGGTGAGTCCCCGCGCCTGTGTTGTTTATTGTTCTGACCTGCTGGACAGTT
This sequence comes from Acomys percivali, assembly GCA_907169655.1. Taxonomy (NCBI): domain Eukaryota; kingdom Metazoa; phylum Chordata; class Mammalia; order Rodentia; family Muridae; genus Acomys; species Acomys percivali. The sequence goes on along the minus strand of OU015754.1, from coordinate 81,024,618 downwards.
CACTTGCATTCTTTAAAACTGATTCTTCAAAGTCACTCCGAGAGGCTGGTTTTTGTTAGTGGTGGTTTGAGTTAGGGGTTTTTATATAATTTTACTATGTAGCCTAGACTTGCCTCAAGTCTAGCGGAAGTACAGACAGAGGATGGTAGAATAGGCTAAGGTAGAATAATGTTTAGGAAACATTATTTCATACCGTTCAGCTCTATAGAGCTTTCTCCTAGAGGGCAAATTTAGTAGCTATGGAATCTACCCATAAGTCCACGAATGCCGTTACCTGCTTCCCTGAGGCCTTCACTTGCCTCTGTGCCCACTGTCGGCCGCAGTGTCTGCAGGAGGACAGTCCTCTCCAGCTCCTCCAGCACCTGGCGAGCATCTTCTTCGAGCACTATGGGTTAGAGACAGACAAATAGCCCACCCTGGCCTTCACCTGGCCGTTTCTGTTCCCTGTCTTTGCTGAATACCAGGGACTGGGAAGTGGATACTGGAACACCAAATGAGGTGTTTGTGATCTGTCACAGTGGCACTCAGCAGAAATAAAGATGCAACACAAGCCATCACTTGTGGGGCACCCCTCCCTGCCATTGTGGGCACCCTACCACCTGCCCTGAGCAGGAGGGTGAGCAGTGCCACAAGACCCCAAATGCTAGTTTGGCTCAGATTTGTCCTCATCTCCACTTCATTGTTACCTGTCGCCCCTTGCTTTGAGGTTTCTGAACGCAAGGCAGAAGAGGAGGATTGCGTACATTCCTACAGGGGAAGTGAAAGGCAGCATCTCTACTGCACCTCTCAGTGAGAATTCACTTGAAGTTTCATTGTGACTTCTGTGTGAAATGTGATCGACACCCGAAGTGTATGAGGTATCTGTGGTAAGTGAGGGAAATACGGTAAATGCATGTAAGGTATGTATGCTAAGTCTACTTGAGGTGTGTGCTGTGTGCAAGCTGTGTGTGGTGTGTGGTGAGCTGTAAGTACATGCAACATGTGTGTCAAAAGCATGTGTGGAGTGATATTTATGGTAGCAGATGTAAGTGTATAAGGTGTATGTGCTAAGTGTGCAGGGTGTGTGGTAAATGTACTGGGTAGGTATGCTTAAGTGCATGCAAGAAGTGTGTAACCAGTGCGGTCTGGCAGTGGGACGTGTGGCTTGAGTAGGTGCCAGCGTGTTGAGATGCTCTGGGAGTCTGGCTGACCAGTCTTCATCTGCAGCCTTCATGGAAGACAGTGAACAATGCACTGCAGAGGCGTCAGAGCACGCTCCTGTAGCCCCGGGAGACTACCTTCACGTGTTGATGGTGTGTAAATGGGAGGATGTTTGTGGAGAAACAAACCTGAGGAAAAAATTTTGACAAAGCCCTAAGCTTCCACCTGTTTGGAATTTAAGTAAGAGGCTGCCCTCCCCTCAGCTTTTTCCTTGAAGACCTGTAAAGTGGCATCGATATCTGAGCACTCCTGATCTTTTTGCAGTGTGTACTGGCTCTTTTTTTTTTTTTGTACTGGCTCTTTTAAAAAGACAGATTTTGATTCCTGCCTGGCTTTGGCCAACAGGCTAAGTGCCGGTGTGGCTTCAGTGACCCCAGCAGCTGACTGACAGTATGTGAGTGATGCTCAGAAGTGATGAGCTCGCTGGAGGGAGACCGGGGCAGAGACTAGAAAGGGTAACGGCAGTGGCTTGGGAGAGAACCCACTGAGGACAATGTCTGAAAGCACCAAAAGCAGGGGCCAGGGAGCTGACTCAGCAGAGGGAGGTTGCTTGCCGCCCAGCCTGCCCACATACTGGAGAACAAGCTTCTTCGGTGGTCCTCTGGCCTCCTCATCTGGACCCTGGTGTGTGTGCATGCACACACAACAAATGTAAAGGAAATTTTGTTTTAAGTAGCCAAAACTAAATATTAAACCCAGTTAAATTTCATTATGGAGTCTAATACATGACCTGATTCCAAATTAAGAGATTGTGGTAAATTTTCCTTTTCTTTTTTTCTTTTTTTTTAAATTTAACTTGGACATGAATAGAACATTATGCCAAAAGGAAACCAGGCATACTTGGATATCTGTGAGTTCCCCAGCTTCAGCTGCCATTCTGTTCCATATAATACAACCAAGTGAATGCTTTCTAGCTCATAACAACAGCACAGTTCTAGGCTATAGTTGGGGAAACCACGCCTATACTCAGCCAGTTCATTCAAAAATTGATCTCATGTTTTAAACAGTCCAGTTTTTATAAACAAAACCAGCCACAACAACAGTCTGAGGTAATTCATTTGTGAAATGAAATAAGCAATTGCTTTAGGGCAGACTGTGACCATTGCTAAATCTAAGGCACACCGTAAGGGTCCCCCAAGCCTCCCTCTGGAGCGTGGCTATACCTACAGAAGACCCCTTTTACCCAGAATCCCATTCCTGGTCCTGAGTGACACCTAAACTGATGCAAAAAACAGTCACCTCACCTGGGAGACGAAGAGACCTTTCACCTGTGTCGGTGACCGGAAGGGACAGAAGTGGGTTCAAGAGTCCTATGAAGAGCAGGCAGCAAAAGGCCAGCCGGTCCATGACGGTGGGGAGAAGTCCTGCCGGTGTCTGCTCTGGGGAACGTCCGACTCGCCTCATTGAGGGATTGCCCGTTTTATCCATCATCCTGTGACCTCATATGTCCCCTCCAAAAACATAAAATGAATTTATTGGCTGGGGAGGCTAAAAGGCAATCACTTTGCATTGATGCAATTTTTCAAAGTAACAATTCATAGACGATAAATTTACTGGCTTTGTTGACTGGCGTACAAAGTGGGCATTCTATAAAGCAATGCGAAGTTTATAAAAAAAAGTAACTCAGCAGTAAATCACAGGTGGAAGACAGGGACAGATGTGACGTGGCCAAGGCAGAAGGACAAGGATTTATGAGTGGTAGCAGAAGTGATGTGGGCTGTGATGTCTCAGCTTCCTTTAAAAAAAAGAAAGAAAGAAAGAAAATGTTTTTCACTAGTGAATAGATGAGTTGTCATGTATTAACCAGTTGTTTGAAATAGCAAAGACATACATACAGCAAGCATTGCTCAAGCCCAACACGTGTGTTTGGTGGTCTGTAAGAGCACAAGCCCTCAGGATTTCCTTAAGGCTGGCCAGTGCTCACCAGGGAGGACTGAAGGACATCCCTACGCTGCCTGGCCAGAGACCCAACTCCACTCAGCCCAGCAAAGTGCTGCTGTTAGCAACTAGCTCACAGCACCTCAGTTTGCGTGTGTGCACGTGCGTGCATGCATGTGTGTATGTATGTGTGTGTGTGTGTATGTGTGAAGTAGCAGACAACTGCAGTCCAACATGCCACAGGCAGGAGGACTCTGGCTTTAAAGCCAGTCTAGACTACATTCATGAACCTTCACTCAATGTGCAAGTACCCAGTTTTAAACCTAAAGCCCCAGTTGAGTCTGTAAGTTAGTAGGTGACACACAATAATTACAGGAAAATGGCCGTAAAAGAGAGTTGGCCCAACACGTGTCATATGGGGTTGGTATGGAATATTATGAAGCTGAAAGTAGTTGCTTTAGGATAAAGAGATTATTTCTTTTCCTAAAACACTATGCTATAGGCTAGGGTGCAGCGCACTTGGAGTGCTTATGTGAGGTCCTGGCTCAGCCTTCAGCACTGGATAAGCCAGGCCCGCTGGTATAGATAGGCCAGTAACCCCAACACTTGAGAAATGGAGGCAAGGGGACCGGAAGTTCAAGGTCTGTGCATCTTTTGTCTGTGCTGGGCCAGGTCAGGAAGCAGAGGCAGGCAGATGTCTGAGTTTGAGGCCAACTTGGTCTACAAAGTGAGTTCCAGGACTACATAGAGAAACCCTATCTTGAAAAATAAAAACAAGCTGGGTGTGGTGGCGCATGCCTTTAATCCCAGCACTCGGGAGACAGAGACAGGCGGATTGCTGTGAGTTCGAAGCCAGCCTGGTCTACAAAGTGTAGAACAGTCGAGGCTACACATAGAAAAAACCCTGTCTCAGAAAACCAAAAAGTAAAAAATAAAAATAAAAACAAACCAAAACCAAAACTCTGTGATGGAATGTTTGCATATATGCAGTCTGTGCACATATTCAGGTAAATCATCTGTGTTCTGCCACTCCCAACAGGTGGGGAGCAGGCCAACCAACCTAGGGGGTCTTTGGTGACCCTTAAGGACAGTTCTAGAGGGAGGCAGCAGCAAAGTCACACTTTTCCTTCCCCCAGAGGCTGGTTGCTTGCCAAGCTTTGTCATTCCCTGGTGACTCAGGGGTCCTGAAAGTTATTAGAGATGGTTTTATGGCATGGCCTAATTAAGTTACGATGGAAGGCCTAGGCCTCAATGAAAATTAGCATCTTCCTTCAATAGGCTGTCAATGACAATGTCACCTTGTCCCAGAAATGCTCGGAGCCTTCATCCAGCCTCCACAGTTGGTGTGTGAACATGTATAAAGCACCTACTATAGATGCTG
>OU015754.1:80965854-81014930 GCA_907169655.1 Acomys percivali | reverse complement strand
TCTCTCTCTCTCTCTCTCTCTCTCTCTCTCTCTCTCTCTGTCTCTCTCTCTCTCTGTCTCTCTCCTCTCTCTGTCTCTCTCTGTCTCTCTCTCCTCTCTCTGTCTCTCTCCTCTCTCTGTCTCTCTCTGTCTCTCTCTCTCTCCCTCTCTCTCCCTCTGCTTCCTGACCGTGAGACTGCCTTCCTCTCCTGCTGCCACATTTCCTCTAGCATAATAGACTCCACCCTTCTGGAAGTGTAAGCCAAACCCTTTCTTCCTGAAGGGGTCAGAGTGCTCTCTCCTAGCAACAGAACTCAGCTAGGACAGCCTTGCCCAAGGCTGCCTCCCAACTTGTTTCTGCCTCCCAACTCTGCAATTACAAGGGTGTGCACTATAGCTGGATTTTAAACATGGCTTCTGGGCCTCAAACACAGGTCCTCATGTTTGCTTGGCAAGTACTTTGTCCACCCAGCTATTTTCCCCACCTGACAATTTCATTTTATTTCCACTCTCATCATAAGCAAAGCAGCAGAGCCTGCCCAGCACACCAGAGCACCTGACACACTGCCCAGCACACCAGAGCACCTGACGCGCTGCACTCCTGACTGGCCTTGAGAATGCTCTTGTCTTTGGGTAGTGCCTTAGTCAGGGATACTATGGCTATGATGAAACCCCATGACCAATGGCAACTCGGAGAGGAAAGGGTTTACTTCACTCACACTTGAATATAACAGTCCGTCATCAAAAGCAGTGAGGGCAGGAACTCAGGCAGGGCAGGACCCTGAAGGCAGGAGCTGATGCGGAGGCCATGGAGGAGTGCTGCTTCCCGGCTTACTCCCCATGGCTTGCTCAGCCTGCTTTCTTTTAGTTCCCAGGACCACCACCCACAGTGGGCTGGGCCCTCCCCTTATTGATCACTACTAATTAAGAAAGTGTCCTCTAGCCTGGCACAGTGGTTCAAACTTGTAGTTCTGCCATGTGTGAGGCAGAGGCAGGCAGATCTCTGCATGTCCAAGGCCAGTCTGGTCTATATGATGAGTTCTAGGACATCTGAGCTGCATAGTGAGACCATGTCTGAAAAAAATAAAGTTAAAAATAAAAGCACTTACAGGCCTGTCTACAGCCTGATCTTATGGAGGCTTCCCCCCTCTCTGATGACTTTAGCTCCTGTCAAGTTAATATAAAACTAGCTAGCACAGGTAGGAAGGAAGATTTAATTGTCAAGTCAGCTTTATGGTTCTTGAGGGTTGTTTGGGACAAAAATCCACCTAGGCATCTCTAGTTTCAGGGAATCTGATGTCTTCTGGCCTCTGTGGACACCTGCACCATGTCATGCATATAAACAAAAATAAATCAAAACAGCTTTACAACTTATCTTCTTTTTTTGTTTGTTTTTTATTATTTTTTTTCCGAGATAGGGTTTCTCTGTGTACCCTTGGCTGTCCTGGACTCACTTGTAGATCAGGCTGGCCTCAAACTCACAAAGATTCACCTGCCTCTGACTCCCAAGTGCTGGGATTAAAGGCGTGTGCCACCACGCCTGGCTCTACTGCTTAACTTCTAAATTTCTAAATATTTTTCGTATTTTCAGATAAACTTCCTGCAGCTGACTGTCTAATTTCATTATAGTTTGAGAATTAATTTTACGTGTTATTTTAAATTTCTTAAAATTGGATAACTCCCAAATGTCTATTTCAGCTAATGTTCTTTATGCACTTGAAAGCCCGTACATCCTGTTGTTTGGGGATGGAGTTTTCTGTCTTTAAGCGGTGGCACAGACGGCCATAAAACTCCCCGTGAAGTTACAACAAGGCTGGTTGTAACTTCCCAGCCTCAGTGTTTGTAGTGCTGGCATCACAGGCGTACACCACCACGCCAGGCGAAACATTTTGAAAGCTGTTGCATGGATTGTGCTCTGTTCTGCTCTCAAGCTCTTGCTGGCCGTCTGCTCTACCATTGCTTAGGAAAAGACGTGCTGGAGCCTACAGAGCAGCTCTGGGCTCTCCTAGCTGTCTCCTGAGTTTCCCCGAGGTTTGCTTAATGTGTCTTCACATTAAGTTCTGGTTTTGCGTGTGTGCGGAGTTGGACCATCTGTGGCAGGTCAGTCCTTTCATCCGTAGGTTTTATCCACTTTCACCCCGGCTCTCATTCCTGTTCTGAACTCAGGTTTGTCTGTGCTTGCTCTGGTTCCAAGTGCAGTGCACAGTTGGGTCATGTGTTTTTAACCCAATCTGATCATCTCTGTGTTTTAATCGGTGCGTTTAAACAATTTACATGTAATATAGTTACTGTTCAATTTAAGCCTCCTGTTTTGCAATTTGTTGCCTTTTCTGCCCACTGTGCGCTCTCTCTCTCTCTCTCTCTCTCTCTCTCTCTCTCTCTCTCTCTCTCTTTATTCCTCTATTATCTGTTTCTTGATTGGCCTGGTGCTGTGTATTCTAATGCTAAATACTGACCCCCAAGGTTGTGTAAACATTGCTCCTCAATTTAAAGTTGGTTGGTTAATAAAAGTAGCTGAAGTCCTTATAGCCGGGCTGAAGAGAAGTAGGTGGGGCTGAGGAGGCCGGGCTTGGGGCAGGAGAAGGGCCACAAGGAGGAGAGAGAGGAAAGAGAAGATGTAGCAGGAGGAGGAGAAGCTGGAGGAAAGGAGGTTGCCATGGGGACTATGGACCACGAGGATGCAGCCATGAGGGCTGGCCTGATGGAACAGACGCAGCACAGGCAGAAACAATTACGGCAGGTAACTTGGGGTGTGTAGCTGAGAAATAGCAAAATAGCTTAGAGGGTTGGTATCTGGCTAGTTACTGTGCTTTAAAGCTTTTTATAAATTCAAGAAGTATCGGTCTCAGGTATTTGGGAACTAGGCAGGGTAGAGAAGCCCTCAGGAATCTAATATCCAATTCTACACTAATTATTCCCCCTTTCCCTGCCCATTCCATTCTCTTGAATCATTTGAATGCCTTTTAGTACCTTAGTTAATTTACCTGTACCATTGGTTTATTTGTTTTTAAACTCTTCTTACTTATTATCAGTGTGTGTATATGGGTATGTGATAGGTGGGGGGGAGGGGGGTGCCATAGCCCACATCCGCCTTTACATGGGTTCTGGGGATCGAACTCCGGTCCCGGCCTTTCAAGGATAGGTTTCAAGTGCCTTTACCCACTGAGCTATCTCATTGGCTCAGGTGTAACACACATTCAGCTGACCTGTGCTGGGGTTGATCTGGAGAGCTGCTATGTATTCAAATGCTAATTGCTTGCCCCCAGGATCATTACTGTCCTATCAGCCAGTTCTCAGGTATCCAGAATGACTTTGTGTGAACCTCGCTTGCCTCCCAAATTATCCCTGATCGACTACCTGGACTGGGCAGAAGAGAGGTAGGCAGAGCAAAGGTTTGTGTGCTGGTGGGGGTGCAGGGGTGGCGGGTGGGGGTCACAGAAGGACCACAAGGAAGAGAGAGGAGAGAGGAAGGAAGGGGAAAGTCACCGTGGGTTAGCATAACCAGGAGCACGCGGCCAATGGCAGCTTGCTGTGAGGACCTGGCCCAGTGGAGCAGAAGCAGCCCAAGCAACAAGGTAGCTTAGAAGGCTGCTATCTGCCCAGCTCTAGAGTTGTGTTGTTGTTGTTGTTGTTGTTTTGATTTGGTTTTGGTTTTTGGTTTTGGTGTTTCGAAACAAGGTTTCTGTGTGTAGCCCTAGCTATCCTGGACTCACTTATACCAGGCTGGCCTTGAATTCACAGAGATCCGCCTGCCTCTGCCTCTGCCTCCCAGAATGCTGGGATTACAGGTGTGCACCGCCATGCCCAGCTAGCTCCAGAGTTTTAAGGCTTATAATAAATCTAACAGGTTTCTGTGTCATTTATTTATAAAATAGTGGGTTAAGGAATAATTGCTGCTGTATTAACAATCAACTCTAATTAATATTAATAGAATACTTAATTCCAAATACATATGCCATAGTAATTATATGAATCAATATTAAATATTAATAATCATTCTACAGACCTGTCTTTTTACTCCTCCACTAGCTGCTTAAACCTGTGGGGTTGTGGGGCTGGAGAGATGGCTCAGAGGTTTAAGAGCACTGGCTGTTGTTCTTCCAAAGGTCCTGAGTTCAATTCCCAGCAACCACACGGTGGTTCACAAACATTTATAATGAGGTCTGGTGCCCTCTTCTGGTGTGAAGGCCTACATGTAGGCAGACACTGTATATATATATAATAAGTAAATACATCTTTTTTTTTTTTTAATCTGTGGAGTTAATTTCTTCCACAGTTTGGGAAGCGTCCTGGATAGTTTTCTGCCAGTGTGACACTAGCTAGAGTCATCAGAAAGGAAAGACCCTCAATTGAGAAAATGTCTCCATAAGAGCCAACTGGTGGGGGAGGGACCAGCCCACTGTGGGGGCACCACGCCTAGGCTGGAGGTCCCGGGTTCTATATGAAAGCAGGGTGAGCAAGCCATGAGGAGCAAGCAAGTAAGCAGCACCCCTCCATGGCCTCTGCATCAGCTCTGCCTCCAGCTTCCTGCCCTCTTTCGAGTTCCTGTCCCCAGTGATGGACGGTTACCTGGAAGTGGAAGCTGAAATAAGCCCTTTCCTTTGCCATTTGTTTCGGCCATGATGTCTCTTCACATCGGTAGTGACCCTAAGTAGGAAGGAAACTATCAGCCCGTACGTTTTCATACATTTTTCTACACTGATCTAGAATGAATATGACTTCCTAGTGGGAAACCACTTCAGCGCTTAGAGGTTAGTAAGGTGAACTCTTTAATAACACCGCGAGGCTGGTTCTGGCTAATGCGCGAAAGGGAACCAGCCCCAGACAAAGCTCCCCGTCGGCTTAGCTGGTTTCACAGCTTACACTTTGAGCAACCAAACATGTTTCACAGACATAGAAATTCCAAGGTTGGCTGGACAAACGGGGAGATTTACAATGCCCAAATCCTGCAACATTCTCTCTGATGGACCAGGACTGCTGTCTCCAGGCAGCTGCTGGCCCTGTTCTCCTAAAGGGAGCTGGGCAATGCTCCCTCTCCAGATGTGCTGTGTGTAACTTAGTGTTTCCTGAGCAAGCTTAGTAGCTCCTTTGTTTTTTGTTTGTTTGTTGTTTGGTTTTTCGAGACAAGGTTTCTCTGTGTAGCTCTAGCTATCCTGGACTCACTTTGTAGACCAGGCTGGCCTCGAACTCACAGCAATCCACCTGCCTCTGCCTCCCGAGTGCTGGGATTAAAGGCGTGGTTACATCAATTTATTTATTCCCAGTTTGTCCTAGATGGATACAGTGTCATTCTCTTAATTTCTGAAACTCCAATAGCAAGAACATCTAGATCTTTCTGTGTTATCTCCAAAGAGCTCTTAGATTTGCTTGACAGGATTTTTGTTGTTGGTGGTGGTTTTTTTTTTTTTTTCCCCAGTAATTTCTGATCTGCTTTTCACCTGGAATACTTCAGTTTTGATCCCAGCCTTTTTCCTGTGCTGTCCTCATTTCTGCTGTGATGTTTCAGGCATTGGATTTTCTAAAGTTTCCACTCCTTTTCACGATTTCTGTTTTCTGTTAAAAGCTGGGACTTTTCTGTTCCTGGAGCGCCAAAGCCTTTGTCCCCGCATCTAGGGCAGCTGGCGTCCTAACCCCCATTTTCTTTTTCCTTGAGAATGGCTCACAGTTTGCCGGTTCTTTGTGTGTCAAATAACTTTTGATGCTTTGATAACTCTGTCTTTCTATATAGCTCTCCAGCATCTCTGAGTAGATTCCTATAGGTCCTATCTTTGACATCTCTAAGAGTTCCTATGTCACTTGAGCTGTCAAAATCTGTCCTCTGCTCCTTTGGGTGCAACCCCTGCGTCCTCGGAGCCCGCCAGAAGTTTCTGTTAAAACTTCAGCTGCTAGCCAGGTGATGGTGGCGCACGCCTTTAATCCCAGCGCCCGGGAGGCAGAGGCAGGCGGATCGATGTGAGTTCGAGGCCAGCCTGGTCTACAAAGTGAGCCCAGGACAGCCAGGGCTACACAGAGAAACCTTGTCTTCAAAAACCAAAAATATAAAAAAACAAAACACTTCAACTCCTTCAGTCCCCTGTGCTTCTCAGTTACTCTCCTCTTACTGCTGTGGCAAATGCCTGACCAAAGTAATCTAAGAAAGGAAAGGGTTATTCTAGCTAACGGTGGAAGAGTTCAGTCCTTCATGGGGGAGAAGGCATGGTGACAGGGGTGTGGGGCGGCTGGTCACACGCATCCGCAGTCAGGAAACGACAGGGGTGTGAGGTAGCCGGTCACACGCATCCACGGTCAGGAAGCAGAGGCTTGGCTCACTTTCTCATTTTCACTGGGTCTGGGCTGTCTGTCACCCAGCTGCATTGTGGAAGAGAACAAGTTCATACTTGTCTGAAACCCCACAAACAAACCCCACGAGTATCTTAGTTATTTACTTACTTACTTACTTACTTACTTACTTACTTACTTACTGTGGCTTTTTGAGACAAGGTTTCTCTGTGTAACCCTGGCTGTCCTGGAGCATGCTTTGTAGACCAGGCTGGCCTCGAACTCATAAAGATCTGCTTGCCTCTGCACCTAGCTTCATGAGCATTTTATTTTATTTTATTTTAAATCTTTTTTTTTTTTTTTTTAAGACTTTAACCGGGCATGGTGATGCACACCTTTAACCCCAGCACATGGGAGGCAGAGGCAGGCAGATCTCTGTGAATTTGAGGCCACCCTGGACTATAAAGTGAGTCCAGGACATCCAAGGCCTCGAAAAAACAAAAAACAAAACAAAAAACCCAAAATACTTTATTTTATGTGTATCAATGGTTTGCCTGCATTTATATGCAGTGTGCATGTCTGATACCTGAAGTCAGAAGAGGGCATCAGATCCCCTGGAATTGGAGTTACAGATAGTTGTGAGCCACCGTGTGGGTGCTGGGAATCGAACCTGGGACCTCTGGAAGAGCAATCAGTGCTCTTAACCACTGAGCCATCTCTCCAGCCCCCATCCATGGGCAATTTAGATGATCACCCTATGCCTCTCACTGTAGGGGCTGTCTGTTACACAGCCTGGGAACTGGCCTGTGGTCAGCTGTCCTCCAGGACAGCCTGGGCTTCTCTCTGCCTTGGTATCCCTCCCCCACTTTATTTGAACCCTTTGGATGTCCATTAACAACAGTGACCAGCCAGGTGCACAAGCCAAAAGTTCAAGGCCAGCCTGGGTAATAGAGGGCGACACAGGGAAATTCTGCCTGGAGATAAAAATCAAAGGGTCTGAAGACACAGGTCAGCAACTAACAGCATGTACAGCTCTTGCTGAGGACCTAAGTCCAGCCCCGCCAATGGCTCACACCTTCCTGTAACTCCAGCACCTGAGGAATCTGATGTCTTTTTCTGGCCTCTGTGGACACTCACACAGGTGCTTGGCACAATGCTGAGGCTAAGACTGTAACAGGCTCCACAGAGCTGGATGTGGCCTAGTGGTTGAAAGTTCTGGAGGCTCTTGCAAAATGTGGAAATGTGGGTTCCTTTCTCTGGGTAGCTGGACTGAGAATCTGGTCACAGAGTTTTCTTCAGCCTTCTGAGGCTAGCTGAGGAAGGCTCTGTCCCAAGAACTGGTTATGAGGAAGGCCTCCTTGGCAGCGAGAGAGCTTTCCGGTCAGATGCCCTAGCTTGAGGGAGGCTGAGTGGCTGCACACTTAGTCGAGATTGAGATGCTAAGAGACCAGTATCCCTTCCAGCAGGGGGTGTGGGGGGTAGCCTCCGACTTGAAAAAGCCCCCGGATAACAGCCCGGATAAAGACAGTCGAAGAGCTAGATTTTAATTCACTAAGCTTAATGATAAAAGAAAGGCAGGGAGCTACAAAGAGAGAAATGAGGAAGTCCAACCTCCCACTCCAGACCTCTGAGTTTTTAACCAAGAATATCTGAATTGCATGAGGCTTACCCAGGGCTGCTTTGGTATGTGTTTCTTCAGAGAGCCAGCTTTTGACGCCTTTTGGCCTAAAGTCTGTGTGGTTTGCTTTGAAAGTGTCTCTGCAAGGAACTAGCCTTTTGACACATTTTAGGGTCTTGTGGACTGTTGCCAGCAGGAGGAACACCCGCCTATTTCTGAGCAAGAAGCTTACCGGGAGGGGGCGTCTCCTCCACCTACAGACAAAGGCCCACAGCAAAGGACCTGGGTTTGGTTCCCAGCACACATAGGGCAGCTCACAACCATCCATAACTCCAGTTCCCAGGGATCTGATGTCCTTTTATGGCCTCCACAGGAAGGCATGCCTGTGGTGTGCGGAAGTACATGCAGGTAAACACGCATGCACATAAAATAAACGTAAGCAAATAAATTAAACAAATAAGTTGTTTTTAAAGAGTGTAACAGGCTGTAGGTGGGCATCGCCCATAAGACTCACGTCACGCTGGCTTGGGAAGTAGTCCGGGTGGTTAACCAGGATGGCTCTACCTCCTTACTCCATTTTCCAAAGCCACACCACCTCCCGGAGTCTCAGCTTCCAAGACAGACCGTTGGCAGTCAGCAGAATGTAGGTTTTCAGCTGGAGACTCGTGGCTCTGACCAGACAGCATCATCTCCTGCGCTCGCTTGCCTCCTGGCTTTCTGCCAGTCCAAGGTCAGTACAGCCTGACATGTCTCAGAAACGATCATGTTGCGTTGGGAGAGGCTGTTGGGGCGGGGGTCAGAAAGTAATCTGCAAAAGAAGTCTAAAGTCTGACCATCCTTGTGGTGACCCTGTGTTCCTTTTTCTCTTCACCGCCAAATGGCGTGGGATAGTTTTTTTTGTGGGTGTGACAGAGACAGAGTTATAAAAGTTGCCAGGCAGTTTTCATACTGTTCTCAAGAAGCTCCAAGATGGAATTAAGTCATTGGAGGGGCCTTTCCATCTGGGGTGCCCAGAAGCAGCCTTCCGCCCAAGGGACACCTTACAGTGTGGCATCCAGAGGAACCCTGATGTGACACGTGGCGCCAGGCCAGTGCGTACGACCAAGAGGCTGGCTGCTCAGAACTTCCAGCAGAGGGAGTGACTCGTCTGCTGGGTTAGGAAGGTAACCGCGTGCAGATGTGTGCAACAGACACACTGTTAAAACTCTCCTGGGCCTGGGGACGTGGGCTCTGTTGGTACAGCGCTTGCCTGTCATGCGTGAAGTCGTGGGTTCTGTCCCCACCACTGCATAGACTGGGTATGGTGGTGGTGCAGGCCTGTGATCCCAGCACTAGGGAAGTGAAGGCAGGAAGATCAGAAGTTCAAGGGCATCTCAGCTGAACAGCAAGTTCAAGGCCAGCCTGCACTACATCAGTCTCTTACTGGGGTCAGGGGTTGGGGAGGGGGGTGCGCGCATGTACACAGATGAGGCTGAGGCTGGGGATGTAGCTCAGTGGTAGAGTCCTTGCCTAGCATATACAAGGCCCTGGATTCCATCTCTAGCATGGGCACATACACACACACACACACACACACACGCACGCACACACGCACACACGCACACACACACACTGGGGGGGAGGGAGCAGGGGAGGACCTAGAATTTAAAGTAGATTAAAAGTGAACTTGGGGCACTCGGGAGGCAGAGGCAGGCAGATCTCTGTGAGTTTGAGGCCAGCCTGGTCTACAAAGTGAGTCCAAGGCAGCCATGGCTAGACAGAGAAAACTTGTCTCAAAAAAAAACAAAAACAAAAACAAACAAAAAAATGTGAACTTGGGAAAAGTAATCATTATTTTAAAACAAACCCACTTCAGGGCTGTGGTGTAACTCTGCCGGAGAACTTGCCTAGCAGAGAGAGACTAGATTTAATTCCCAGACCCAAAACTGAGGAAAATAACACCACTTAGACAGAGGCTTTGTAAAACTGAGTGTCCGCGACCACCCTAGAGGAGCAGCCGGCTGCTTCCCAAGCCTCATGTGTGTCTTCAGAAGGGGTGAGGCGCCTTACCCTGCCACTGCCCCAGCTCCTGCCAAAGTGCTGAGACCGTCATGGATCAGCAGGAAGTGGTGCATGAGAAGGTCTCAAAGGCTGCACACCAGAGTGACCCCCAGTCCAGGCAGGGTCCTTTCACCTTCCAGCCGGGTCACTTAACCTTCTAGGGGTCACTTAACCTTCTAGCCTGACCTTCCTTCTCTGCTCCTCTCTCCCACCTAAGCTGTTTCCAGCCACACGCGCTTTTCACTTTCTCCTAAATGTAGCAGCTCCAAGATGGCCCTGCTGCCCTCCTGCCCCACCCACTCCAGTCCTCCACATCCACTTTGGATTCAGCCTCTGATGTGTCACCGGTGAGTCACATCTCTTGTTCATTCCGTAGCAAGGTTGGCATGCTGGCTTGTGCCGGAAGATGCCTGCACCCTCTCTTCCATCCTGTCCCGTCTGGGCACCATCCCTATGGCAAGATCTCCCCCATCTGCAGGAGCAGCCTCAAGCAGGCAAACAAATACATCTCAATATGAGGGTAGAAGCTTACAACCTCCTAAACCACAGTGCCACAGAATCCCGTGCCCTCCTCTGGACTCCTCAGACCCTTGCACACACATTGTACACGTAAACTCATGTAAGCACGTACACACACACACACACACACACACACACGCACGCACACACGCACACACACACAATTTAAAACATCATAGTAATTTCACATCTTGACTTGAATTTGCTTATGACCTGAGATTTTGCATTTTTAATTGATTCTTAAGGCGGAACCCATTTGGACATCAAATAGAATATACCTTTGTTATTAAAAGATTTGTTTCTGTTTCTGTGCACAAGTATATTTATTTCTCTGGGTGTATGCCATGTGCGTGCTGGTGCCTGCAGAGACCAGAGAAGGATGTGGAGTCCTTGGAGCTGGACTTACAGGCAGTCAGTTACTCTAGGTGGCTCCTCTGTAGGAGCAACAAATGTCCTTACTCTCTGAGCCGTCTGTCTCCCCAGCCCTGCCGCCTGCTTAGAAAGAAAAAAGACAGGGTCCTGCTGAGACCACAGATGTGTGCCTCTGTGCTCAGACAGGACGTGCACTCTTGGAGACACAGGTCTTTCTGTGGAGTCATCTATGAGGAATATCATGTGGGAAGAAAGAAACAGGAGCTAAGTCTGTTGCACACAGAGATCACAGGAAAAATGCTGTAGGTGATTGGAAAATAGTGTTGGTGTTGATGGATTGATGAAAGAAGAGAGACGCTGCGCGATGAATTTAGGCTTCTCGGCGGCAGGGCATCGGCCTCCGAGGGGCAGAACTCCAGACTGCTTTTCAGAGCCTGGTTATTGTGACACAAAAGGCACCTCCAGCAAGTCAGTTTCTGCAAACCAAAACCTCTCATCAGGTCTTCAGACAAGCCCGAAGGAACCATCACTTTCTAAGCAACTCTCAGCCATAGGAGACTTCCTGGTTTGCCAGGTGTGTCTAACTTCTACAAAGGTTCTGTGAATGCCTAGGAAGAGCAACTCCATAAGCCACAGATGACAATCAGTGACTACTTGCAGAAGGCTACTTCAAAGCCTAACTACCATCACTCCAGGGTTCATGCCAGATATGATGGCTCTGCTAAAATTGTGCTATAAAATAGATGAGGAAAATATCTTTCTTGAATCTGGAAACAATTTCAAACTTTTTACTTCATTTTCGCTCTTGCCTCTTTCCCTTTTCGCAGTGAGATGAGTGGCCAGATGTCTAACGCGGGTCACCTTTGGTAGTTTGGCATGTAGAGAATTTTGTTAAAACCGGGCCTACAGTGACAATAATCTTGTTTTAAGACAAGAGTTTTAAAATTATATTTCTTTTGCATTTGTGTATGTGTGTGTTCATGTGTGTGAACATGTGCGCACACACCCCATGGTACAAACACGGAGACCAAAGGACAAGTTGCCAGTGTCAGTTCCCTCCTTCTATCATGTGGATCCTGGAGATCAAACTCGGGCCATTGGTAGCCCAGGCTGGCCTCCAACTAACTCACTGTGTAGCAGAGGGTGACCCTGAACTTTCCTTCTGTCTCTCCCTTCCTCCGAGCGCTAGGATTGCAGCACTCTACCTCATTTTAATGCAGCACTTTGTGCATGTAGGGCCATCAGCACCTGAGCTGCACCCTTCCTCAGCCTGTATTAACTACTCGGGGAGTGAGCTTCCTGCTCCTGAATCCCATCCCTTTGAAGGCATAGGGAAGAGAGTGAGTCAGGTGGTCTGGGGCAGGAAGCTCAGGGCTTCAACAATAAGATGTCAGGTAAGAGAGAATACATAGAGAGGTTTATTATATGAGCATGGAGAGAGAAGGGAAGAGGGAGGGGTACCTCAGAGAGACAGAGACGAGAGAGACGGTAAGAGGGGAGGAGAGGAAGAGGGAGGAAGAGAATAAGAAGTAAGAGAGAAGCCGGGCGTGGTGGCGCACGCCTTTAATCCCAGCACTTGGGAGGCAGAGGCAGGAGGATCTCTGTGAGTTCGAGGCCAGCCTGGTCTACAAAGGGAGTTCAGGACACCTAAGGCTACACAGAGGAACCCTGTATCAAAAAACAAAAAACCAAAACAAAGCAAAACAAAAACAGAAGAAGAAGAGGAGGAGGAGAGGGGAGAGGTGGGTCTGTCCTTTTATAAACTAGGCAGGGCCATGCCCAGTGGCAGGTAGGAAATGACATCACAGATAGGCACAGTGGGGCAGAATCCTAACAACACCATATCAGAAAGTGGAAGGCATCAGGGATGCAAGGTCTCTTAGAACCAATAAATGGTTGATCATTAACCTGAAGATAACCACCACCTGATGTGGTTAAAACTGCGAACTTTTCTCTTGCAATAAGAGACAAGACAGTATTGTCCAATCTGTTTCATTCACAAGAATCACTAGTTTGTTCAAGAATTTCAGATCTAAGGGACTGGAGAGATGGCTCAACAGTTAAAAAGTGCCGCCTGCTCTTGTAGAGAACTGGGCTTTGCTTCCCAGCACCCACACAGCAGCTCACAACTGCCTGTAACTCTAGCTCCAAGGGAATCTGATTCCCTCTTCTGGCCTCCATGGTCACCTGCACCCGGGTGCTCATGTACATACCCAGAGAAGCATGTACATAGAAATAAAATAAAACTTGAAAAAAGAATTTCAGGAGGATTTAGATTGTCTATCATGGCGATAAGCAGGATGCTTCCTCCATTTCCCAGGCCTCTGTCGTATCCCATGGAGCTTTGAACATATAGGAATAATCGGTTCTGTGACTGCTAAGGGTTGCCTGGGTCTCTCGATTACCTTGACAAGGATTTTTACTTCTACCTCAGTTTTCTCAACAGCAGTTTTATTTATACATTTCCTTTTTAAAGTTTGTTTCATAAATTATGCTCTTCCTAGAAGGCTGGTCATTTTTTTCCTGGTAGGAATCTCTTCCTAGAAATGTGTGTGTGTGTGTGTGTGTGTGTGTGTGTGCTCCAGCTGCCTGCTTGAGAGCAAACCAGACCCTGGCCAACACTATGATCTCGGTAAGTCCCCAAGGATGACTGTCTGTCATCTCCCCTTCACGTCCCCAGGAGGACAGGTGAGAATTGGTGCATCTCCCTGGTCTCAGCTAGACACCCACTCAGTGGTGGTGTCTACCGCACTCTTGTGGTGTAGAGCGTTTTGTTGTTGTTGTTGTTCGTTCCAGTTTGTCATGTGACAAAAATTCCCAACAGCCAGTGTGGCAGAAGTAAATGGGTGCCCGTGGGTGTCAAATATTTATGTTTGAGCGTCACATTTAGTGACATCAGGAGACAATGGGGGAGGGGAGGAGGGAGAGGGGGATCCAGAGCCCTCAGCAAACAGAACACATTTAAACAAGATCCAGGTCACCAAAAAAAGGCCTGACACGCGTTTCTGCTTGTTGAAGATTCCAGATTCAGATTTCCGCAGAGAACCGCACACGAGTCACCCCCGTCTGAGATGCTGTGTACCCGAGGACAAGACAAAACAAATACGGGGCTCATGACTGTACATTGGGGTTTGCTGTTTTTGTGATTGTTAAGGCGTTTGAATCCTAGAATGAACATCTTCTGATAGCTATATTGGGATATATTCTTCATCACTTTTGCTACTGTTCAAAATTTATGGCTCTGGTTTTCTTTTAAGATTTGCTTTATTTACACGTGAGTGTGTATGGAAATGTTCCAAGTGCATGTAGGTGCCTGCAGAAGCCAGAAGAGGGTGTCAGATCCCCTGGAGTTGGACCCACAGGCTGAGATGAGCCACCAAACATGAGCGCAAACATGGGTGCTGGGAACTGAACTTGGGTCCTCTGTAAAAGCACTATGCACTCCCACCTGCAGAGCCATCTCTCCAGCCTCTCAAATTTGGCGGGTTTAGTGGAAAACAACAATAACAATAACAATATTATTGTTGTTGTTGTTGTTATTATATGGTGTTTTGACTGTGTATGTGTCTATTCACCACATTCATGCAGTCCCCAGGGAGGCCAGGAGAGGGCATCAGATCTCCTGGAATCTAGCATTAAGAGACCCGTGAGTGACCATGTAGATCAGCAGTTCTCAACTTGGGGGTTGAGACTCCAATGGGGACTGGAAAACAACAGGGGTCACCTAAGACCATCAACAAACACAGATATTTATGTTAAGATTCACAACAGTAGCAAAATTACAGTTTGGAGTAACAACGAAATAATTTTATGGCTGTGAGGTCACCACAGCATGAAGAACTGTATTAAAGGGTCGCAGCGTCAGGAAGGTTGAGAACCGCTAATGTAGATGCTAGAGATTGAAGGCAGGTCCTCAGACAGAGCGGCACATGCTCATAAGCCAAAAGCTGTCTATCCAGCCCTTGATTTTTTTTTTTTTTCTTTTCTTTTTTTGTGCCCTTTGCTCGAGGAGAGCATGTGGGTGCTTGGAACTGAACCCAGGCCCTCTGCAAGAGCAGCAAGTGCTCTTAACTGCTGAATCATCTCTCCATTAAGTTTCTCTAAACCATCTCTCCATTAAGCCATCTCTCTGCAAACTTTCATTACGCTAGGTTTTAAGGACTCCTCTTTAAGAGTGTGAATGCATCCCCCACTCCCACAGATTATAGAGTTAAGCTTTCCACAGCTGGGGAAGTCACAGAGGTCAGCACATCAGAGAACCCACAGATGGGCCTCACCCTGGGAAACCACTTTGTGGTCACTCATGGTGTCCCTGTCAAGTGAGTGCTGTCACTCTGGTCCACAGAGAGACACAAGCGGATGACTTGTTTTTAGATCTTTTCATTTCAGAATAATTCTGATTACTGTTATTTGATATTCTTTTCTTTCTTTCTTTCTTGTTTTTTTAAAAAATATTTTTATTTAATTTATGTGCATTGGTGTGAGGGTATCAGATCTTGGAGTTACAGACAGTTGTGAGCTGCCATGTGGGTGCTGGGAATTGAACCCAGGTCCTTTGGAAGAGCAGGCAGTGCTCTTAACCACTGAGCCATCTCTCCAGCCCTCTTTCTTGGTTTTTTTGAGACAGGGTTTCTCTGTGTAGCCTTGGTTGTTGCTTTGTAGACCAGGCTGGCCTCAAACTTGCAGAGATCCACCTGGCTCTGCCTCCCCAAGTGCTGGGATTGCAGGCATGGGGCATAGGGCACTGTGTCTTAAGTGGTTATCTTTAAAAGAGAGGTAGGAAAGAATTGAACCCTTGACCTTCAGATTCAAGGTCTGAAGCCTTATCAGTTGAGCTATCCAGTTCTGAGCTAAATGGTTATCTTTAAACCAACATCCTGTTGTGGAATGGGGAACTCATGGTACCCCACTTCTCCCTGAAGACTTAGGGGCAGTTTAATGGTCACTGGGGCAGGAGAGAAATGTTCCTCTGTGCTGTAGCTACAGATAAGGCGCACAGGAGTCACGCCTGCAGCGTTTGCACAAAAACATAAAAGAAATAGAGAGGCTAGTTGGGGCAAGGAAGGAGATTCAAGGGAGTAGGAAGGGGACAGGAGTAGGTAAGTAGCTATGTGACTATGACTTAAATATACCACGTATACATATAAAAACACTATAATGAGACCATTATGCATAATTAACATATGCTAATTAAAAACATTAAAATTGTAGGGTGAATGAAGCAGAGATGAGAGGGTCTTATCCAGTCAATCAAAGGCTCTTCCACCCAAGAGGAGGGACATCCGCCAGTAGGCCTTCAGAGTAGGGGCCGGACCCCAGCTCCTCCCATGGCCACCCAGGAACACACATTTCTGCTTGCATCTCTGCTAGTCTCTCCAGGAGCTTCACTTCAGGAGTTTTGTGACCTGAGCAGTGGTGTCCTGAGGGTCTGGTCCTGCCAGAAACACAGGGCGCCCCATCAGCAGTTTCACATCAGGGTGAGTTCTTATCAGGAGATCCGGAAGCTCTGCCCTTTAGGCATCCGGTTGAGTTGTGACAAGGCCTCGAGTTAGCCAGCACTTCCTCCCGGCTGTGGAATTCAGAGAAGCGTATCTGGCACCTGGGGCGTCACTCTGCAGGGCACTTCCTGTTTCATTTCATTCTGAGGAAGCATGGCGAGTCAGATGAGTCAGTCACAGATGGAACTGAAGATGACAACGCCAGCTTTGTAAGGTGGTCCCTGAGCATCTCTCGGCCTGAAGCATACACCTGCCCCTTCCTCAGACTGTTAGGCTTGGTGGCAAGTGCCTTTACCTGCAGACATGCCATCAGCCGTACAATTTCCTCCTCGACTTCCTTACTACCGCCACCAGTAGGCAAGAAACAGAGACTCTTCAAACTTCCGCACCCTAAGCACAGCTCGGACAAAAATGCTAAAGTAATTCCTGGTGTTGACCAAACACAGAACACAAGACTGATATGAACCGAGTGCCAAAACCCTGAACCCAATGCTCATGCAAATCCACGCCGACATCCTAAACCAGATGCCAGCCAGTACATACCCATTACCAACACAGGGACCCCAGAGTAATACCAACACCAGTACCAAAAGGTTGCCAAGCCCAACGGCAACAGCACCTGGAGGACGGCCCAGGGTGAGTGTGCAAACCCCAGGTGCCACACGACTCCAGGCAAGCCTAGTCAAGGCACACGCAAGTCCAGGGATCTACAGATTTTACACAGCCGTATGTAATCACAGCTCACCTGTGTGGACGCACCCAGAGTTATTACTGAAAGTGAAGCAGAACTTTACCTGTGCTTGGGAGGCAAGAAATCCCAGAAAGGGGGGAGGGGCATAGCTCAGTAGCATAACCTCCCAATTCCCCCCTCAGCACTGCAGGGCTGCACACACCCTGAGTCCCAGCACTTTGGAGGGAGAGGGAGAAAGAGTCCGTAGTTTGAGGTCATCCTCGGGTATGATGAGAGTGGAAGGCCAGCCTGGGCCATGTGAGACCCTGCCTGGAACAAAAGGAGAGGAAAGGGGGAGGTGGCTCAGTGGTTAGGGGTGCTGGCGGCTCTTGCAGAGGACCTGAGTATCATTCCCAGGATCCACATCTGGCATCTCATGGCCACCTGTAACTCCAGCTCCAGGGGACCTGACACCTTTTTTTCTGGGCTCCTTAGACCCTGTAGTCACATGGGTTCACACACACACACACACACACACACACACACACACACACTAATTAAAAATAATAAAACTTCCTTTAAAAAAGAAGATAGGAGGAAGAGGGAAAGGACGATGCCGAGGGTCCCAGAGGGGGAAGTACACATAGAGCACAGTCCTGGGGTGGGGGGAGGGGTAGCACCCTCAGCAGAACTGAGCTGGCTCAGCTCTGTCCAAGCGCCCATCAGCCAGTCTTTCTTTTACAAATTACGTTAAAAACATTATAGTTGCGATCAAATGGCAGAGTTAAACCTCTTAGCTGTCTCCCTCCTGGGAACGGTATTTCGTGATTCTTGTGAGACAGCTCTGGGTCTCTCGCTAGCTCTTTTTCTTAGACCATAACAACCTGGTCGGAGGCTTCCTCAGAGTTCTCAGTGAGGACCAGCTCCCTAGAAAAGAGCACCTGCCTAACACCTTAATCAACTGCTCCACTGGCTTGAGCGGAATTCAAACCCCCTGGGTCCTCACAGCCTCTGCCTCTCTTTGTTCAGACATTCTAGAATAAACTACAGGAGACAGCTGCTGGCAATTTTCCAGAACAACTCAAAACTTAACTCAGGAGCTGCACCGCCTGGCCCTGTGGTGTGCGTGCGTGCCTCACACTGAGGTGAATTGTTGGGGCGTGAACAACCCCAGCACACAGGACGCTGAGACAGGAGGGTCTGTCATCATATAAGCAAGCGCGGCAGTAGTCAGCTGGAAAGAAAGCTAACATGCAGTTCCTAAGGCCCTTCAGGGATGGGGAGCCTCAGGCTGTGGTGCAGTGTCTGTGTGGAGAGTCAGCCACATGGGGCAGGAGGGGAGGCCTCTCCTTTGTAGGCATTATTTTTTAACCTATTTTTCTTTTGGTCTCTTGTATCTCTTCATCCTTTCCCCACCCCGAGCACCTCCAACACCCCAACACCAGGTAGGAGAGAAAGGTTGGGGGGAAGGCATAGTGCTCTTTGAGTGCTTCCTGCTGTTCGGGGTCTATTGGTTCTTTGGGGCAATCACGCTGGTCTCCATTTCAGGGTATCTCCGACCTCTCATCACACTGCATCAGCAGCACAGGGTGCGGGGTGGGGTGGCGGGGGCGCAGCAGGATTCTTCTTTCTCGGACCATGCACCTCCCGTCCCACTCCCCCATACCCCAATCTCTCTCTGGGCTCTGAAATTTTATCCCCTCTCAAGAGTCTTCAGAATTAGATTAACTGCAGCAGGCAAAGGCCATGCCCTTCTCAGAGCTTCTCGAAGCCACTAGTCTGCTGCTGTGGACAAATCCCACATTCCACACCTGGGATTAAAAACAAAAACACGTTTACATAACGTAACCTTCCGTAACACTCGTTCAAAGCCAGGAGGAGCTTTATTTAAAGTGGGACTGGGGACCGGGAGACAGTCAGCACTTAGAGCACTGGTCACTTCTACAGAGGACCTGGGTTCAGTTCCCAGCACCCATGGTTGCTTGTGGCCAGTTTCAGGGGGTTTCAGACCCTCTTCTGACCTGTGCAGGCACTAGGCAGGCATGTGGTGGACATACCTGAGTACACGCAGGCAAACGCTCCCACGTCAGAGGGAAGAGGAGAAACTGTCTGCTTCTAACCTTTCCGCCAGGACAGACAGCACGGAGGAACCAGGAAGCATAATGCTGGAAGCTGTCAGGTCACAGAACAGACCATTCCTTAGCTGAAGTCTAAAGAGAGGGAGGCTGCCTCACTCAGGCTGTGTCATCTGGGCTGTGCTCTGAGAGTCTCCGGTTCAAGGCCAGCCTGAGCCCAAAGGATTAAAAAAAAAAAAACAAAGACAGAGTCTCCTATCGAGTAGCAGCTATAAAGTTTTGAAATGTAAGGGAACTTAGACACATGAAGTGCCTGCTGTATACCAGGGATGAGGAAGTGGCATATATGAAGTGCCTGCTGTATACCAGGGACAAAGAAGTGGCATGTATGAAGTGCCTGCTGTATACCAGGAATAAGGAAGCAGCATGTATGAAGTGCCTGCTGTATACCAGGGACAAGGAAGTGGCATGTATGAAGTGCCTGCTGTATACCATGGACAAGGAAGCGGCATGTATGAAGTGCCTGCTGTATACTAGGGACAAGGAAGCAGCATTTCTCATGCAAAGGGCTCTAAGATAATATACAGGAGGTAGGTACAGAGACCCATGGAGGTTACGGGAGCCACAGCAACCGGCAACTAGCTCTGAAGACACCCAGGGGGTCCCCAGAAGGGAGAGATGGGGCCCCTCCACAGGGCAGAGTTGCAGGGAGCTGCCTTGCATACACTGGAGAAGAGCTAGGTTTGTTGAGCTCCTAGGGGAATTGTCTTAGTCTGTCTGGACTATTTAGTCATACTGGTGTGCTGCTTAGTTTTTTGTTTTTTTTTTGGGTTTTGTTTTTGCCAACTTGACATAGGCTATGGTCATTTGGAAAGAAGACCCTTAACTGAGAAAAATGTCTCTATCAGATTAGCCTGTGGGCAAGTCTGTGGAGGCATTTTATTGGTTGATCGTTGAGATGGGAGGGCCCATCACACTGGAGGCGGAGCCACCCCTGGGCAGGTGGTCCTGGGTTCTATAAGAAAGCAAGCTGAAGCTGGGTGTGGCAGTGCATGCCTTTAATCCCAGCACTTGGGAGGCAGAGGCAGGGTGATCACTGAGAGTTCAAGGCCAGCCTGGTCTACAAAGTGAGTCCAAGACAGCCAGGGCTACACAGAGAAACCCTGTCTCAAAAAACCTTAAAAAAAAAAAAAAAAAGGAAAACAGGCTGAGAGAGCCACAGGAGCCAGCCAGTGAGCATCTTTGCTCGACTCCTCCAGTCCTGACTGCCCTCGATGGCGGGCTGTACCCTCTAAGTCAAACCCTTTCTTCCCCAGGTTGTTTTTGGTCAGCGTTTTATCACAGCAACAGTAAACAGCCTAATGCCAAGTCACTGGGAATTGAGGTGACACACCTGGCCAAGTTGTTTTGGGGACAATTTTGGAAGTGTATAGAACTCTGGGTTGTAAAAAATATATTGACTGTTCATTGCTTAACAGACTGTCCTGTAAGAGCTCGGATGGATGTTTAGAGAAATGCAGGAGGCGGGGGTGGGGGAGGGCTGGCTTGTGACGTGTCAGAGGCAAGCAAAGGCTCTGCCAGGGCCCTGTGGTGTGGACTTGAATTAAGGAGCTGTGGCTTCTGCTCAGCTGGAGCTGCGGGGTCAGCTGGGACTAACAAGAGGCCAGCGTCACTGAGGTGAGCCCTTCTGACAAGTGTTCTTCAGGGTCAAGACACAGAAGCTGTGGGCCAGAGGGGCCAAGGCCACAGCTCAAGCTGGACATAAACTTGGCAGTATGTAAGAGTCTCCCATGTGGTGCTCATTTTAGCAGCATGAAGAGATCACGGAGAGTAGCTGAGCCTTGACACTGTGGGGCCGGGAGAGGTCGTTGCTTATGATAGAGACGCTGGGACTGAAGGGGTCAAGGAGAGAAGCTGACACACCAGGTGGCGGGGTTGGACCCGGAAGATGTCAGGAGAGGCCACTGGTGAAGGTACAACCTCAGTTGTAGTAAATACTCCAGCCAGCCTATTGGAGATTCCAGGACTGTGGGAAGACTACCAAGGACAGAGGCAGGTGTGGCCTGGCCGGCACGAGCCAACAGATCTGGGCCGTGATCAGAGCTCATTTTCGGTGGATGCAGGCCTGTAGCCATGTCCTGACAAAATGTTCCATTCGGCCCTTTTCGGTGGTGCTAAGTCCGCGCCTGAAAGCTTCACCCTCAAGACCCACTGGCCTTCTAACACTGCCACCTGGGGTTGGGTTGCAGCCTATGGCTTTGGTGGGCACATAGAAAGCAGGTGTTTTCAATAGAGGAACAGAGCAGCCTTCAGCCGTGATATTTGCGTTGCTGGGTGTTGGTTTTTTTGTTTTGTTCGGCTTCCTTTTTGAAATGATAAAGTATATCACTTCTTTAAAAAAAATTACATATTACAATTAGGAGCCTTTGGCCTTTTAAAGAGATGCTGGATATTTTAAAAAGACTGAACTCAGCCAGGCGGTGGTAGCGCGTGCCTTTAATCCTAGCACTTGGGAGGCAGAGGCAGGTGGATTGCTGAGTCTGAAGCCAGCCTGGTCTACAAAGCAAGTCCAGAAGAGCCAGAGCTACACAGAGAAACTCTGTCTCAAATAACAAAACAAAAAACCAAACCAAAACAAAAGACTGAACTTTTAAACTCTTTGAACCTATTAAAGACTGTGGGACTTTTAAAGTTATACCATGTTTTATATTGCATTAGTAACATGAGATATTAGGGATAAAACAGAGCAGGCTGGCCTCATACTTAAAGAGCTCCACCTGCCTCTGCCTCCTGAGTGCTGGGATTAAAGTTACGTCCCACCACACCTGGCCATGTTGTAGTTTGATAGTGATGTGACGGTGCCTCACACCAGGGGGTCGATGTATCGGTTAGTCTCTGATACGAGGCTCATCTGGGAAAAGAGAACTTCAACTGAGAAAAATGTCTCCGTCCGACTGGCCTGTGGGCAAGTCTGCGGGACATTTCTTGATAAGTGATTGATGTGGGTGGGCGGCGCCATCCCAGGGCAGGTAGTCCTGAGCTTTGTAATAAATCAGACTGAGCAAGCCCATGGTGAGCAAGCTGGTAAACCAACGGCCAGTTTTGAATTT
Organism: Acomys percivali; assembly: GCA_907169655.1. NCBI lineage: Eukaryota > Metazoa > Chordata > Mammalia > Rodentia > Muridae > Acomys > Acomys percivali. The sequence continues at coordinate 80,992,791 of OU015754.1, read as the reverse complement.
TACACCAGAGACCCCCTTCTCCCCTTCTGCAGATTCTTCACCTGAATGGAAACAAACAAACAGCAACAACAAAGCCTGTACTGTCGCTGAGGCCCTCGTCCCTTGGCGTCCGACCCTCTCAGAGGTATCAGTCCCCTCCACCTCCTTGTCTCTAGAGCTTCCAGTGACCCTCCTCCCAGCCCCCACACCCCCAGCTGAGACCACATTGTGATCCCCAGAGGCCTGCCCAGCTCCCTTCAGCATCCTCACACTGGGCTCTTGCACTGTCCCCTGGCATCTGAGTCTGGCCATGCCTCTCCTGAATCCGTTTTTCTTGTAGTCAAAGAGGTCATTGCAAACTGCAGATCCCATCAGAGCCCAGCAGCTTCCTTTAGCGCAGAAGATGTGACCGCCTGGTGCCTGCTCACAGGGTCTCTCCTCAGCCTCAGCCTCCTTGCCTGGCCCGGCACGTTCTGTGACCTCTAGCCCCAGCAGACCTCCTGACTTTTGTAGAAATCTAGGGATTGCCTAGGAATCTCATCTGGGAAAAAGAGAAAGGTTGAACTCAGGTGCCACCCAGAGGGCATCTTGCCTCCCAGAAAGAGATTTCAGGGTGCTGACACTGCTGGAGAGACTGGAGCCCAGACAATAGAGCACTACCAGTGGGCAGGACCACACCTTAGTGGCCCCTGTATGTATTTTAACCTCATTATAGGACTCCTGAAGATGGAAACTTTTTCTTGGATCCCTCTATTCTCTATGGCTGCATTAAATCCCTGCCCCTCCCCTTTTTTTTTAAAAGACAGGATCTCTCTATGTAGCTCAGGCTGGTCTTGAATTCACAGAAATCTGCCTGCCTCTGAGCCTACTAAGTGCTGGGTGGTTTGTTTGTTTGTTTGTTTGTTTGTTTCTGGTGGTTTGGTTAGTTGGTTGATTTTGGTTTGGTGTTTTTTTGCTTCGAATTTAGCTGCTTTAATTGGCTTTTCAAGGACAAATGGCCACACCTGGCTTCTTAGGACCTAGCACGTGACCTCAAGTTTGGTAATGCTGTTGCAATAATAGTATGGTGTTTTCCCACATACGTTGTCTTGGGCTGGAGACACAGCTTCGTCAGCTGTGGTGACTGCGGCACAAGCGTGAGGATCTGAGTTTGATTTCCCCAGCCCCACATACAAATCTGGGTAGAGCCACACACCTGTAATCCTAGTCCCAGGGAGGAGGAAACAGCAGTCTCTAAAGCTGGCTGGCCAGCCAGACTAGCCGGTCAGTAAGCTCCAGGTTCAGGGGAAGACTCTGCCTCAAAAATAAGGTGGCGAACAATCAAGGAAGTCGCCTGATGTGGAGCTGGCCTCCACATTACGTATATGCACCCTTCCCCAAACACACAAAAAAGTTATCTTTTTTTTTTTAAGTTATCTTTTTTAGCGTTTTTTTTTTTTTTTTCCTTAAGACGATCTTGGGTTTTATGATAGTCTTTGCAGTAGCTGTGATAATGATCACTGTCCTAACCCCACCACACGGAGCCCCCAGGGCCTCTCTGGCCATGGCCTTTTGTGCGCTGTACCCACAAATGGAAACATCTGCTTGGCACAGGTGAAGACGCCTACTGAGCAGCCAGGTGTCCCTGAGAGCTGAAGTTTCCGTCAGAGTGACATCTTCCACTAAGAACAGAATCAAAATCTGCCTCAGAAATAACGTGGGCTTGTTTTGAAGACTCTGAAAGCCTAAACAATCTCATTTATTTTGATCATTGAAATGTGTATTTCATCCATAAAAAACAAATTATTGAGTTTCCCAAACTACCTTCCAAAGGGAACTATTTTCTCCCATCTCTGTTTTCCTTTTTGGTTATCTACTGAGGAGACAGTGACTCATATCTCAAGATCCTGTGTTTTTCACGTACTCCTATGCAATGGCAAGATTCACTGTGACAAAGGTGTTATAGTGAACAGTCTGTGCTGGTTGGAATCTAAAATGGTCCATACAGGCCCATGTTCTGAGCACTTGGTCCACAGATGCAGTACTGTTTCTATAGATTTTGGAACATTGGGATCTGAGACAGATGGGGGATGTAGGCCATTCAGGATGAGCCTTTGAAGGTGACACCAGCCTCCCGTGCTGGTCTAGCCCCCTAACCACGAATATGTGAGGAGCAGCATAACATACTCCTCCAGTTGCCAACAATGGACCTCTAATGTTGTCATGCCTTCCCTACCACGGTAGCCTGGACTCCTCTGAGCCACAGAAGCAAAGCAGACTCTGCCTGCCTTCAGTCTCTGGCAGGCCCGCTGTCACAGAGAGGAGGTAGCTAACACAGCCTCTGTCAGATATTCACACCATGCTGTGTGCTTTCTATGTTCCTAGTGACCCGAGATGTGCCAGACCAGAGAGGCCAGAGGCCCCATCACATGTGGATGGTGGGGTGCACACCAAGTGCCCAAAGGCAAGAGAAATCACTTCAGAACTTACAGGGTTGCCACGTAGGTGATGTATCTGTTGTCCCAGATACTCAGGAAGCTAAGGCAAGCAGATCCCTGATCCTCACAGTTCCAGCCTGACAGCAAACTACTCTGTCACAAAAGAGACAAACCTGCTATTAAAGAAAAAAAAAAAAGAAAAGAAAAGAAAAAGAAGAGCCAGACATGGTGGAACTCACATGTAGTCCCAGCTCTTGGGAAGCTGAGGCAGGAGGATCAGGAATTCAACATAATCCCTTACTACATATCTTGTTTAAGGTTAGCCTTAACCTTAATAAGGTCTCCTATTTCCTAAGTACCTACCCCTCCCCCAAAAAAGAAAAGGAGAAAAAGAAGACAAAGATGAAGAAGAAAAAAAATTCTCTGCGCAAACCAGGAATGAGAACTTTCTCAACCTGATCAGGAATTTTACATTTTCTCTGTAAAGAAAAAGAGACGATTGCTGAATTAACCTTAAATAGAGGGTAAGAACTAGTGGACTGGCCAGATGTGGAGGCGCATGCCTTTAATGCCAAGACTGGATGGTAGAGGCAGGCAGATTTTGTGTTCAAAGCCAGCCTGGTCTACAGAGTGACTTCTAGGACTGCCAGGGCTACATAGAGAAACCCTGTGTCAAAAAACCAAACCAACCAACCAAGCAACAACATGGCCTAAAAGAAACTGCTGTCATTGTAAACAAATTGATTGCCAATGAAGAAAAGAATGTATCTACATATTACGAAAAGTAACCAAAAAGGCTGCCCAAGAGGCAGCTAAACAAGCCACAGCTCTGCCTCCAAAACCAAACCACTCTAAGGCAACAACAAAGCAAACTTTTTATAGATAATTGTAAGGGGGCTGGAGAGAGGGCTCAGTGGTGAGAGCTCACGCTGACCTTGCAGAGAACCTATAAGTCCACGCCAGGAGATCTGACGCCACCTTCAGGCCTCCAAGGGCACCTGCACTCACATGCACGTTCTGCACACAGATACAGACATATATACATTTTACACATAACGTAAAGTAATAAATAGTGCTAACAAAAATGCAAGACAAGTAAGTAGAGGGGCCCTGCTCTCCCTAAGGATATTTGATGGTGCAGTAAACACCGTCAAGAATGTTGACTTTATATAAGAAGTGTTTTTCTTTCTTGAGGTAACTTGAACTGCTTGAAAAAAACAAAACAAAAAACCCCACGGCCATTAAAGCTGGGGGTGTCAGCTCCCTTCCTCTGCCCAACTGTCTCTGATGGGAAACCACCAGCAGAGAAAACCTTTGGCAGCAACCAGACTGTCTCTAAGACAACCCAAGTGTGTTCAGATCATCCCTTCCCGTTCTGAGGAACTCTACACCCCACTGAAGGGACCCCTGGAACAGAGTGAGGCCTCCCGCTCCTGTCATGGCTGCCCCACAGGCCCTGCCTTGGCCTTGGAAGACACCCTCCAAGATTAGCCCCTATAAACAGACAGCCCAGCTCACCCATCACCTATTTTCATTCACACAGACCCGAAGGAACACTGTCAACCCCTCAGCGGCTCTGCAGAGAGCTTGAGACTGGTGCAACAGGAGGCCTGTGGTTGGTCTTTATGTAAAGCCTCTGATTGGTGGAACTGAAAGTTGTGCAGTGATTGGCGCAAATTACCATGCTTCGTTTGCATGCTACACCTGTGCCAAGTCCCTTTTCTAGCTTGTATAAACAGGCTGTTGGGCTCGCTTTGTTTTTTTATTTGTTATGCTTGCTTGCTCATTTAATTCTGTGTGCATGTGCATGCACATGCTGACATGTTTGAGCTATGGAGCACATATGGTTGTCAGTTCTCTCCTTTATTTTAATGTTCCTTTACCTGCTGAGCCATCTTACCAGCCCTGTCAGAGCATTTTATCACAGCAGCAGGAAAAGAAACTAGGACAACAGTCCATGATTTGTATCTAGAATATATAGGGAATTTATGAGTTGATAAGAAAAGGATGATCAAGTTTTTTGTTTTTGTTTTGCGCTTTTTTTTTTTTTTTTTTTTTTTGGTTTTTCAAGACAGAATTTCTCTCTGTGCAGCCCTGGCTGTCCTGGCCTCACTGTGTAGACCAAGCTGGCCTTGAACTCACAGTGATCCATCTGCCTCTGCCTCCCAAGTGCTGGGATTAAAGGCGTGCACCACCATGCCCAGCTAAATCTTTCTTTTTAAAGCGGACAAATGCTATGTGACAGGATAGTCATCTCTCATGAAAGAAATGCAAACTAAGACGACAAGAAATGCCAATTTCACCAACAAACCGGCAAGATAAGGGAATCTGATAACAGCCAAGGGCAGGGAGGGTGCAAGTCACTGAGGCGGTTGGATGGCAGTTAGAAGGCAGCAGCATGAACGGACCAACACTGGGGAAAACAATGTGATGACTACTGACACGACCTCGCTGTGCTCACAGGTGTGTGTCACCACACCCACCTAATTACCATATTTATGGCCAGTTATTGCCTGGCTCAGCTGCGTACCTGGGTGCAAAGTTGGCATCTAGGCAAACATATATGGTCTGAAGTGACAACCCTCCCTTTGCCATAAGATGTCCTGTGTTACGAGTAGAAGCTGCTCCTTCTGCCCAGCTCACAGAGGACACGGGGGGGGGGGGGGGGGTTGCATAGGGGGGTAGTGTGGCAGTAGTCACAGAGGACACCTGGTGGCGGTGGTGTGACAGAATGCCCAACATAACAGTTTGAGGAGGAAAGATTTGAGTTCACAGCTTCAGGGGGATTTTGGTCTGTCACAGTGGAGAAGGCACAGTGTCAGGAGCACACAGTGGCATCTGCAGTGGCAGGAGCAGACACGGGACTCTGCACACTGAGTGGATCAGGAAGCAGAGGGCAAGCTGGGACTGGGAGTTTTCTCTGGTCAGACAGGCTCACCTCCCAAAGGCTCCGCAGCCACCAGCCGGAAGCCAAGCGTTCAAGACATGAGCCGTAACATAGTGACCGCAGCAATGAGTCCGAAATGAGTTTGGGAGGATGGGGGAGATGCTCAGCTGGTTGCATGCTTGCTGTGCAAGCGTGAGGACCTGAGTTCGAGTCCTAGAACCCATGTTGTAGTATTGCACACTCATAATCCCAGCCCTGGGGTAAAGCAGAGACTGGGAGAGTTTGGGGCTCGAGGGCCAGCCAGCAAAGCCTACTTGATTAGCTGGAACTCTGTTCGAGAGCTGAGGAACAGTACTCTGGATTGACCTTCAGCTCACACATATACAGAAAAGAAAAGGTACCTTCATCTTGGTAGACTCCCTTGGTATCTAAAGGCATCATTGGTTATTTCTGTTTAACCTGGCCCATCCTAACCGATCAAGGCACCTGCTGTAAAACCTGGCAATTGTACGTCAGCGTGTCTCCCTAGCAATTCTGCATGGGCAACAGTAAAAACATCAGTAGCCGCACAGTGGCTGGAAAGCCTCCAAGGAACCCAGCATAGCTCTGGGGAGAACAGACTCATCAGTTACAGCAGGCAGTCTCTGCAGAAGGGACACCCGTGGTGTTGCACACAAGCGACAGGAGTTACAGATAGGATTCTGAGTGGTTAAAACAGCTCACAGCTGCGGCCACACAGCAGGACGTCAGGAAGCTTGAAAACATGAAACAGTTTTATTGCACCTAGCCAAGCGACAAGGATTTCTGGAACCAAGAGGAAAAACAGGCTTCAAATTTTCAAGAGCCCAGTTTTTATACTTTCTGGTGGTTTTCTAAAAATTGAAAGGGTAGCTGGGCAGGGTGGTGTGCAGCTTTAATCCCAGTACTCTGGACACAGAGACAGGGGGATTTCTGTGAGGTCAATGCCAGCCTGGGCTACACAGTGAGATGCTGTCTCTAAATAAATAAATTAATTAATTTAAAAAAACCTTCTTAGCTCTTGAGCTGTACAGGGGCCATTCAAAGGCGAGGTCTGGCTATGGTTTGGAGGCCTTGTTCCCACTGTGAAGTCACAGGAGATCCCCTGCTAACAGTGCCTTGTACTTTTCCTAAGTGGTCTGTTTACTGGTGAGCCTGACACAGGGGAACAGGCAGAGGGGATGGAGAGACACAGGGGAGGCAGACACGTGAACACCCCAGAAGATCCCCTCAAACTCTGACAGGAATGTGTGAGCTCCCACTCTCCTGACAGTGCAGGGCGGTATCATAGTGGATGAGGAACCAAACTTGGTTATGGGAACATGCTGCATCTTATAGGTTATTGTCATGTATATTTACACACACGCACACGCACACACACACACACACATGCATGCATATGCATACCTACAAGAATTTTACAATGATTTTAGCTGGACCATTGGTCTATGTGATCCGATTGAAATTGTCATTTTCCTTAGATTAAACATATATATCAACCAGGCATAGTGGTGCATGCCTGTAATCCCAGTACTCAGGAGGCAGAGGCAGGTGGATCACTGTGAGTTCGAGGCCAGCCTGGTCTACAAAGCAAGTCCAGGAAGCCAAGGCTACACAAAGAAACCCTGCCTCAAACAAACAAACAAACAAAAACCAAACAAGCAAACAAATAAAAATCCCATACATATGTTGTTAAGGAGAATCTAGAAATTGGTCTTTCACCACCCATTCTTCCCACACTCCTATTGCTGGGCGTGGTGGCGCACGCCTTTAATCTCAGCACTCAGGAGGCAGAGGTAGGCGGATCACTGTGAGTTCGAGGCCAGCCTGGTCTACAGAGCGAGTCCAGGACAGCGAAGGCTACACAGAGAAACCCTGCCTCGAAAAAGAAAAAAAAAGTTAAGGAAAAGGGCTGGGGAGATGGCACAGTGGTTAAGAGCACTGGCTGCCCTTGCAAAGGACCCAGGTTTGATTCCCAACACCCATGTGGTGGCTCACAGCCATCCATAAGTCCTCTGGATCCAACCCCTTCCCTCTCTTCTGGCCTCACAGACATCAGGAACAAGTGTCAGGGCACACACACAGGCAGGCAAAACAGTCATATGCATAAAAATTTTAAATTAAAAAAGGATTTAAAATGGTAAAAAAGAAAATACAGTATTAGCATTAGAAGAGGTTTGGATGAGGTGCATGCCTACACATTATCTGGGATGTGTTTGAGGTCAGGGTTCGGGGATCTCTTTTGCTACAGGACAGCACATCACAGCTCATAGCTTCCTCCTTCTTCTTCCTGTGGAAATCGGCAGCTACAAGCATCTTCCTCTTGAGCCATTTGAACCGCCATCTGAAGTGCTGGGAAGCAATGGAAACAGTGTGAGACAGCTGGACACAGCTCTGTACGTGAGCCTCCTCCCCGATTGCTCTCAGCACTAAGGTGAGCAAACTTGCCCACAGCCAGGTGAGGGCATGTATGAGCTTTCTAGAGGTTGCTGACGTTTATCTTTCTGTATTTTATTTTATTGCGTTTCCCTTTGTTTGCAGACAGGCTCTCGCTCTATTGTCTAGGCGGACTTAAAACTCTCTCTGTAGATCAAGCTGGCCCGGAACATGAGGTGATCCCCCTAGCTCAACCTCCCAAGTGCTGGGATCACAGGCACGCCCCCAACGGGCCAGAATTTATTTTTTTCCCTCCTTCCTTCTTTCCTCCCTCCCTCCTTCCCTTCCTCCCTCCCTCCCTCCCTCTCTTCCTTTCTTGATTCTTAAAAAACCATTTTCTATATTTTACACAACCCCTTCCAAACAACAGCAACAAATGCCAGCTTGAGCCCACCACCCAGCAGCACAAAGCACGGCCCGTGTTGGGGGCACAGTGTGGATTCAGTGCAGAAGCCCCTATTTTATTCTCATTTCCTTTCCATGTGATCCTGCGGCACCACTGCTCCCACTCCTTAAAGCAAAGAGCCGATCTGTGCGGGGCTGCGCCTTCTGCGGCTGTGGCTCTGTTCCACACAGCTGTGACGTGTCTCCACTTACAGCTGGGTATAGCCTTCCAGCTCCGATTCCTTCTAACTTAACAAAGCAGAAGGCCCTGTTCCAGCACCATGCCTCTGTGTCCTAGATCTTATTTTTAAAAGGCAGGAAGAGGAGGGGAGGGGAGGGGAGCAAAGTTAAGACTGGGAAGTGCTGACTGGATATCTTTTGTAATTGGATCTGAGATTAATAAAACAGTAATGAGTCACTTGAGGTAGAAGAGGCCTGCTTAGCCAGGCGGGCATGGTGGAGCTCACCTTTAAATCCCAGCACTCGGGAGGCAGAGGTGGGTGGATCCCTGTGAGTTCGAGGCCAGCCTGGTCTACAAAGCGAGTCTAGGACAGCCAAGGCTACACAGAGAAACTCTGTCTCGAAAAATCAAAAAGAAGAAGGAGGAGGAGGGGGGGGAGGAGGAAGAAGAAGAAGAAGGAGGAGGAGAAGAAGAAGGAGGAGGAGAAGAAGAGGACTGCTTTCCTATATTTGCTGCTCTGTACTGTCCAAAACTCCACACACAGCCTATGAAACAAACACAAGATGGCTGTAAGGTATAGAGGAGAGGGCAGATGAGTCAAGAATCTCAGGGCCTGAGAAACAGCATAGCAGTAAGTCACCTGGTTTTCCTTCCGCCTCCTGCCGCCAGAGCAGAACCGGAGGAGTGGGATCCTGGGGGGCTGGGGGGGGCAGCACAGAGGCTGGAAAACCCTGTTCTTTCCAGCTACATGATCGGGGACAGAGTAGTCTAGCAAGATGGAAACCTTCTAAACCAGTGGTTCTCAAACTGTGAGGTGAGACACCCCTCCCCCACCTCCAAGGGGTCAAATGACCCTTTCACAGAGGTCATCTAAGACCATTGAGAAACACAGATATTTATATAGCAATTCATAACAGCAAAATCGTGAAATAGCAATGAAAATAATTTTAAGGTTGGAGGTCACCACACCATGACAAACATATTAAAGGGTCACAGCATGGGGGCTGGAGAGATGGCTCAGAGAGAGGCCCTGCTCTTCTAGAGGTCCATAGTTCAATTCCCAGCAACCACATGGTGGCTCACAATCATCTTATAATGAGATCTGGTGTTCTCTTCTGGCCAGCAGGTATACATGCAAGCAGAACATTGTATACATAATAAATAAATAAATCTTAAAAAAAAAAAAAATAAGGTCACTAGACAATCAGGGCACAGGATAGGGCCACTCCCAGGCCCCACAGGGAAGGGCTGTGGGACACCTTCATTGTCACCCTGGGCCATTCAGGTTCTCCTGCTCCTCTCGGAGGAAGCTGATGCAGCCTCAGACTATACCGCACCCTGGTGCCATCCTGGCAGTGTCAGTGGAGGCCACCTAGACAGCAGTAACCAAGTGTGCTTTGTCATGTGCTATGTGTGCTAAGCCAGAGCGATGTCAGCTGAGGCCTGGAAGGATCTCCATACAAGGCCGTCAACAAGCCCTCCTCCAAGGACGTTTAGAGCAGAACTCCCTGGGAGCGGCCTCCGGGAAAACAGAAGGTTTAAACTAGGCTCCAGTCGTCATAACATGATGGGTTTTGCTGCAGTCTCACTCTGGAAACCAGGAAAATCTCAATTTGAAAAGACTCAATTGAGTCGCAGATGCTAAGCAAAGAATCTAAAGTAGCTTCCATCAAAACGCCCAACAAGCAACTAGGAACACATCAGAAACAGAGGAAGATTAAGTAATGTTGGGGAGCCATGTGCAGTGGTGTACGCCAAGAGTCCCAGCCACTTGGGAGACGGAGGCAGGAGCGTTGCTTGAGGCTGGGAGTTTAAGACCAGAAGGGAGAACCAGAGAAAGACTCAAAAAGAACCCATAGCTGTTTTAAAACTGAAAAAATGATTATAATTGAAAATTTGAAAAACCAGTGAATATCTTCACAGGAGAATGAAGAGGACAGAGGGAGAAATGTCATTATCCAATCCAAAGAGACATGACTGGGAGAAATGGCTGGAGCCTCAAGGACATGTGGGGCTCTGCCAAGAGGTCTGAATTCACATCCCTGGGGCATGGAGGGCAGGAGAAAGGAAACGGGCTGAATGGTCTAAAACACATTTGAAGAAATACTGGCTGATTCACTACTACCTTCCACTGGCTCAGATCTGGGAAAAGGCAAAGTCTACAAGTTCTAGAAGCCGACTGAACCTCAAACCAGATGAGTCCAGGACTCCAATCACATCCCAGTCAAAGCTCTGAACACAAAAGCCAAGAGAAGAGCAGCCGAGAGGAACGCCATGCTACTTACTGGGGACACCGCAGTGGAGTAACAGCAGACCTCCCATGAGAAATCACAGAGGTAGGCTGGGCGTGGTGGTGCACCCCCTTAATCCCAGCACTCGGGAGGCAGAGGCAGGAGGATCTCTGTGAGTTTGAGGCCAGCCTGGTCTACAAAGAGAGTCCAGACCAACCAAGGCTACACAGAGAAACCCTGTCTCTCAACAAAACAAAACAAACAAACAAAAAACCAAACAACAAAAAGAAAAATTATGGAGGCCAGCAGGAAGTGTCACCCACCATAGGGAAGGGGAAACACTGTCCCTGTTTATAGACGACATTGTGGTCTATGCAGAAACTCCCAGGGAAACTGCAAGACCCTCAGTGAGCGTGTGTGAGTGTGTTCCTTAGAGACACAGATATATATATAAATTGATATAATAAACACACGACGTAAGGCACTGTGTCATGTCCAGTTGCTTAGAGAAGAAAAAAGGAGGTGGACAGGGCAGTGAGACAGTGGTGGCTCACTCCTTAATCCCAGTAGATGCCCTAAATTCAAGGCCAGCCTGGTCTGCAGACCAGGACAGCCAGGGCTACACAGAGAAACCCTCTCTCAAAAAAACAAAACCAACAAAACAAACAAAGGACTGTGGCTGGAGAGCTGCTCAGTGGTTAAGAGAGCTTGCTCCTCTTCCAGAAGACCTGAGTTCAGTTCCCAGCACCCATGCCAGGGAGTTCTCAACCTCCAACCCCAGGGCTCTGTCAGCCTTGTCTGCCCTTCAAGGGCACCGATTCACACACATAACATTCACTTACACTTGTGCGTGTATATATGGTGTGTGTGTGTGTGTGTGTGTGTGTGTGTGTGTGTGAGAGTATAATTTTATAAAAGGATTTTCTCAAAGCGTGAGGAGCTGGCTCAGTGACCAAAGTGCTCGCCACCCACTGTGAGGACTGGAGTTTGGCTCCCTAGATACACACAAATGGCCAGGCGAGCATGGCAGCCTGGCTGCCTCGGGAAACAGAGGGATGAGACCAGATCCCCAGAGCAAGCTGCATAGCAAGACTAGCCATATCGGTAGCTCTGCGTTTGATTGGCAGACCCTGTTTCATTGAAAAGGGTGAGAAAAAAAAAAAAAATCAAAGATTGTTCCTAATGTCAAAATAGGGCCTCTACATGCATGTTCACCCACACAGGTATGCCCAAATGTATGCAAAAATATATGCATTTGTCTCTCTCACACACGCACACGCACACGCACACACATGCACACAGGAAAATGAGGCAGAGGCAGTAAATACTCAGGCCTAAATCTAAAAACAACAACAACAAAAAAAGCATCTGGATCTTATATATTATAAATTATGAAACATTGGTAAGGTAAGAGAAAGCTTAAAGAGACAGACTAATTTCATAGATCAGGACAGCTAACTGAGAAGCCGTTTCCTCCGAAGCTGATGCACAAAATTCATGATATCTGTGCCAGAACTGATTTTCTGTGGACACAGATAAGAGCCTCACAAAGTTCATATGGAAATAGAAAAGAGATAAAAAGTAGGTAAAACAAATCTGAAAAAGAAAGGTGAAGCGGGAGGTGTCCTCCACACTCTACACAGCTCTGAGACTGAGTTTTTGTTTGTTTGTTTGTTTGTTTTGTTTTTTGAGACTGCGTTTCTTTGTGTAGCCTTGGCTGTCCTGGACTCTCTTTGTAGACCAGGCTGGCCTCGAACTCACAGAGATCCGCCTGCCTCTGCCTCCCGAGTGCTGGGATTATAGGCGTGCACCACTGTGTGCCTGATGAGACTGATTTTGAACCTGCAGTAATCAAGGCTGGGTGGTGCTGGGGTGGGCATGCAGCAGTAACAGGAGAGAAGCTCAGCCAGTGACTGGGGCCGACGGAAAAGGGAAGATCCTGTTTTCTTTGAGTGACACTGGAGCAACCAGGCATGCGCAGCACCCTTCCCCCAAAAGGAAAAAAAAATCCTGCCCTAATTCTTCACACTTTATATATATATAGCTAACTAACTTATAACTGTAAATGTCAAACACAAAAGTGTAAAACTTGTAGGCACTAACACCGGGGTGGGGGTGGGGGTGGAGTCTCAACCCTTCAGACCCAGGACGTAGTGAAGGGTCCTCAGATGTGGGCTGGTGAGTGAGGCAGCTTGCCAAACAAAAGCACCTGCCGCCAGAGCCTGACAGCTCGGGTTTGGTCCTGGGACCCTCGTGGTAGAAAGAGAGAGAACCTTCTTCTCCTAGGACTCCTCTGATCTACACACGTGCGCTCGTATGTGACTGTACACGTGAGCACACACACACGTATAAACTCTTTTTAAGCCAAATGCAGTGGCAAACATCTGGCAGGCTGGATGCGACACAGAGACAGGTGGGGGTGGGGAGCTTGAGGGCCTGTTAGTCCAAACGGCTCGGTGGGAGCAAGAGAGACTGCCTCAGCCAAGTGGCCAGAGAGAATCTACTTTGGCAGGTTGTCTTCTGATCTTGGCATGCTCACGGTGACACAGGCACACACACACAATAGATTTTAAAAAAACAACAACAAACTAAAGTTCTAAACATAAGACTCTACAAATGAATTTATGAGACGCAAAAATGTACCTTCACATGAAACCTACACAGAAGTATTCATAGATTTTTTTTAAACATGTAAGAGTAAAAAAACACAGGGCTAGAGAGATGGCTCAGTAGTTAAGAGCACTTGCTGCTCTTGCAGAGGATCCTAGATCAGTTCCAAGCACCCACACAGTGACGCATAACTGCCTGTAAGTCCAGTTCCAGGGGATCTAGCCTCCATGTGTTCCCATACGCATGTGCTGCACATGAAACTCAAGCAAGCAAACACATGTAACATAAATAAAATAATAAATTAAAAAAATAGGGATCAAAAGTGGAAAACAGTTGAGTGGCTGCCAGAGAAAGGGACGGCGCGGGAGTAGAGGGGCTGAGAGGGCCCACAGGGCCGGATGCCGCTTCTGGGTAGTCTGGGGGGGGGGGGTTTCGTTTGCTTGTGTGTTGCTGTGTCATATAACCTAGGGCCTTCCGCTGTCTCTGACGTGACCAGGGCTCCAGGCATGCAGCCCACGCCCCACCTGACAAGTTCTATATTTCAGTTGTGTCACATGTATCTGCACACCTGACAAAGTGACACTCAGCTATGTGTATTCTGCGCATCGTTGCTCTGGCCCCCACTGTGATGTTAGGGACTTGTGAATGCCGTGCGACACCCTTCTGCTCCTTGGTGGTGACTCTCTGTGAATGTGTAATTATATAAAAATGAAAGGGGTTTTTAAGGTTTTGTTTTGTTTTTTGTTTTTTTTAGTGAGTGCAAGTCACTAATTAATACCTTTGGAGACGTGTTGTCAGGCATCTTGTTGTCACCCTGGCTGGGGACGTGATGATGGCTCCTTAGGTAGCTTAGAGGCTGCTCCACCAGAAACAGAGGGTTAAGAAGGAGAGGGAAATACCAGAAAAAAGGGAACCAGACCTCTGCAGCTGGGGACAAGCACAGTGTCCCCTTCATTGATAGGAAAGTGCAGTTGGCCCCGTGGGAGGACTTCTCAGAGTAAGAAATTCAAACGGCCAATCAGATGAGAAAAAGCATCTAACCTCAACCATCACCAAGGAAAGGCAAATCAAAACCACAGTGAGCCACGTCTCCCCACCCACCAGACGATAAAAATAGTGCCGCCACACCCAGCATTCCCACGGAAGTGGAGCAAATGGCACTACAGCCCCGCTGAGGGGGCATTCGTGTGGGCCCGTCATTTTTGAAAAGTTTGCCCTGCCTACTTGGACAGGACTCAAGTTTCTCAGTCCCACATCTTTCTCCACTACAGGTTAAAAAACAAAAACTGGGAAATGACTCAGTGGCTAGTGCACAGCAAGAGTTACCTAGCTGATCATCTCTCCAGGTCTGTCCTCAGATGTGTGTGTGTCTGTGTGTGTGTGTGTGTGTGTGTGTGTGTGTGTGTGTGTGTGTTTTTAATACAGGGCTTCTCTGTGTAGCCTTGGCTGTCCTGGACTAACTTTGTAGACCAGGCTGGCCTCGAACTCTCAGATACCTGCCTGCCTCTGCCTCCTGGGTGCTGGCATTACAGGTGTGCATCACTGTGCCTGGCTCTTTGAACCTCTATTAAGTGGCCTATCAGCCCTTATCCTGTCCTTCACAGGCTCAAAGAAGAGGCTGTCTGTCTTGTGTATGAGCCACTGAAGGCTTTTGTGGAGGGGGTACTGACACCGTGACACTAGCTTGATTCCTCATAGAGTATTATTTACCTTATCAGTGAATGAAATCTGCCTTTGAAATCTTTCATTCACTCTGCACTAGTCCACCTCACACCCACGTCAACATCATCCGGTTCTCCCTACTTCCTGAAGTACAGACCAGTGCCGAGGCCAAGGCTTTTCACCATCCAGAGAAGTAGTAATGCTGGGGGAGTGGCGCTCTGTGTGCAGGTGTGCAAATGCACACGCGCGTTTGAGGTCAGAGGACCACATTAGTTTGCTTGCTTTTTTGTGTGACTTCACCAACAAGGCAAGGCTGGCTGGTTAGAAAGCCCCTGGGGCCTGCCTGTTACTGCCTGTCCTGGGTTGGGGTTCAGGAACGTGCCTCTGCTTTTTTACATGTCTTTGTGTAAAATGACAGCATGTCTTTGTCTAAAACAAACACTTTACCAACTGAGCTGTCTCCCTGACTTCTGAGCATCGTTTTCTCCTGGTTCCCTTGTGCCACCGTGGGGCACAGGCTGACTGGTGCCCACTCACATGTGCACAGTTATCTGGGGCCGTGGCACATGTGTCCGTTTCCCTCTCCGCACTCTGTGCTGTCACTGTCTCTGCTGCCCTAGTGGCATGCAGATCCCAACCCTTGTGGCTGGGAGGCCACCCTGTGCATTCTGGGTTTGGAGCAGCCTCCCCAGCCCCTCTACTCCAACCACGTCTCCCGGCACCGAGACATGGCCACCTCAGCTGTGTAGCCAGACTTTTGGCTACTTTGTGGGTTCCTTTTTCTTCCGCCCTTCCCCACCCCTTTACTTCTTCCCTTTCAACCCCCTAACACTAAGTAGGGGAGAAGGAGGTTAGAGGGGAGAGAGGGGACGACAATATCGTTAGACTACTTCCTGCTGGTTAGGGGCGTCGAGCTCTCCGGGGCGAGTTTGATCTTCGCAGTGAAGACATCTAATCTCCTCTTTCCATCTCCTCACTCATGACTACTTGACAAACCTCAACTACCAACCACCAACCAGCCAAGCAGCCCCTTCTATCGGGGCTCTAGCACTTCTATACCCTCTAAAAAGTCCCCAGAATTCCAAATGTCACAAACTTGCAGAAACTATCTGCAGCTGGTAAAGTCACACCCCTGCTAGAGCACGAGGCAACTCATAGTCAGCTGCTGTGGACAGTCCAAAGCAGCCCAGTACCTGACACCTGGGATTAAAACAAAAACGTGTTCTTATAATATTTCGGTGTCTTTAAAGAAACCAAAGTTCTCACTACGCAGCGGTCTCCAGACATTGCCACTATCCTTGTGGAAACAAGCTTGTCCTGGCTTTACAACCATCGTGCTAGCCTATCATATGGCCATAACTTTAAAAAAAAAAAAAAAAAAAATCTAAGCTAGGTGAGTAAAGGCACTTTGCCTGCGCTCGGCCCCCCGGAACAGGAAGACAGCCCACCGAGGGCCTGAGCTTGGCCTCCGGAACAGGAAGACAGCCCACTCTGCACAATTGTCCTTTGACTCCCAGACATGTGCCCTGCCTGCCACCCGACTCCCAGAATCCCATCTTGTGTTGGCCTTACGTTGCTTGAATACGTAGGGGGATTTCTTCGTGAGCCATCTGGCCATGGAGAGCCCAAAGGCGACTACGAGCAGGAACAGCAGCACAGCCGTTGTCAGCGCCAGGAACAAGGTAAGGACATTCACGGAGCGTTCTTCTTTGGGGAGCAGGGAGAGAAACGGCAAAGTGTTTAGTGGACAAGCTTGATTGAACTCACCCCTCAACTCCCAAAGTGCATGGGCTCTGGGAGGCAGAGCCCTGGGCACCTCAACCCACAACTCAATAAGTTGATGAGTTTACTCTCTATTGTTTGTTTATTCTGTTGGTTTTTTTAGACTGGGTCTCATGTATCCCAGGCTAGCCTCAAACTCCATGTGTACCTGAGGATGACCTCAGACTCCTGATCTTCTCGCCTCCACTACCAGAGTGGGGTTACAGGCATGCATCACCATGCCCAGATTCACACAGTCCTGGGCATGGAATCCAGGGCCTTTCTAGCATGTGAACCCAAGGGACTTTTACAAATGATTTAATGGAGCCGGGCGTGGTGGCCCACGCCTTTAATCCCAGCACTCGGGGAGGCAGAGGCAGGCAGATCGCTGTGAGTTCAAGGCCAGCCTGGTCTACAAAGCGAGTCCAGGACAGCCAGGGCTACACAGAGAAACCCTGTCTCGAAAAACAAAAACAAACAAAAAACAAAAAACAAAACAAAAACAAACAATGATTTTCCTAGATGCCTAGAGAAACTAAGCAGCCTGGCCTACTGAACATAGAGAAACTACAAGGCCCATCAGTCCCCTGGACTCAGCCTTTGTAAAGGCATGTTACCTGTTTGGAATTAGGGTCACTATTAATGATTACTGATTGAATAACAACACCCAGGAAAATAAGGCAGGGTACTACAGGGATGGTACATCAGTGCTTCCTGCTGTGGCAGAGCTGGGAGAATCAGCAGTGCTGAGGGAATTCCTATGTAGTCTGAATAGATGTCATGCATTTATTTGGATAAGCTTTTTCAAGGGGTTAAAAAAGGGGGTAGCCCATTTTTTTCTTTTCTTTCTTTTTCTTTTTTTTTTCTTTTTTTCTTTTTTTTTTTGTTTTTTGTTTTTTGTTATTGTTTTGTTTTTGAGATAGGGTTTCTCTGTGTAGCCTTGGCTGTCCTGGACTTGCTTTGTAGACCAGGCTGGCCTCGAACTCACAATGACCCGCCTGCCTCTGCCTCCCAAGTGCTGGGATTAAAGGCGTGCGCCACCACCAACCAGCGGGGTAGCCTATTTTTTATGTAGCCCAGGCTAGCCTGGAACTTGCCAACCTCCTGTCTCAAGCCCCTACAGTGCTGTGATGCCAGTTGTGTGCCGCCACAACTGCACATTAACTTGTATTTAGTAGCAATAAAGCAATCACCTGAAAAAAAAAAAAAAAGCAATCACCTGATATTTTCTCCGGAGTACGAATGGAAGGGAGGGAGGTACCTGGAGGAAGGCTGACCAGTCTGGGTCCACAGACCACATCTGACTTCTCTGTCCCATTCTTAAGCATAGACTTTCCATGTAGGGAACAGCTTAGACAGGTCAAGAGGAGTTCAGATGATTAATATAGGTATGGAGGAGCACTGTGAAAAAAAGTTAGTATATGTCCCCCTACAAAACAACCAAGTGACAAGGTGGATGGACCTGGGTTCACAAGCAGAGGACAGATCATGTGAGAAAGTTCCAAGTTCTCTGGCCTCCACCCATTTCCCTCAGCTTTCAAGGTCCCATAAGCTTCACCCCAGTCCACCCACTCATCAAGCCCTCTCTCTCCGACTTGAGAAGCCACACACACTCTGTCTTGTTCCATGACACTAGTCAGCCAGTGTGGCTCAACACATCATGACTCACTAGTCTCTCAACCCCAAGTTCTTGCTCCTTAAACTAACTTGGCCACATGTGGGACAGGGTTTCCAGCAGCAGCATCAGACAGCATAGGCATAAACCCTGGGTCTGCCCCTTCTGCTGAAGAGTGACCTTCAGCAAATGTATAAAGCCCGTCTAAGCCTTGGTTTGCTCAGCAGCTTAAGGGTGTGTGTGTTGGGGGGCAGCCTGTGCTCCCAGGCTCTTTGTGCTGTAAGAAAATGAGAGTATATACATACTTTGTCCAGGGTCGACAGGTGCCATTAGCGTTCTGATCATTAAACATTCCAAAGCCACAAGTTTTGCAACCTTGAAGAAAGACTGAGAATCAACAGAAAGCCTCTCGCCATTGCACAGCTTTCCTTGCGACAAAGGAACGGCTGGGTCCATTAGGTTAACCTCCGCGAATGGCCTCATGCTCATCTCAAAGGTTAATCTAAATGTTTTATTCACGTGATGTGTGCATGTATCTGTATGTGCAGATGCCCGCAGGGTCCAGGAGAGAGCATCAGAGAGGGAGCTGTCGTGACAGGCCACTGTGAGCTGCCTGATGTGGGGTGCTGGGAACTGAACGTGGGTCCTCTGCATGGGCAGCAGTCGCTCATAAAGCCGTGTCTCCACAGCACCCGCTTAGTGACTCTCCAATGGAAGGCCCGAGAGTGCTCAGTTTCGATCTAATCAGGCGAGGGATGGTGTCAACACCGAAGACATGTACACACACAGGGCGCTCATGATTATTAACAAAGTCTCCTGGTTCCAAATCCCTTCCATGTGAGAACACAGTGGAGCGTGGACAAGAATAGCGGTAAAGCACAGTGTGAGCGTCACGCACTGCGCCCCGACCCAGCGCTTTGTTATACTCTCAAACCACAAGGAACATGTCTCGTGGAAAAAGAACAAACCTACCCTGCTCTGTTAACTCTTGGCCCGGCTTGCAGTCCTCTTCGCATATTTCACAATCTACCCCCCAGCAGTGGAATCCCTCGACGCAGTCGCACTCGGCATTGCTGGTGGGGGTGCAAGGCTTCTTATACCTGAAATAGCCTGCAATAGCCCCAGCGCTGGGTTACCCATGACCTCCAGATCCAGGAAACAGGCTTTTGTTCTGCACTTACACACACACACACACACACACACACACACATACACGATTGCTCTGCTTATAATGTTAGTGACATTATAACTTTAGAATGTTGTGTTTTTTCCTATTTCTTTCTTTTATTTTTTTGAAATAGGGTCTCATTGTTGTAGCCCAGGCTAGTGGTAAACTAAAAATCCTCCTGTTTCAGTTTTCTAGTGCTGGATCTGGGTGCCACAATGACTTGGCTTCTACTGTTTTATTTTCAATCTCTATTACAATATTTTTACACTTTTCTCATGAAAGGCTTTTCTTGGGCTAGGGACGCAGCTTGGCGATAGAGTGCTCGCCCAGTGTGCCAAAGCCCTGGGTCCCATCTCCAGTGCCTCATAAACCAGTGCTTTTCAACCTGTGGGTAGCAACTCCTTTGGGGGTTTGTTACAGGATATTTGATCCCTCTGTGATCCCAAAGATTGTGAACTGTAAAAACCTGTCTTTCGTTTGGTGCAGTTGAGCCCCAACACACACCTTTAATCCAAGAGCTTTCTGTACACAGGATTTAATAAAGTTAACTCTAGGTTAAGAGGCAAAGCAAGAAACCAGCTGACAGGGATTAAAGAGTAGGCGGGACTTTGAGTTGAGGGGTGTGTGAGACAGCGTGTAGAAGCAGAAGGGGCTCTTGGGCTTTCAGCTTTTGGCTCTTTGGCTCTTCAGCTTTTCAGCTCCTTGGTCTTTGGCCTTTTTTGCGGGGGGGGGGGCTTTGAGCTAGCAAGCCTTTGGTCTTGAGTGTTTTGGCCTTTTTCTTCCTGGGTTGTCAGTGAGCTAGTGAGCCTTTTGGGCTTTTCCCATTGGGACGTGAGCTGAGTAGGAAGGTCAGCTGGGTGCTTTTTCTGCCTCTCTGAGCTAGCAGGTTTTCCCCCCAGCATCTGGCTCCTGAGTCATTATTGGCAAAATAGAACATTATGGATTTTCATTTAAAAAAAAAAAAACCAGGAGTTGAATTACCCTTTCAACAGGGGTTGTCTAAGATCATCAGAAAAACACAGATTCATAACATTATGATTCATAACTAGCAAAATTACAGTTATGAAGTAGCAACAAAAATAATCTTATGGTTTGGGGATCACTACAACATGAAGAACTATATTAAAGGGTTGCAGCATTAGGAAGGTTGAGAACCACTGTCATAAACTGTGGTGGAAGACGTCTGTAACCTCAGCATTTGGACAGGAAGATGAGAAGCCTGGGCTACATGACACTATTTACAAACAAACAAACAAACAAAGCCAGGCATGGTAGTGCACGCCTTTAGTCTCAGCACTCCAAGGGTAGAGGCAGATAGATCTCTCTGAGTTCAGGGCAGCTATGTCTGTCTAGTAAGTTCCAGGTCATCCAGGGACACATAATGAGACCCAGCCTCAAAACAAAACAAAAACAAAAACAACAAAAGTCTCTCATGTTGGGCTGGAGCGATGACTCAGAGGTTAAGAGCTGGCTGCTCTTCCAAAGGTCGAGTTCAATTCCCAGCAACCACATGGTGCCTCACAACCATCTATAGTGAGATCTGGTGCCCTCTGCTGGTGCGCAGGTGCACATGGTATACATAATAAATAACTTTTTAAAAAAAGTCTCTCCTGTCAAATGAGTATTTGCTCTGCTATTTTAAAAGCTCATCGAAGCCCAGCAGTGGTGGCACATGCCTTTAATCCCAGCACTTGGGAGGCAGAGGCAGGTAGATCGCTGTGAGTTCGAGGCCAGCCTGGTCTACAAATTGAGTCCAGGATAGCCAAAGCTACAGAGAGAAACCCTGTCTTGAAAAACTTAAAAAAAAAAAAAAAAAAAGCTCATCGAAAATGATTGCTATTTCATGAAAGAATTTAACTACACCTGGCTGTGGGCAGAGGTGTCAGCACCCCTGAGAGGCTCAAGCTTTTAAACAGAGATCAGTTAGTAAACAGGGACCAAATACATGCCCAACAGTCTTAAAGATGAAGACGCCTCCACTGAGAGGAGACCTCCAGCCCTGGGAGGCTGAGGCTAGCAGTCAGGAGCTCCAGTCCTCCTGGGCAACAGCACGGTCCCATTTCAGAGCAGACAGGCAGGCCTACCTTCACACACTCTGCAGAGCTCACAGTTCGGCCGTCCATATGTGCTGGAGTAGGTACTCGAAGGGCATTTTTTACAGATCTGTGGGTCTTTACTGCAGAAACTACCTGAAGGAAGTATCACAGGTGTTTGTGTCTGACAACACGTGACCATCAATCACTCAACGCATTATGACATTTACAAGAAAATAAAAATAAATGTTCCATCTGTCCTGTAGGCATTACAGTGATAGACATGCTTATTGACTGGCATTTTAAGACTGTATGCTTTTGCAGGGTGACTCCTGGCCTAATCCAGCAGCTGGGGATAACATCATATAAACACTGTAACGAAGAAACCAAAAAAAGAAAACCCGGCATCTATTGTTGCACAAGACTGTGATTCCTCTGCACAGAGTGCAGAGCAACAGGACAGGAACCAAGAAAAGAGTGATGCTGCCACCTGCTTGTTCCTTGCTGCAGAATGTACCTCATATACAAAGCTCACATTGACCACGTGCTGTCCAGAGCCTATCCTGGGACCCTTCCAAGCGAGCTATGAGAAAGCTGCTCGGATCATGCTCAGAGGGTAAAGGTAAGTTGAAGTGAGTGAGCTGGGTCCCCGTGGCCACTTTGTTGTCTCCAACGAGCTTTTGTGAGGGAAAGAGTAGTCGCCTGGCCGGGCTGATCAGACAGTTTTCAGCAGTCAGGAGATGCACCTATTTTGGTACTTACCAGGCTCACAAATGTTGCAGTAGTTTGGTATGGCGCTTGTCCTCTCAGTGCCCAACACCAACAGCGCGATCATCACTAGGTTGTAACAGTTGTTCCCCATCGTGAGTGTCTCACCCACAGGACGCTAGCAAAGGAGATTCCAAACGCGTCTCAAGCAAATGAGCTGCTCCCTGGCTGGTGGTGTGGCTTGGTTGGTAAAATGCTTGCTTAACACACACGGGGATGCAAAAAACCTGGAGTGGTGGCAGATGTCCGTAACCCCCGCACTGAGGAGCTGGAAGCGGGAGGATAAAGAGTTCAAGGCTAGCCTCTGCTGCAGAGTAAGCTGAAAGCCAACCTGGGCTACATGAGACCCTGTCTTTAAGAGAAGAGGCTAGCTCACAAATGTCATTCTACAAAAATAAGCAGAGTGGGGTTCCCTTACAGAACTATCTACGCTGCCAACAATACTTAAACAGCTCTGCGGGATTTTAAGGAGCAGTTAATATTGGAATGTTGGGGGTAGAGAGATGGTTTGGTGGTTGGGAGCACACCCTGCTCTTGCAGAGGACCCAGGTTTGGTTCTCAGCACCTATGTTGGGCACCTCATAACTGTCTATAATTCCAGCTCCAAGGGGTCCCGTGCTCCTGGCTGGCTGCTCTCAAGTGAGTATAAACAAACACACAAACACAATTGAAAATGTTTTTTAGAATCTTAAAAACAAACAAACCCTGGAATATTATAAAAACGGCAAATTCACAGAGATTTGCAGCAGCCTCCAGCTCACAAACACAGGGACAAAGGGGCAGGAACATCAGGGACTTTCAGAGATTGGCACTGGCATCCAGACTGCAGCCATGCTGGCTCAGAAGCAGAGTCCAGATGAGAGGTGCCATCTCACGGGTCCCCTCAGTGAGCAGGGGTCCTGTGGTTATTGCTCTGCCCTCTTCGCCTGGGTATTTAATTAGTCTCATTTTTGTTTTTGTTTTTTGTTTGTTTGTTTGTTTTTGAGACAGAGTTTCTCTGTGTAGCCCTGGCTGTCCTGGACTCACTTTGTAGACCAGGCTAGCCTCAAACTTACAGTGATCCACCTGCCTCTGCCTCCCAAGTACTGGGATTAAAGGTGTGAGCTACCATATCTATCATAGTTTTTTAAGCACAGATCTACACTTGCCAATTTTGAGACTTGAAGCTTGTTAAAAAACAAACAAAAAAGGCAATTAAAAAAATTCCTAAGCCGGGCGTGGTGGCGCACGCCTATAATCCCAGCACTCGGGAGGCAGAGGCAGGTGGATCGCTGTGAGTTCGAGGCCAGCCTGGTCTACAAAGCGGGTCCAGAACAGCCAAGGCTACACAGAGAAACCCTGTCTCAAAAAACCAAAAAAAAAAAAAAAAAAATTCCTGAGTCTAGGAATGAAGCTAAGCTGGTGGAGGGCTTGCCTAGCATGTGCAACGCACTGGCACCGAGTCAGGCACAGTGGCTCACACCTGTCATCCTAGCACCCAGGAGAACCAGAAAAGAAAGAAAGTAAAGAAAAGAAAAAAAAAAGATGAGAGGACCTACTTCATTTTACTTGGTCTTTATACAGTGGGCTATGAGATGGAAGTTATAGATAACAAGAGAAGAAAAGTCTAGAAATCTGCAATGAGAGCACAGCCCGTCCTTACTTCTCTAGCCCCGGACAAGTCCCAAGCAGACAAACCTTGTGATCTCAGAGCAGCGAAGAACCGTCTGCTCCTCAGAAGCTCAGTGCGGTTCTGCCGCTCCAGAAGACCACAGGTCAAACACAGGACCTGTGACTCAACTGAGCAGAGCCTCCTGGGAAATCCCCATGCTGCCCTGTGAGGTGGTTTGTCTCCCCGTTACCCTCAAAAGCCCCAGAGGTCCCCGCTTGATAACGTCACTTTGAAGGGTTTCTTGGAATCAGCTGCTGGCCATTAGGACATTTCCTCACGTCACATCGTCCTGTATCCGTGCCAAAGCTTGTAACGTGTCCTTAGGATGTTGGAGACTTATGGCCAAAAAGACTGTCCTAAACCCTAACAGAGATGCATGCCTCTTAAACCCAGATCTGAGCTGTGCTGTGGAGAGACGACTCAACCTTGGGTGGGAGCCGAGGGGTCAGTCTCCAACTGTTACTATCAGGATGTTCTTATGCAAATGAGAAGGCTCTGGCTGTGTGTCCAGGCTGAGGACCAGCAGGACAGGATGTAGTGTGTGTGTGTGTGTGTGTGTGTGTGTGTGTGTGTGTGTGTGTGTGTATGCATGCATGCATGAGATTGAGGCAGGAAGGAAAAAATGCAGGACAGGACAGGAAAGGCGAGGGAAGCAGGGTGGTCCCAGGGTGATGATGCTGAACAAAGTGGAGTACCGTGAACAATTTTTAGAGAAATGTTTAGTGAGGGAAAAAGAAGTGGAAGAGAAGAAAGAGGGGAGGGAGGAGTGATGAAGAGCAAAGGGGAGGAGGAAGAGAACTGGCAGGGAGGAGGGGGGATGGAAATAGGGAGGGAGGGAAGAAGGAAGGGGGGGAGGAGAAGGGATGGAGGAAGTGGTTGCTGTGGAAACTGAGATTAACTTGCTCATCAAGTGACTAGAGATGCTCAGGAGATTGCAGGCTGGGTGGGAGGGGGATTGCAGTGAGAGGGCCTGGACCCAGGGGGTGGGGGGAGTGGGGGGATACAGGGGGGGGACAACACCCCTGTAATTCCAGAACGTGGGTGGCTGAAGCAGCAGAGTCACGAGTTCTGAGTTCCGAGTCAGCCCGGCTTATGCAGCAAGACCCTGTCCTTAAAAAGGGCAGTTTTATCTCAAATCGCTGGACTTCCCACTAGAATTCAAGTGACAAGGAAGTACTTTTCCACAAGAGAGCTGGAGGTGTGCTCTTGGGCTGAAGGATGAGGGATATGGAAGGGAGCTGACATTTAGGAAAACATCTGCGTGTGGATCGCTTTCCAGGGCTACATGAGCCAGTCATGCCACCCACTGCCTCCCTTAGAAACCTCCAGTTCAGGGAGTGGAGAGGTGGTCCAGTGGTTAGGGGCACTGGCTGCTCTTGCTGAGGGCCTGAATTTGGTTCCCAGCACCCACACTGGGCAGCTGACAGCCACCTGTAAGTCTAACTCAGGGAGCGCCAGCACCCTATTCTGGACTCCTCAGGCACCTGCATTCACAGACACACACACACACACACACACACACACACACACACACACACACACACGAGCGCATGCACACACACACACACACACACACACACACACACACACACACACACACACGCCATATACATAATTTAAACATAGAAGGGGCTGGAGAGATGGCCCAGTGATTAAGAGTACATACTGTTCTTGCAGAAGACCCAAGGTCAACTCCCAGCACCACCCATACCCAAGTGGCTCACAACTGCCTGGAACTCCAGCTTCAAGAGATCCAATGCTTTTGGCCCCTGAAGGCACTGGTGTACACATGCGCATAATTTAAAAATAGTTAAATAAATCTTTACAACAAATATCTTTTAAAATAAACCTCAAGTGGCTTTCTGTGCCCACATACAAAACCTGGGCCCTACAGCTGAAGGCTCAAGGACCTCTTGCATCCAACACTAATAAGGTCTCGTCTCCCACGACGTACATTTCAACATGTGAGATGTACAAAGTTCGATAGGTTTTAGTACGTTCACTCTGCTGTGAAACTCACCTCTAGTCAGTGACAGAACATTCCCATCAGTCAGGAATGAGTCCTGGGGCTGGAGAGTTGGCTCAGTGGTTAGAAGCAAAGGCTGTTCTGGATAAGACCTGGGTTTCATTCCCAGCATTCCACATGGCAGCTGAAACTTTAGGTTCAGAAAGTCTGATGCCTTCTTCTGGCCTTCTCAGGCGTTGCATGCATATGGTGCACATTAACTCACACAGGCAAACCACGTACACTTTTTTTTTTTTTTTTTGAGACAGTATCTCTCTCAATATGTAGCCTTGGCTGGCCTGGAACTCACTATGGAGATTATGCTGGGCTCAGACTCCCAGAGATCCATGTGCCTGCCTCTGCCCCCTGAGTTCTGGGATTAAAAGCGTATGCCACCATGCCTAGTTTTTGTTTCTTTGTTTGTTTGTTTGTTTGCAGCAGGGTTTTTCTGTATAACCTTGGCTGTCCTGGACTCACTTTGTAGACCAGCCTGGCCTCAGACTCACAGAGATCCACCTGTATCTGCTTCTCAAGTGCTGGGATCAAAGGCGTGCGCCACCACCACCTGGCCCATGCCTAGGTTTTAAGAAATATTTAAAAACAGAAATCCCTAAAGCTGGGTGTGGTGGCACACACCTTTAATCCCATAACTTGGGAGGCAGAGGCAGGTGAATCTGAGTTTGAGGCCAGCCTGACCTACAGAGTGAGCTCCAGGACAGCCAAAGCTACACAGAGAAACCCTGTGAGGGGAGATGGGTGGCCCAAATCCCACATATGTGGTGTCTCCCTGAAACACATCTTATCTCTCTGTACTTTCTCTTCTAGACGTTCATGAAATACAATTAGCCAATCTGTGGTTTTCTGTGACTGGCTTCTTTCACTTAGCGTATTTTCCAGGTCCATTCATGTTGTAGAATGTGATGAAACTTCATTCCTTTTCTTAGTGTAGTAATTTTCCTTTAGAAGGAATAGATCCCATTCTGTTTATCCATTCGGCAGTTAATGAATTTTTGTAGCTTCCCCCTGGGGCCTTTATGCTGTCATTCTGGTAAGCCATATGCCATGTGCATCCCTGAATCATTCTCGTGTGTGTGTGTGTGTGTGTGTGTGTGTGTGGTGTGTGTGTGTGTG
>OU015754.1:80939566-80949633 GCA_907169655.1 Acomys percivali | reverse complement strand
GTGATGATTCTACATCTCGTCATGTTGACAACATTAATCATCACAGATAGACACCTCCCAAAGTCAATGAGAAAGCAAACAGTAGTATTCTAGCTAAAGCCACTGAGATCAAGTTGGGTATGTGGCACATGCTTTTAACCCCAGCACTTGGGAGGCAGAGGCAGGCAGATCTTTGTGAGGCTAGCCTTGTGTACATGGTAAGTTCAAGACCAGGCAGGGCTACAAAGTGAAACAC
Organism: Acomys percivali; assembly: GCA_907169655.1. Classification (NCBI taxonomy): domain Eukaryota; kingdom Metazoa; phylum Chordata; class Mammalia; order Rodentia; family Muridae; genus Acomys; species Acomys percivali. The sequence continues at coordinate 80,949,398 of OU015754.1, read as the reverse complement.
CATCTCAAAAACAAAACAAAACAAAGCAAAAACCTTGAGCTCATTGGCAGGGAGACAATTTAAAAGCTGGGGTAGGAAGGACTGAAGGCCAGGGGCCCCGTGCTGCATACAGAGTATTGACATGCATTGCCCCCACCTCACCTTGTGTCTTTATCATTTCTTTTTTCTTGATTTTGTTTCATGCCACAGAAGACAACCAGTTTTTTGAGCCTGCTGCTCGGGGGGTGGGGGGGGGGCTTACTTTTTTTCTTTTTCCTTTCACTACTGGGGTTTGGAATAAAGGCTCTGACTCATGTTATAGAAGTGTTCTGACACAGCTTTTTAGGTGATGCTGTCTAGAGATGCAGGAATGTGTTCGTATTCTCTGCCAATTAAAGAATTAAAAGGTAAGAAGGATGTGTTACCACAAATCTTAGAAATTCTCTATGGAGCCATCATATGATCCCGGGGAAGTCGGGGCCGCTTCTACTTTTTTGTTTTGTTTTGTTTTTTTGTTTTTTTGAGACAGGGTTTCCCTTTGTAGCCTTGGCTGTCCTAGACTCGCTGTGTAGACCAGGCTGGCCTCTAACTCACAGCGATCCGCCTGCCTCTGCCTCCCGAGTGCTGGGATTACAGGCGTGCTTCACCACCACTGCCTGGCTCAGGGTCCTTTTCTTGAATACTGACATAATTTAAGAATGGACTCTGATGGAAGCTTGAGGTCACTGTAGCAGAGTTTAAAAGAAAAACCAGGACAAGCAAGCTGTACATCTTGACGCTGCCCGGAGTGAGAGAATGGAAAAGATAAGATGGCAGAAAGGGAACACGTGGCAGCGTGGGTCATCACATGGTGACATGGGTCTACACATGGTGACATGGGTCTACACATGGTGACATGGGTTATCACATGGTGACAGGGTTGTCACATGGTGACAGGGGTCATCACATGGTGGCAGGGGTCATCACATGGTGACAGGGGTCATCACATGGTGACAGGGGTCTACACATGGTGATGTGGGTCATCACATGGTGATGTGGGTCATCACATGGTGACAGGGGTCATCACATGGTGACATGGGGCATCACATGGTGACAGGGGTCATCACATGGTAACAGAGGTCAGCAACCACATAGTGCAGACAGGAGCTCTAGAAAAGAATGAGGAAACTCAATGTTAGTCAGGGAGCTTAAAAGTGTAGACTCCTGACAGAGAGAAGAAAAGTAACACTTCTGCTCTTCTGAGCCAGACACTGGGGTGTTCCCTGGCTAGGTCCCTGAACTACCACACTGAATTAACCCTTATGGGAAGAGACAAGGGCATGTGTCCACCTAGAGGTAGATTTCATTCTTTATAAAAAGTACATAAGATTCCAGGCACAAGCCACCAAACCCAACACTCTCTGTGGATCTTGAAGACCACATAGGTCAAGTTGCCTTTGTCTTCTTTCTGTTATTCCAGTTTTCCACACCTTTAAAGCTGAAGCGGCTGGTTCTGCTTTCTCCCTTTCCAGATAGTGAAAAGCCAGGCTATTCCAGAACTCCTAAAACAGTTGCATATATGACTTACTTAAATTTTTTTTAATTAAATAAAAAATCCACTCCCACTGTCATTGTAAGAGTGTCCACTTTGTAAGATTTCCAGGGCTGGAGAGACAGCTCAGAGGTTAAGAGCACTGTTTGCTCTTCCAGAGGTCCTGAGTTCAAGTCCCAGCAACCACATGGTGGCTCACAACCGTCTATAATGTGATCTGATGCCCTCTTCTGGCCTGCAGGTATGCAGGCAGAGCACTATGTACATGATAAATAAATCTTAAAAAAAAAAAAATTTCCAGGCTGGGCGTGGTGGCGCACACCTGTGATCCCAGCACTCGGGAGGCAGAGGCAGGCGAATCTCTGTGAGTTTGAGGCCAGCCTGGTCTACAAAGTGAGTCCAGGCCAACCAAGGCTACAGGAGAAACCCTGTCTCAAAAAACCAAAAAAAAAAAAAAAAAAAAAAAAAAAAGATTTCCAACACGAATTTGTAATTGAGGTCTGCCAGTGTATGCGGGGTATTGGATTTCTAGTTAGGAAGAGAGGCAAGTGCACATCCTGTCTAGGGTTTGCATAAAGTACTGAGTGGTGCCAACTGACCTGGCACTTCTCTGTAGTGGGTACAGATAGGACCAAGTGAGGATGAGTGTTGCAATAAATTGTATCGGTTCAGCCTATTGGCTTCCAATAACTGACACATATAGTATGAAGCGTTCTTTAAGGCTGCCAGCACTATGCCGGGCAGAATCTAAACTGATTCTAATTTACTACTAATCTAAATTAAAACAAACTACTCTAAACCTCATAACATACATATATTCCAAGCCCTTGCCAATTTGATCCTCGGGCCCACTTCTCTCCCCTGCCTCTTCAACTGTACACTGCTTTCCTTCTCCCTCTCAGCTGTCGAACTTGGCTCCACCCCCTATCCAGGAAGTCCTACCTTCCACTTCCTATCCTTGGCTCCACCCCCTATCCAGGAAGTACTACCTTCCACTTCCTGTCCTGCTCAGCTTATTGGCTAAACAGTGCTTTATTGACAGTTGTTACATCCACTCAAGGCATTCCTATACAATTCCTCTTTTTAGTCTAATAATAATAATAATAATAATGATAATAGTAAACAACCTTTTACCTATCTCTGCCCCCTCTCAGACCCAATACAAATTATTGTAACAGATGGCTCTCTCTCCTTTAAGCTGGTAAAGATATTTATTAAAAACCTAGGAAAGAGGCAATGAGAGGGCTGAAATAAAATTAGATCATCTAAATGATTATTTTTTAAATAAAGATTTATTTATTATGTATACAATGCTCTCTGCCTGCATTAGGCCTGCAGGGCAGAAGAGGGCATCAGATCTCACTATAGATGGCTGTGAGCCACCATGTGGTTGCTGGAAATTCGACTCAGAACCTCTGGAAGAGCAGACAGTGCCCTTAACCACTGAGCCGTCTCTCCAGCCCAATCTAAGTAGCTAAAGTACTGGAGATGTCAGCAGAGCTCTAACCCGAGAGTGCAGCAGGGCTTTTAATTATTATGTGAATGTGCATATGAGCGCAGTGCCCGTGGAGGCCAGAAGAGGGAATTGGGTCCCCTGGAACTGTAGTTAGAGGCAGTGCTGAATGCTGTTCCGTAAAGACAGCAAGCTCTTAAAACCTTGGCTTGCTTCTCCAGCCCCCCAGCCAGGCATTTAGAAAACACTATGGTGAAAACGCAAAACTCACAGACCGACCACGTGTGACCTAGGGTACAGAGTGACCAGGCCTGGGATGGCCTGGAAGAGTACTAGCAGGGCTAGGGGTGAAAAAAAAGGGCATGTCAAAGTAAGGGGCAAGAAAGGGAAACAGCCCACAAGAAGAGAGACGAAGGACATCGTCCGCAGATGACAAGTGTGGACCGACCCCTACGCCGGGCTTTTATTTTCACTTCTCTTTTTCCTGCACTGGGAGCGCTGGAGTAGGGAGGGAGGATTTGTTGACGATCTAGCCCAGCCCGACTTCGAACTCGCAGCCACTCTCCGGCCTCCTCTTCTTCAGTGCCGCGGTGGGACTGAGAGTCACAGACAGCTGGCTCCCGCAGTGGGGACGCGATCATAGGCTGGAGGGAGGTGCATGCGGTCCGCGTAGCCATAGTATCCTCCGTGCCCCAATCAGCCTCGGGAATGGGCCCGACCGGACGTGACGCACACCGAGGCGGAAGCGAGGGGAGAGTGCGCAGCCTCAGCGCGGGTGGTGCGCATGCGTACTGCCTGTGAGTCTGTGTGACTGGGCCCGGGACGGGGTTGCGGCGGCATTGGCTGAGGCTTCGCGTGGGTGGAGGAGGCGAGGGTGCAGGTCAGCGCCCTGGGCCACACAGACCAGGTTGTGGTCCCCCCGCTGCCCGGGGAGGGTCCCGGCCGGGAGGGCTGGGGGCGGCGGCCGCGGTGCATGTCGGGCCAGACCTCTGCCCAGCACCCTCTGGGTTACTGGAAGGGCTTGACTAAAGTTCTGATGCATAGGAGGTGTGCGGGGAAACACACGAAAAGTGCTTCAGAGTGGGCACTGGCTGCTCCTGGCCGCAGTGCAGAGCAGTCTGGCAGGGTTAGACTCATAACGGGAATTTCCATCTTTCTTAATCGTTAATAGTGTGGTTAGAGATTTAGCACCATTCATCTCCCCCAGCCTGGTCCTGAAATTTTAGCACAGTTTATGGGAACAAAAAAGAAACTTCAAAATTTACAGGTTTCCAGACAGTGTATTTGGTTTTTTACGCGTGAAATTCACGATTTTGGTTGGGTTTTTTTTTTTTTTTTTTTTTTTTTTTTTGAGACAGGGTTTTTCTGTGTAGCCTTGGCTGTCCTGCACTCACTTTGTAGTAGACCAGGCTGGCCTCGAACTCACAGAGATAGTCTGTGCCAAGGTCCGACTCTGTTGGTGGTCTTTTTAATCGTAGTTTAAGTGCACCTCTCCACAGCGTGACGGATATGCAGGGCCCGTTATGTGACCTGCTTTGGTAGAAACTGGATTTAAGCACAATAAGGGAAATACTAACACATGTTAGCAATCCCTGATTGTTTTTAGATTTATTTTTGCATGAGTGTTCTGCCAGCATATATAGATCTATATATAGATCTATAGACATACATATAAAGATAGATTATATATATATATGCATATATATATATGCAGTGCCAGTGGAGGCCAGGAGAGGCCCCTCAAACTGGAGTTGCGGACAGCTGGGAGCTGCCCTGTGGGTGCTGGGAACTAAACCTTGGTCCTGTGCTCTTACCCGTAGCCCATCTCTCCAGCCCCCCAGTGTGCATCCCCGAACTAGAGCGTTGAGACACTTCCACGCATTGCCCTAAGGTGCTTGCTTTCATTTATCCCATCCTGTCCCGTAAATGCTATTTACTCAGTTGGAACAGGTGGTTGTTACAGTGGCAGCTATTTGAAGAATTTTGCCTTTCTCTTCTCAAGTCTTTAAGAAATAGAAATGGCCTCCAAAAGAGCGCTGGTCATCCTGGCCAAAGGAGCAGAGGAGATGGAGACGGTGATTCCTGTGGATGTCATGCGGCGGGCCGGGGTGAGTTCCGGCATGGGCCGGCCCTCCTGATGTAACGTGAGGAGACTCTAAGTCCGTTCACTTGTTGACTGTGTGTGAGCCTGCATCCTGTGGCGCAGATGTGAGGTCACCGGATGTGCGCCCTCTCAGGGGTTAGCCTGGGCTCCTCGTTCTCTCTGTGTACGTAACACAGCAGGTGTGCGATGCATGCCTGCTTGCCAGCGTCGCCCTCAGCATTTACTTATAGGAACCTGACAACAGTGCTGAAGAGTTAGCTGTCCCTGCCTCGTCTCACAAACCCAGGCAGAGACACTGCTTATTTCCTGTTTGCGCAGGACTCAGCTCCCCAAAACGAAGCTCCTTCTTCACTTCATCTTGCTGCACAGCCCTACTCTGTGGGAACCACTCCTCTCCCCTCCTGCCGTAGCCGTGTGTGTGTGTGTGTGTGTGTGTGTGTGTGTGTGTGTGTTTCCTTGCATGTGCGCCTGTGCACCACCTGAGGGCCCCGGTACCCAAAGAGGAGGCCGGAAGAAGTTGCCCAATCCCCAGGAGCTAGAGTTACAGGTGGTTGCGAGCTGCCGTGTGGGCGCTGGGAACCAAACCCAGGTGCTCTTAGCCACTGAGCCATCCCTCCACCCTCTGAATAAATACTCTTTGGTGGGGTTTATGTTTGTAAATTTGAGGACAGTTTTTCAGACTCTGCACCCGAAAGTAGGATCGCTGGGCCAGGACTGTGGGTCAGCATCCCTAGATTTTGACAAGCTGTCCCCAGTGAGCTAACCTGTAGTCCCCCAGCACTGTGGGGAAACCCCTGGGGTTCAGGCACCAGCTACTGGCAATGCCACCTACTAAATGTTTTGCAGGATAAAGTGCCGTTTAAATCGTTTGACTTGCGCTTCTGCTTTAGGAAGGGACCATGAGGTTTAAATGGCAACAGTGTCTTGAAAGGTGGATGGTTAGTGGGATGCCCCTGTGATTCGTCTCCAGACTCGGCACTTGTGGAGTCAAGGCTCTTCTGGCCAGCCAGAGCTAGGGTATATCAGCTCAGCTACAAATTCAGTTGCCCCGTGCACACCAGAAGAGAGCAGCCATTAAGTGTATTTGGCCGTCGCCTGGCCTCCGTCTTGTGGTGTTCCCTGACAGGTTACTTAGCAACCACAGGGTGGGTGTCAGAGTACTGCCTTCGTGTTCATGAACGCCTGCTCTTTCTCTAGATTAAAGTCACTGTTGCAGGCCTGGCTGGGAAAGAGCCCGTGCAGTGTAGCCGTGATGTCATGATCTGTCCCGATGCCAGTCTTGAAGATGCAAGAAAGCAGGTTTGTCTTGCATACGTGCACTTTCCCTTCTTGCTGCCACTTGACACAGTAGAAACGAGATGTTCCCTTTTATTTCCCCACCCACAGGGGCCGTACGACGTGATAGTTCTTCCAGGAGGAAATCTGGGGGCACAGAATTTATCTGAGGTAAAAACTGCTCAAGTCATGCCTTAGTGAAGGGCCGGTGAAGAAAGTCTTGCAGCTTCTGCTTTGGTCTGTTTGCCATGGTGTGCTGTAGAGACAGAAGAAACAGCAGAAGGTAGCCTCGTGCCGTCTGACATGGCGGAGCCCCACTCTGAGATCATTTACTGAGTCAGCGGAGCAGCTGCTGCAAGCAGGCTTAGTGAGTGTAGACTGTAGCAGCTGAGGCTGCTAACTTCCCAGCGGCTGCAGCACCTGAGTGAGCTAAGCCTCGAGATGCTGCCTGCTCTGCCGTAGGGTCAAGGGCAGCCGCAGGACCAGAGGCAGCAGTGTGAATACACGATGTCCTCTCAGGCAGCCGCCGCTGAAGCCCTGTGTGAAGAATCACGCAGGGATGGTGGGGGATGAGCAGGCAGTGGACTGGTCCTGCTGGGTTTTTTCCCCTCTCTGCCATCCAAAACTGCTGAACACTGTGTCCTCTCACTTCTGCCTCTGCTGGAGCACAGGACAGGGTGATGTGCCCAGGTGACGTTGCTGTTTCCTTCTCTTCTTTAGTGTGGGCCTTTCTCTTGGGGTAAATGACTGTTGATTGGGCTTGAGAATACAGACATGTCGGGAACCTGGTTGCTTTTGTATTTACTGACTAGAGTGCTTTTTGAAAACAGCTAGAAGCAAGCTAAGCTATGCATGGCTGTCCCAGCTCTCCTTGTGGTGACTGGCTGTTTGGGTTCTCTCTCTAGTCGCCTGTGGTGAAGGACATCCTGAAGGAGCAGGAGAGCAGGAAGGGCCTCATAGCTGCCATCTGTGCGGGTGAGTGTGAGTGTGGAGTATGCCCCACCTGACTGCTCACCGCGCGCCTTCGTGAAGCAGGAGGCACCCACCCTGGTGTTTCGCTTGCGTGGCATGAGGTTGTGTCGTTGCAGCCAATTGTTGAGTTTTCTGTCTCTCCGTGCCATGGGTCCCCAGTCTGTGAGGCTCAGGGTTCTCCCTGTTTGGTTGACCTCGGGGAATACGAGGCCTTTGGAGTCCAGCAAACAGCTTGTTCCAGCACACCTCGGTGCCAGCAATTAGCTCTGCCAGGAGAGTCAGCAGGAATCTGACCGGCGTGAACTCCACAGCTTTACCCGGGGCTCGCCTGCCTCTGGGTGTTTGCAGAGTCTTTGCTTGAGTGCTCTTGAATACCCATGGCTTCAAATGAGGTCTTTTTAAAAAAATAAATATTTATTTATTTATTATGTATACAGTGTTCTGCCTGCATGTGAGTCAGCAGACCAGAAGAGGGCACCAGATCTTAATATAGATGGTTGTGAGCCACCATGTGGTTGCTGGGAATTGAACTCAGGACCTCCGGAAGAACAGCCAGTGCTCTTAACCTCTGAGCCATCTCTCCAGCCTCTCAAATGAGGTCTTTTGATGTCTACGTGTCCTGAGCCTTGAAACTGTAGTTGTTTGTCGGCTGCCATTTAAACTCCAAGTCCGTTCCTGTTGCTTTAATATCAGGTGATGTCCTGGCACCTGGCATCAGAGCGACTTTTGTCATTGTCTTCCTTGTCAGTTACTTTTGAAGTGTGTCACAGGACAAGTGAGTCAGTGACTGAGGGATGGGTGGTTTTGTTCGGGGACCAAGGGACTCTGTCCTGGCTCTGGTCCCCTGGCTTTCTCCAAGGGACAGAGCAGACACCGCGGAGACATCTGTGATCGTTTCTGTCCTTTTCTCAGGAATGACATGAGAGTGTTGAAGTCATCCTTCAGGCGAGGCACTGTGCTAGTCTCCTGTTTTCAGATTGTCCCCGTTTGGGGCTGGCTGTGAGACCGCCTGTAATTCCAGCACAGGGGAGGTAGAAGTGGGAGTATCGTGAGTTCAAGACCACCCCAAGCTACATACCAAGGGCCTCTCTCCAAAGAAGAAAAGAGAGGTGGAGGGCATAAGTGGGGACGTTCTGAAAGTTCCCAGTTCGGGACTGAGAGCACAGCTCAGTTGTAGAGCGCATACTGAGCACACGGGAAGGCCCGGTTCCATTCCAGCAGACGGACAGGCAAAACATTCTTTTGTTGATCTTTTTGTTTTTTTTTTTTTGCTTGGTTTGGGTTGTTTTGTTTTTTTCGAGACAGGGTTTCTACGTGCAGCCTTGGCTGTCCTGGACTCGATTTGTAGACCAGGCTGGCCTCAAACTCAGAGAGATCTGCCTGCCTCCGCCTCCCTGGGTGCTGGGGTTAAAGGCGTGTGCCACCATGCCTGGCTGGCAAAACCATTCTTAATCCCTGACATGACAGAGGGATGGGCATCACCCACAGAGAAATTCAGAGATCCCAGGATTGCATGCTTGAGAACACATCAGAGGCCCGGTGAGAACACCCAAGCATTGGTGTTCTAGGGCATCTCGTCCTAGGCTCGCTCAGCTCTGACTTCCTGCTGTGCTGAGACCCAGGGATTCCTGGTGGTTGATGGCTTTACAATCCCTGCAGCCTTGTACTGTCTCTGGTAGGGAGGGAGTCATAGGTGGACTGGTGTCCGCTGATCTAGGAGACAGCCTCCCCAGGGTGTGCCTGGGCCTGTCCTGTAGACCTTGCTGAATAAACTCCTGTGTCATCTTCTTCCGCATCACTGAGTAGAAGGTTACCAGCCGTAGCTGGCGCACTCGCTTGTGCTGAGGCAGGCCTGAATGCCTGGCCTTCCTCTGAATCAAGTCAGCACTGTCCTGGGCCACCCTCTTGGAATAATGAACAGAGAAAGCCAGGGTGGCTGAGGCAGGGGACAGACCACTGTGATGAAAGAGACCCATGCTTCAGTCAGCAAGAGGTCAAGGTGGTCTTGTGCTGTTGCAACCAGGAATCGCATACTGTGTTTGAACTCAACTGTTAGTGTCACCCCACGCTGCTGGGTAAAAAAAGAAAGTGATTGGCAGGGAGCCTTCCTGGGAAGGAGAAGCAGGGAAGCTGGCAGGGTACTCAAGGAGTGCCCGGTGGCTTCAAGTGCCCACCAGGTTGCGCTGTAGAAAGGGCCTGTCAGCTGCCTTGAGCTTGCAGTCTCCAGTGCCAGGGCTTCAGGAAATAATGGCTGTGTGTTTCAGGGTTAAAGCGCAGTTTCTGCTAGCACTCTCATCTTTTCATCCGTCTTATTCCTAGGTCCTACAGCTCTATTGGCTCATGAAATAGGTTTTGGAAGCAAGGTCACAACACACCCACTGGCTAAGGACAAAATGATGAATGGAAGTAAGTATGGTGAGGCTTTCCTGTACAGCAGAATCTTAGAAGAGCGTGCGTGCGTGCGTGCGTGCGTGCGTGCGTGCGTGCGTGCGTGCGTGCGTGCGTGCGTGCGTGCGTG
>OU015754.1:80919623-80939556 GCA_907169655.1 Acomys percivali | reverse complement strand
GTGCGTGCGTGCGTGCGTGCGTGCGTGCGTGCGTGCGTGCGTGCGTGTAGGGGGTGGCCGTGAGGTAACGCAGTGCAGAGGGATTCCCTTCCATGGTGTGGTGGCCCTGTTTCCTTTGCACGTGTTTCTCAACTGGAACTCGAACAGGCTGCCACAGAGGAGCTTGCCAGTCTCAGCGTGCGGGGGCACCAGATCCCTGATTGTCACAATGGGAAGGGCTTATGAAACGCTGGTTTAATTAGTGTTTTTACCGAGTGCCTTGCAAGCAGCCCAAGGGTACAATTTAAACTCTGATGGCAGTTTCAACAAATGGCCTTTCACCCACAGTCCACAGTAAAGAGACCTTCAGGGGCTGGACACAGTGACACACGCTTATAATCCTAGCACTCTGGTCTGCCTAGTAAGTCCAGGACAGACAAAGCTATACAGAGAAACCTTGTCTCAAAAAACCAAAAACCAAAACCAACCAACCAAACAAACAAACAAAAGCCCCAAAGAGACCTTCAGGGAATGTCTTAAGTGGCAGGCCCAGCTTCTTCGACACCATGTTTCTGGTCTAAGTGTCAGCTAGGTTTGACTTTTATTAAATATATAACAGCAATTTCTGTTCATGGTGAAGCATGCAGACAGGGTAGGAAGGGTGGAGTGAGGCTAGGTGCTTCCCACCCCTGCCCCCCCCCCTTTCCTCCTTCCCACGTGTCGATGAAGCCTGTCAAGTGTCTTACGTAACTAAACAGTCCCTGTAGCGTTTTGTTAATGTTTATTACTAGATGAGATCTGGTTGGATTTTTCTGCAGCCTGCTTTTGGCTTTGAGATTGGACCTCACTGTGTTACACAGATAGCTTTGACCGGGATGGAAGCCATCCTCCTGCCTCAGCCTCAGCCTTGTCTTTGCCTTTTAGCTCACACAGGCCCACCTCACTGTTACTTGGGATTGGCTGTGTCTTGTGTGTCTTTGGCTCCCGGATGTGGACTGTGGTTGGTTCTGCTGCTTCTCCTGTGTGTACAGGAACTTCTTTAAGCCACTGTTTCCTTTTTAAATTTGTGTGTGTGTGTGTGTGTGTGTGTGTGTGTGTGTGTGTGTGCATGTCACAGAAGCCAGAGGAGATGTTGCATCTCCTGGAACAGTTGTGAGCTGCCTGCCATGAGTGCTGGGCACTGACAGAGGCTCCTCTGGCCTGGGTCCACACGGGGTTGCTCTTGTGAACACTGGTGTGTGTTCTTAGCACAAGTGCTGTGTTTCCCTGAAAGCCTGTCACTTTATCTCAGTTGTTAGAGGGAGACTGTCAGTTAACAGGGTGACTATCAGGCGCTGGCTCTTGGGTGTTGTACATACAGGAGCTGAGTTTGTATTAATCTATGAAATGAGGTGGAAACTGTCAGGAACTGAGACCTGTGCTGTGGGGACAATGCAAGAAGAGCTGTTCCTGTGTCACCTGAGCTTCTGAAGCATGGCTGCTGAGTGCACATAGTGGGGCCTCAGAACTTACACAGTGCCCCAGCTTACCTGGAGTTTGTAGCTCCAAGGCAAGGCATGTGGCGTCTTCCTGCTGCCTGCACCAGAACACTGAGGCTCAAAGGCCAGGTGACCAGAGCTTTCCCCTCCCCTCCCTTCCCCCTTTCTGTAGTGCAAGGCTCCCCCACCCATATGTCACGGCTAAGCATGTGGCCAGTAAGCCCTGTTTTTTAAGCCGTTGTGCCCCTTGAAAGCATTCTGGGAGGACTAAAGCCATCCTCCACGTGACTGCCCTAGGTGAGACTGTATGCTGGGCTCAGTGACACACTTGGTAAACCAGTGGGGATGTTCCCACTGGGAAAGAAAAGGGCTTCCTCTTCCCCTGCCTACAGCAGTGGCAGGACTTCTCAGAACTGTGTGTGCCACTCCTACTACAGCCAGGCTCAGAGAGGTCAGGCAGCTCTGAAGGGCAGACCAGGCAGGGACTGGACCCCAGGGCCACTGTGCCTAGCGACTGACTGCTCCTTCTTGATGGACCAAGTAGCAAGGATTTAGGGCTCTCTGGGTTTCCGGTCTCTATGGTAACCAGTGTCCTTAGTTACCACACCAAGCATAAGCAGTGAGTGGCTTTGTTTGCACCCAGGTGGCAGCCTTCATTTGCTGCCTGTGTCCTGCCTCCCACTTGCTTTTCTCTGAAGAGCTTTTACCAGGTCTGCAAATTTAGTCTCTACTCACAGCCCCAGCTGGCCTTGTTTTCCCAGGCTCCACAGCTGCCCTGGCTGTAACAGTGTACTTTGTGAGGCTGTTCCTCACTGTGGCCACTAGGTGGGGGCCGCTGACAAGTTTCAAATTGTCCTGCTTAGGCCAAGGCTGGGTTTCCAGTTTACCATTTGAAATGTCCTGGTTTAGCATCAGAAGGTAGGGCTCTGTGAGCCGGAACATCCCATCAAGTGATGGTGTCCATTTTCTTTACCATAATGTAAATGGGAAGTTAGCAGAGGGAGTGGCAAGCTCCTCCTGAGGGCGCTCGATGAGCTCTAGGGGCTCTGAGCGCCACATCTCTGATAGAAGCGGGAGCTATGAAGCTATGCCCAGGCACTTGATGTGTGCCGTGCTGGTGGACGAGGAGACCCATAGTCATCCCCTGTCAGCATGAGCCCCTGCACACCTGCTCCTGCAGGCCCTCCCACGCTCTGGCTGCCCTTGACGTAAATCCATGTGTTCACTGAGGTTCTGTCCCAACCCTTCCTCTCACGGCCTCTGTGCCAAGGTGAGAGCCCAGGTAGCCTGGGCAGAGCGTCCCATGGGTGCCTGGGAGCATGAGGTCCTCTGCAGCTGTGCCCTTGGTGCTGAAGAAGACAGAGCCCTCTGTCATCAGTGGGTAGACTGCTGAGGGGAACCAAGTCAGGAACTTCCACCCTGCACTGAAACCCGCTTCCGTGTTCTGGGCGAACATAAAGCAGAGGCGGCCCAGGCACTCTGACTAGCAGATGATAACAAGAGAGCAAAGTTGACAGCTGGTGGTGGTGCTGGAGGGGATGAGGAGGTGCTGTGACAGGCAGCAGGCCTGCCCCAGGGCCGGATGCTGGAAACACGTCAAGGCTGACTAAAGAAACCTGTGGCTTGTAGGGTGAGGGTTAGAGATGTGTAAGGAAGCCCCAGAGGCAGGCGGGTCCTGTTGTCACAGAGACAGTGGTGGGAGAGAGCTGGGGGTCCTTGTGGAGGTACCCCACATTTTTTTAGGATGCTCAGGGTCCAGGAGGTAGGCAGAGGAAGAGTGTCTGTGGTGCTGGTCTCTGCCTCCCGGCTGTGCATGTGTCTGGTCTGAGGCTGCAGTTTCTGTCAGCATCACTGCCACTGCCTCTGCTCTAGCCTGGCCTGATGCTGAGTCCCTGCCACAAAATGCAAAGTGAGGAATTCATCACGCGTGCCCCTCAGTTCTTTCTCCCGCTTGTGTCATTGGCTCTTTCCACCAACCTTTGCAGTTGCTTTACCACAGGGCTTCGGTAGCCTGGAGGGCTTAGGAGCCAGACTTAGGTGACTAGCTGCAGCATGCTTGTGTTTCATTTACTTACTTATGACTAGAAATAGAGGCAGAGGCAGGGGGATCTCTGTGAGTTCGAGGCCAGGACAGCCAAGGCTACACAGAGAAACCCAGCCTGGGGGTGGGGCGGGGGGGGGAGACTAGAAATGGCAGCAGCAGTTTATAGAAGGCTGCTGTCTAGCCAGTGTAGCCCAGAGCAGCTGTGTCTACTCCCTGTAGGTCACTACAGCTACTCAGAGAGCCGCGTGGAGCGGGACGGCCAGATCCTCACCAGCCGAGGGCCTGGGACGAGCTTCGAGTTTGCACTCGCCATCGTGGAGGCACTCAGCGGCAAGGATGTGGCCGACCAAGTGAAGGCCCCACTTGTGCTCAAAGACTAGAGCCTAACCCTGGACCCCAAGGTTGAGGCAGCCGTCGGGAGCCCCCCATGTGTCCAGAAGCCGTGAACCACCGAAGTAGCATGAAGTAGCCACTGCACGGGGCTCTCACCCTGAAGCCTGGTCTGTACATTTCTGAACCTTGCTGGTAGAATAAATGGTTTACCAAGCTCCTGACAGCTGCTTTTGTGTCTGGCTTCCTTTGTGATGTTATGGGCTGCATCCTCAGGTGGTCGCTGTTGGTACAGTTACAGGCTGGAGCTGAAGCGCCCTTTCCCCGGCTGGGAGGAAACCGCGAGGCAGGCTTTCTCCCATCCCTAGTGGCCTTTCCTCACAGGCTGTTAGTTGTGTCAGCCCTCTTCCACTGTGGAGAGATCCTCTGGCCATAGGGAGCTTCCTAGGGCTCCTGTGTCACCTCTCAGGTGAGATGGAAGCACAGGGCTCCCATTTAGGAGTAAACATTCTGGAGATGAGCCTCATCTGCCCTGCCCACATAGCCCAGGCTAGGCCAGTCAGTAGGCAAGGCGCAACCTGGGTACTCTTTCTCTGCTGGGTGGCTAAGAGGAAACAGGGATGGAGCCTGGCAGCCATCTCATCACTGAGGAAAACACTGCAGCCTCAGTGTATACTTGGCAACCCCTGGTCTAGAAAGTAAGGCTGGAACCTGTACTGTTGTGTTGAGACAGGGTTTCACTGTGTAGCCCTGGCTGGCCTGGAACTCACCGTAGACCAGACTGGCCTGGAACTCACCGTAGACCAGACTGGCCCGGAACTCACCGTAGACCAGACTGGCCTGGAACTCACCGTAGACCAGACTGGCCTGGAACTCACCGTAGACCAGACTGGCCTGGAACTCAACAGAGATGACTTACCTCTGCCTCTCAAGTGCTGGGAATTAATGCAGGTTTTGATAAATGCTAGCAGACATAATAGAGACTGCTGAGGGAGAAAGAACAGGAGACTTTGTTGAGATGGGGGTGGGGGGTGCTGAGTAGGCCGATGAGACTGACACTGAAGACCGCGCTCGGTGAGGCATGCACTGGTTTGACCCTGGTACTAGGAAGGCTGAGGCAGGAGGATCATCCCAAGTTCACAGGACAGCCAAGGCTACAGTAGGACCTTTTTTTTTTTTTTTTTTTTTTTTTGGTTTTTCGAAACAGGATTCCTCTGTAGCCCTGGCTATCCTGGACTCACTCTGTAGACCAGGCTGGCCCCGAACTCAAGAGATCCACCTGCCTCTGCGTCCTAAGTGCTGGGATTAAAGGCCTGCTCCACCATGCCCAGCATTAATAGGACCTTTGTCACTCAGCTCCTTGTCCACTGAGCACTCCGTGTGCCAAGCGCCAGGTCCTGGGAGTAGGTCAGCGGCCTCTGTCTTTACAGAGCCTAGTTGTGGGAGAGGAGATGACCGAGAAGATACACAGGTGTGTCCTATGGTGAAAAATGAAGTCCCCTGCTTGCTAGCACAGGCCTCCCTGATGAGGGGGTCTTAGAGAAAAACCTGAGAACAGGCAGGTCTCTATTAAGAGGTTTCATGCAGAGGAGAAATAGTTCAAAGGCCCCCAAGGCAGCCACTTTCTTGGGGTAGAAGGAAGTAGGGAGGGGTGGGATGAGGAGGACGTGGTGAGTGGAAGCTGTAGACCTGGCCAAAGCTAGCCAAGGAGCCAGCCTTGCCACAGGCTGTGTCATAGGAGCCAGCAGAGCCTCTGGCCACCGGTGCTAAAGCAGGGCTCCTGGCGGTGCCCGGTGGTCAGTGGCGGATGGGAAGGGCAGTAGGAAGCAGCTCACACACGTCAGGTAAAGGAGATGGAAAGAGCAGGGTGAATTTGAGGTACCTATAAAATTTTGTATGGTCAGGAAGCCTTCCTGGAAAAGGTGAGTGCTTGTCCTGTCCTGTCCCTGCCCTGGAGCAGCAGAAGGTGACTGGACAGGCCAACCCTGAAAGCTTTGAGAGGAAGTGTTATCGGCCTGCACATCTGGAGTGAAGGCTTCTCCCGTTGCGTGTGGAAGGGGGGGGGCTCCAGGAAGCCAGCTCATTAAACCCTCAGGTCTGGCTAGTCGTGGCCTGCTGGCTCTGGGGTTGATAAGATTCTAGCCCTTGGGCTGCTCTGCCTGCCGTGCTAGTCCAGCCTGCTCCTCTCCAGCAGGTGTCTGGGGACCCGGAACTGAGGGGGTGGGGGTGGGGGTGGGGGTGGGCTGTACAAGTGGAAAGGTGGCCTGGGGTTAGGATTGGGTGTAGCCAGTTAGTGGGCTGCCTTTCAGTCTGGAATCACTTGGTGTGTGTTCTTCTTTTTCTTTCTTTTTTTTCTTTTTCTTTTTTGTAAAAGTTTGTTTATATTGAAGAGTGCTATAGCGTTGAGACCCCAAGGACAAGCCTGTGCTAGGAGAGGCTGCTCTCACCAAGTCCAGAAATCTTTTTTTTTTTTTTTTTTTTTTGGTTTTTCGAGACAGGGTCTCTCTGTGTAGCCTTGGCTGTCCTGGACTCGCTTTGTAGACCAGGCTGGCCTCGAACTCACAGCGATCCGCCTGCCTCTGCCTCCCGAGTGCTGGGATTAAAGGCGTGCACCACCACCGCCCGGCAAGTCCAGAAATCTTGACCCTTGCCCAGAGCTCGGCTCCCTTGACTGAAACAAGATAGTGTTTTGGGGGCCAGGCCCTCAGAGCCTTAAGCCAGCTGCAGAAACTGCTTTCCTCAACTGAATTTGGAGCCTGCTCTGAGGGCTGCTGAGAAGCAGGGCACTAGGGACCAGCTCTTCTTTTCTGGGTGCAAAGTAGTACCCCAAAGGAGGACTACACTCACAGCATTTCTGTATCTGGCATCCTTCTGCTGGGAGTGGCCTTGGTACCTGCAGTTTCTTCCTGTTGGTTTCGTAAAGACAGCTCACAATGCTCCTGCCTCAGCCTGAGTACTGGGCTCATAGGTGTGCCTTGACACCCTTACCCCTCCCCCAGCCCCCACCCACCCCCGGCCCCCACCGCCCGCCATGCACAAAGCCCAGGTTTGATCCCAGCTCCACAAAAAAAATGACTAGGGTGGAGCCGGCCGTGGTGGCACACACCTTTATAATCCCAGCACTTTAGACAGAGGCAGGCAGATTGATGTGAGTTCGAGGCCAGCCTGGTCTACAAAGTGAGTCCAGGACAGCCAAGGCTACACAGAAACCTTGTCTCAAAACAACAACAACAACAACAACAACAAAACCAAACCAAACAAGCAAAGACAAGGGTGGTCCACACCTCTGCCTCCAACACAGGGAAAGGGGAGATAGGAAAACCAGAACTTCAAGATTGTTTTTAACTACAGCCTGGACCACAGGGCCCTGTCTCAAAAAGTTCTACTGATGACCCACTAAGGATGGAGGAGAACATTAACTTCCGAAGCTCATTCATGGCTGGCTCGCTCACATAGTTCCCTTCCCAGTCCCCAGTGTGCCCTTGGCACGGAGCCCTGAGGTGTCCTGAATGGTTCTGAGCGTCAGCACTTGGACGGAAGCCAATTTGGGAGTCGGCATAAACTCCACCTTCACCATCACTACTGTGCTCCACGAGCTTTTACGGCAACTTGACGCAGCTGAAGTCGTTTTGGAATAGGAAACTTCAATTGAGAAGATGCTCCACCAGCTTGGCCTGTGGGCATGCCTGTGGTGTGTTTTCTTGATTGATGTAAGAGGACTCAGCTCAGTGTGGGTGGGGCCACCCCTGGGCTGGTGGGCCTGGATTTCTTTTAAGAAAGCAAGCTGAGCAAGCTGGTAAGCAGCACTCCTCCGTGGCCTCTGCATCAGCTCCTGCCTCCAGGGTCCTGCCCTTGCTTGAGTTCCTGTCCTGACTCCCTTCAGTAATGGACCGGGCTGTCGAACTGTAAACTGAAATAAACCCTTTCCCTCCTCAAGTTGCTTTTGGTCATAGTGTTTTAGCACAGCATAAGAAACCCCAGCTAAGACAAGTTGGTACCAGTTTGTGGGATACTGCTATGACAGATCGGAGTGTGTGTCTGGGGAGGATTGTGGAAAGATTTTGGAACTTTGAGTGCTCAGATCTCTCTGTGGGAGCTCGGATTATCCTGAGGGCGATGCAGATGATGGAGGCCTGGCCTGTGACATTCCAGAAGAAAGCCTGAGTATCACTTAAAGACTGTCTGGGCCCTTTGCATAGTTTGAGTTAAGTTTGAGAATCTGTGGTTCTGGTCTGCTGGGGCAGCAGAAACGAGCTACAGTTCGTGAGAAGCCAGCACCGCTGAGGTGAACCTTTCCTTTACTCAAGCAATTGGCATTGATGGGCTGGAGCTGAGAAGAAACCAGCATCACAGAGGATCATAAATCCAGAAGCGTTTCTTCAGGGTCAGCACTCAGAAGCTGTGGTCCAGAGGGCCCAAGGCCGCATCTCAGGCTAGCGGTAAACTAGGTAGTGTGGAAGAGTCTCTCAGGTGCTGCTGGGTTTGAAGGCTTAAAGGGGTCATGGGAAGCAGCTGTGGCTTTGTGTGGCAAGGCTGGAGTCTCTCAAGAGAGCCCAGGGGAGGCTGTTGGTGAAGATGCAGTCTGATGGCAGGAGAAGCCCCAGCACTGAAGGGGCCATGGGCAGAAATTGAGGCTTGGAACCACATGGCAGATTCAGATCTGAAGAGAGCTCAGGGGAAGCTACGGGTGAAGGCACATCTGGTGGCAGAGACCCCGATATTTTGGGGATGCCAGGACCATGGGATTGTCACCAAGGACTGCAGCAGCCATGGAGCTGGCTTAGGAGGCAACCTGCTGTGACAAGCGCTTTGGATGCCACAACATGGTGAGTACAGCAAGTCTGACTGTGTGCCTTAACTGGGAGACCTTTGGCTTTGCTTGTTGTGACTGTGGCCTGGTTGTGACTGTGGCCTGGTTGTGACTGTGGCCTGGTTCTTCCCTCTTGGAATAAGCAAGTACTTCACTTACTTTGATTTTTGCAGGAGCCCGCCATTCAGAGAGGTGGTGGATATTTTAGAAACACTTAACTTTGAAAGAGACTTTGTATGTTTACGGAGATTGGACTTTTAGAGTGTTTGATTTTTGTAAAGCTAGGACTTTTAAAAGTTGAGATGTTTTATACCGTGATGTTAACATGGTGTTGTGGGAATGAAGAAGAAAGGGAAACTATGGTTTAACAATGATGTGTCTGTGTGACGAGCTGACAGGAAGGCAGCTGAGTAAGCCGTAAGCAGCGTTCTTTCCTGGCGTCTACACCAGCTCCTTCTTCCAGGTTCCTGCCCTGCCCTCCCTCACTGACTGTGACCTAGCCAGGTGGGGGAGGTTAGCCCTTTCTTCGCTTGGTCATGCGTGTCATCACAGCAGTAGAAACCCTGACTAAGGCAACCACCGCCATCGCACCTCCCCCATCACCGCATCCTCGTCATCATCTTCCTGCTGTGTGCGGGGCAGGGCTTCAGCCTCCCAAACAAGTGTCAGTCCTCAAGGCAGCCGCAGCCACCCTGGCGCGCCTCAGCAACTTGCTGCTTTATTTTACCTTTGCCGTTTTGCATGGGATCACATTTAAAAAAAAAAAAAAGTAATTTGATTGTTGGGCAATGGTGGTGCACAGCTTTAATCCCAGCACTCAGGGGGCACAGGCAGGCAGGTCACTGTGAGGTCCAGGCCAGCCTGGTCTACAGTCCAGGACAGCCAAGGCCGTTACACAGAAAAACCTTGCCTAAAAAAAAAAAAAGACAAACAGAAATTTAAAAAAATATATAGTATTTGAATCTAGCATGAATGTATGCTTGTAATATCAGCATTCAGGAAACAGAGGCAGGAAGATTGCTCTGAGTACCAGAATAGCCTGGAACTCAGGGGTTTTTGGGTTGTTGTTGTTTTGGTTTGGTTTTTTGAGACAGGCTTTCTCTGTGTAGCCTTGGCTGTTCCAGACTCACTCTGTAGAACAGGCTGGCTTTGAACTCACAGAGATCTGCCTGCCTCTGCCTCCCGAGTGCAGATTTGACAGGTGTGCGCCACTGTGCCTGGCTGTTATTGTTTTTTAATTAAGTTTGTTTGTAGAGACTTTTAGGTGGCCTAAAATTAAAACTACAGTGACAGGAGAGGTGGCTTAACACTGGCAGCTGCTCTTGCAGAGGACTGTGTCTAATTTCCAGCACCCACATGTTGGCACACAACTGTCTATAACTCGTGTTCCTGGGGTTCCAGCATCCTCTTCTAATCTCCATGGGTACTAGACAGGCATGTGGTACACACAGACCTGAATGCTGACAAACACTCATGTGTGTAAAAATAACACTGGGGCTGGAGAGATGGCTCAAAGGCTGAGAGCACTGGTTGCTCTTCCAGAGGTCCTGAGTTCAATACCCAGCAACCACATGGTGCCTCACAGCCATCTATAGTGAGATCTGGCGCCCTCTTCTGGTGTGTAGGCTCACATGCAGGCAGAGCATTGTAGACATACTAAATCTTTTGTTTGTTTGTTTGTTTGTTTTTCAAGACAGGGTCTTGCTTTGTAGACCAGGCTGGCCTCGAACTCACAGCAATCCACCTGCCTCATAAATAAATCTTTAAAACAAAAACAAAAAACAAACAAACAAAAACCACTAGAGGCTCCGGGGATTACAGCGCCACCATGCATAAGGCCTAAGGTTTGCTCGGCAGCAGCATCACAATTAGTTTAATTGTCAAGAGGGAACATTAGAGTGGACAGTCACTGTTTTTAAAAATGAAAGTGTGGTAGTGGGGGGCACTGATGAGACGGGCTGCAGGGTGCCAATAGGAGTGCTGAGTGTGAAGTGGGAGGGATCTGCCTTGTTGGATTTGCACGTTTGGGGGGAGCTTTTGTGCACCTAGCCCACAAATGGGGGACTCACACCTTGAAAAGTGCCCTGCTGGAGTCTCTGTCTTCCCAAGCAGAACACTGTGGGTTCTGGGCCCAGTGGAATGTGGTGGTGGCAGTCCTCCCTTCTGCCTGGTGATTTTTTGGGAGCTGGTGAGCCTGCAGGCTGAGCCATGCTCTGTGGTCAGTTTGCATATGTTGGTGGGTGATCAGCCCTAAGGGACAAGTAGGGAAGGAGTCTTGATCCCCTGTAGTTGACTTACAGCTGTTTACCCAGGAGGAAATGAAGTGTGCACAGCACATAGGCCATGAGGTCACCGTGTGAGGTACCTGGTTATGCTCGCACAGCCACATGCGGGAGCCACAGCCACTTGGCACACTTGTGACAATTATCCCCGGTGGCAAAGAACACCGTGTCATTAGTCTGTGAGACATCAGCTCAGGGCTGACTGGGTCTTAGACGACTTTACGTCAGTACCTACTCTGTAGACGGGTCTCAGCCCATGGAGCTTCCTAAAGCAAGACTTGAGATGTCTCCTTCCTGTCTCTGCCCCCCTTTTCTTCAGGGATGCTCAGCTTCCCCCACTTCCAGTCTCTGTCCATGAACTTAGAAGCTATGTGACGGCACAAGGTTAGCCCCACACAGTTTGCTAACTTTTTTACATGTGACATTTATGTTTAAACACATAAGCAATAGAAGTCATTGTATATATACTGTTTTGCAAACTGGATTGTTTCACAACTCAGTATGACTTGGAAGTGTACCAGTGTCAGACTGACTTTGCATGAGGAACCGGGGAGTGTTTCTAGGGGGCACCTATGTTGTAATGGCTTTTTGTTTGTTGGTTGGTTTGGTTGGTTGGTTTTTGGAGACAGGGTTTCTCTGTGTAGTAGCCTTGGCTGTCCTGGACTTGCTCTGTAGACTAGGCTGGCCTCCAACTCACAGAGAAGATCTGCCTGTGTCTGCCTCCCGAGTGCTGGGATTCGAGGCGTGCACCACTGTGCCCAGCTCGTTGTAATGTATTTAACCATACTACTATGAATGGATTACTCCCTTAGAATTCAATGCACTGATTGCGGGATATAGAGAAATCAAGCTGGCCTGGCCTGGACACCTACTCCTGTTACTTCGGGAAGAAGAGTTACCAGCGGTGTTATCGCAGGCCCTTCATGCTGCAATACCGCCTGTCACACAAGATGTGCTCACCGCCTGCCAGTGCCGTGTGGTAGGGGAAGCCAGACACTGAGTCCTGGCCCAAAGGAGGGAAGTCGCGCTTGGCACTATAACCCTGGACAAAGCCCGTGGCTCCCGAGGCCGTAGGAATGGAGTGATCCGCCTGCCTCTGCCTCCCAAGTGCTGGGATTAAAGGCGTGCCCCACTATGCCGGCTCAGCCTACTTTCTTATACACCTCAGGGTCTTTCTCCTCCACATGGGTCCCAGTAACTGTGCCGTCACACCTGGCTGCCAGAAATTGCTATTCTTATTCTTTCCTTTCTGGATATTTTCTGTCTAAAACTACATGCTTATCTTATTAATTTTGAGATTTTTCTTTTCTCAGCTGGGCTTGGTAGTGCTCACCTATAATCCCAGCACTCGGGGAGGCAGAGGCAGGAGGATTTCTGAGTTTGAGGCCAGCCTGATCTACAGAGTGAGTTCCAGGATGGTCAGGGTTACACAGAGAAACCCTGTCCCAGTTATTTTTAAATTATTTAAATAAATAGAAAGGGATTTTTTCAAAAACAAACTAATAAATAAAAAGGAGGGGAATTTTCTTCTCTTCTAATGTAAACAGCCAAAGCTCTATTTTATTTATTTTTACTTAATTTACTTACTTACTTAATTAATTTTTGGTTTTTTTGAGACAGGGTTTCTCTCTGTTATTTTGACTGTCCTGAACTCACTTTGTAGACCGGGCTGGCGTCAAACTCACAGGGATCTGCCTGCCTCTGCCTCCCGAGTGCTGGGTTTAAAGGCGTGTGCCACCACGCCCAGCCAAAGCTCTATTTTATATATCACATGTACATGTATGCAAATTCTTATTATTTTCAAGTATATGTAGGCTTTGTTTTGTAGTTATTTCTGTGCTCTGGGCTTTAACTTGAGTGTGACACAGTCAGGGAGGCTGGCCTTGGTTCCTTCCTTTACAGTGGGTCACTTGGTAACTATTGCACATGCGGTGGGCAGAACAGGTCTTCTCCCTCCTGCCTAGGCAGCGCCGAGCCCCGGGGCAGGGGGTCAACTGGAACTGCTCGCAGCACATGGGAACCACTTGAGGCAGCTGCTTGGCCATGTCTGAAACCAGCAAATGTTAATGCAGCAATGGAAATGTGTAACCCACCGCCCCTAACGACCATGCGTGACAGTGTGGTGAGAGCCTTGTTCCTTGAAACAAGAGTTGACAAGGCCCCTGCATCCTGCAGTTTCTCACTGGTGTTAGGCAGAAATGGTTTTTCCATCCTCATTTTTTTTTTCAAGACAGGGTTTCTCTGTATAACAGCTCTAGCTGTCCTGGAACTCGCTCTGTAGACCAGGCTGGCCTCGAACTCACAGAGATCCATACGCTTGACGTTTAGGATCTCGATCTTACTTTTTTTAAAATAAAGATTTATTTATTATATATACAAGGTTCAGCTTACATGTACACCTGCACACCAGAAGAGGGCACCAGATCCCATTATAGATGGTTGTGAGCCACCATGTGGTTGTTGGGAATTGAACCCAGGACCTTTGAGAGAGCAGACAGTGCTCCTAACCGCCGAGCCACCTCTCCAGCCCCCTCAATCTTACTTTTTATCTCTGTCCCCGCTGATGATTTCTTCATCTGTGGCTCCATGGACGCAGACGGCGGCAAACACGAAGCAGAGGTTGTCGGTATGAAGTCCCCTGTCCTTCGACAAGCAGGAGTCCTTCTGGGAGAGCTAGCGATTCAAGGCGCCGAGTGGGAGTCCGAGTGTGTGACGGCTGCCCCGGTTACAGTTGCCACTACCTACCCGGCTGCTCCCGGCTGTGAGCAGAACCATGCCCGGGGTTGACTGAGGGAACGTCCACGAGGTCTGGCCAGGAGCTAGAAGCAGAACTGTGGCGGCTGCTTACGACCATGTGGTGGTGGTGTCTCTTCACGCCCTTCCAGGAGGAGACCGGCAGGGTTTAAAGCAGCTGAACATGAGAGCCAGATGCAGGGTTGACCCAATAGCAGAGGTTGATAGTGGGTTGGTTATTCGGGCATTCGATATTGGGGGGGGGGGGTGTACTTTGAGGATTCCCTTGATGGCGTGAGGAGTTACCACAGTTAGATTCTGTCCCAGGGTCAATTTTTCATCTTCCTTAACCAACGATTCCATAGCTGTGATGATTTTTAAGCAAGGGCCGATCCCGCCTCCACTGGGTCAAGTCACCTAGAGAGGCTGGCGGTCGGCTGTTTCCAGGGCCCCAAGTTTTAGTATTCTCCTTTTCCCATATGCGTACAGGGAGGCAGGGCCGCGGCGAGCCCGGTGCTGTTAGGGCTTCGTGGCTGAAGAGAGCCTGGGCAGATTAGGGCCAATGAATGCCAGGGATCCTATCACACAACAGACTTCATACAAGAGATTTAGGGTGAGGGGCGCCCCTGAGAGGGAATAAGAAAGGGAGAGGGGGTGTCTAAATGTTCTGGCTCTGAACGGAAAAGTTTTTCCCCTTCGGAAGTAACACGCCAGCCGCCAGGAAAGCTTCCCCAATGCAGTGTAACAGCTCTGCTCAGACGGGCCCGAGCACAGCCACACCTCACCCAGGAGGGTGACTGCCTCGGTTCTCAGCGGAGACCTGGGCAGGAACGCAGGGTTCATACAGGGTTTCTGGGGGGAGGGGTTTTCCAGAGTGGCCTGGGATTGGCGGGATTAGGCGGCCTGATCTTTGGGTCAAGATCAGGGATCGGTGGGATTTTTTTTTCTTGTAGGGCGTGGTCTGTCCACTCTCCCTTTGGGCTAAGAACAGGGACTGGGCCTGGAGAGGTGACTCGGTGGTTAGGAGCACTGGCGGCTCTTTCAAAGGTCATGAGTTCAATTCCCAGCAACCACAAGGTGGCTCACAACCATCTATAATGAGCTCTGGTGCCCTCCTCTGGCCTGCAGGTGTACATGCAGGCAGAATACTGTATACATAATAAACCTTAAAAAAAAAGAAAAGAAAATGACCATTAGGACTCTTAGGGACCTGGCCACTCTCCCGCTGCCTCAGGGCTGGGAATGACAGTTACAGGTGCTTTAGTCTCTATGGCTAGATGGGGTAGGCCGGGAGGGAATCTGGCTGCTGGCATTCCTCAGATTGAGGGGCAGGGTGGGGTGGGGGGAGCTGGCCACTTGCCTGCCTTAGAGGGTTCACGAAGTTTACAGGGGAATGGAGGCCTGGGCAAGCCTTCCCTGCTGCTTGATTTGGTGTGGATCCCTCCCCACCTCTGCACCCCTACTCCCAGTCCAGGCCTTTTGGAAGAGCCCAAGTCTTGCCCTGCTGGCTCCTCAGGAGATCTTACTGATTTCTTGGGAGAGACCCTGACTCACTGCCCCCACCCCCACCCCCACCCCAATCCTCTGGGGAAAAGAGGGAGCGGGGAAGACCCCTAGCTGTCATGATGTGGGCTTTATAAGGATATTTAAATGTACCGTATTTGGGGGTTGGCGATGACACAGGCTGGTGGCGCTGAGTTGTGGAAGGTAGCTAGGGACGTACCTGGGTCCCGGCCGTGGACAGTTCCTAACAGATACCCACCTGCTTTAAGTGTGATGACCCCTTGTGGGAGCCAGATTAGATCTGGGTCCTTCCCTTTAGGTTCTAGAGTTTAGAGCCTCGCACAGAGTCTGGGCCAGTTCAGCCAGCAGGGGGGTCCAGAGAGTGCACTATCGGTTCCCAACAGCCACCCAGAAACTAACAGACTTGCCTTAGGGTCCGGTGGCAGGTATAGTTGTTTTCTTGGGTTAGGTGGTGACCTCGGTGGCCAGTTGTCTGTGAAGCTGGGACTTCCTAGCTGACATTGTTATCCTGGTTTCCCCAGAAGGCTCAGGAAGTCCATGCAGGCCTCCTTGGACCCAGCTTTGGGCAAGAGCTCGATTTCAGGATGATCTGCCCGAAATGTGAGCAGGTCTTTCCCTAAGGCCTCAACAAACAGAGTTGATGAATTTTTGAGCCCTTGTGGCAAGCGGATCCAATTTTTGGGTGGGTCCATTCAAAGACAAAGAGGATGGCAGCAGGGTGGCGAAGAAGACATCTTTTAAGCAGAAGACTGAAAAAAAGTACCATGGGGACCATGGGTGGGTGTATTTTACCTGCTTATTAATCTCCCTCAGATCCTGAACTGGTCCATAAATCCAGTTTCCAGTTTCTGGAAGGACCGGGTCAGAGGCCAGTCTTCCCCCAGATCAACTTCAGGGCTTTAGCTCAGAATCTGTTCTCATTTTTTTTCCAAGGTGGTCTGTAGGAGCTACTAGTAGGTTGCTGGTAAAAAAGACGGACTTAAGGAGGGACTCGGCACCTGAGGGGCATCACAGAAAGAAGGGTAGGACTTCTAATTGTAAAAACTGGAGCAACAGACGGTGAACGGGAGCCTTGTGCCTTAGTCTGAGACCTGGGCTTGTCCAAGCGGCTGGCTGGTTAGTAATGGGGCTCTCCTCAGCTGTGGAGTCAGGGTCTCTCCCAAGAAATCAGTCAGATCTCCTGAGGGGGCTAGCAGGACAGGAATCGGGCTTTCTTCGAGGAACAGGGACTTGGGAGGAGAGTAATATGTTAGTGGTAGAGAGCGGCTTAGGCCATGGGGGTTGATTCTCACAGAGGGATGGTCAGTGTCACCAAGTTTTCCTCTGCGTTTTCCAAAAACAGCGTGCCGGACTCTGTCAGGAGTAAAGTTCTTAGAGGCCCAGGGGCCATTCAAGTCAGCAGAAGGTCTGCAGACGGTTCTTTTCAACATTTGGGCCCCTAGGTTTTACCTCTTGGGAAAACCATCCCCAGGGAGCTGTCAGAGTCTCTAAGACAGTGGTAGGCTTGGATTGCCCTGTTCCCACGTTAGGCAGAAAGTGACAGACAAATGACAACAGACTTGAGCAGATAGAGGCATGCAAGAGAAATACAAGAATGGACAGACAAAACACCGTAGCTCCCGTGGTGTCATCAACAGGCAGACAGACCGGTCAATGGGCCCTCCCTTCCTGAAGGCTGCGCAGGTGTCCCCCAGGGCCTGTCATTGTGGATGCCACATTGCGTCCATTATCCAAAGACTACCAGGAATCTCTCGGCACCTTCCTGAGGGGTGAGGATGAAGACAAGCCAGGACAAGGCCCCCAAATGTTGAAAACAGGGTACCCTCAACCAAGAGAAAGAGGCCAGGATGAGATCTTTTTCAATTTGAGCGTTTTTTACTGAGCCACCCAGACCCAGTGATGCATGCGCCCTCCTGTGGCCACAAGTCCAGAGACCCCTGTAAGCTTGAAACCCCAAGTTCGGCATTTCCCATTGACGTTGCTCTTGGTAAGAATGACAGAAAATTAGCTTTTTAGTAAGAATAGGACAAAGCTGTAGCATCAAAGTATTTCTGACTGGGGGGCAGAAAGCCTTTCGGTTACCAAAGCCAAACAAAGGTTAGTGAAAGTTACAAGTACAGTCTGTGCCTGAGGGCCAGGCCGACCTGGCTCTTCAGATGCCATCGCTATAAAGTTTTAAAACAGGCAAAATTAATTCACAGTATGGAAAGTGGAGGTGGTTACCGGTGAGGTGGGAAGTCTGCACAGAGGCCTCTCTGGGTTCTGCAAGGTTCTTGGCCCTGGCGCTTGTGTTTATTAAGCCTCGAGTTGTGCTTTTTTTTTTTTCTTTTAAAAAGTGTGTTCGGTTATCTGTGTATATTATGGTGGCCCACAAAAGCATGCGTATTCTTTAATTGCTAGGCGCAGTGGTCTATTTTTCATTAAACCAAGCTTGTTAATTCTGCTGTTTAAATTGGCATTGAGGCCTGTTTTTATTACCTGTGGCTGGGCCGTCGGTCCCCAACAGACGCGTGTTAAACGTTCCCGCCGTGCGGGTGGCTGCCTCGGCTCTCTCATAGATGCGCTATTTGCTTTCTGTATCTTTAGGCTGTGTTGTTATGTGCATTCAAGTTTATAGAAGTCATGTCTTTCGGGTAAATTTCATCTCTCTTCCACTCCTGTAGATTGACTGTACGGCTCTATGCGTCATCTTACGTTGACCTTCACCCCCAGGCCTAGAAAGTTTGTAAAATTTTAGTAAGGACTTTGAAAAAATTATTATTATTATTATTATTATTATTATTATTATTATTATTATTATTATATGAGCTGTCCCGCTCCCTTTTACTCCTAAGCCCATCTTCTTACAGGCGCTCAGTATTTTACTGACTTTATGCTGTGGAAGTGCTTGTTTATAAAACAAAAATTTTTTTAAAGACTTATTTTTATGTGTATGAGTGTTTGCCTATATGTGTGCACGTGCATCACATTTGTATAGTTCCTGCAGATGTCAGAAAAGCGCGTTGAACCCAGGCATGTGGCACAGGTCTTTAATCTCAGCACGGGGGAAGCAGAGACAGATCTCTGTGAGGTCAAGGCCAGCCTGGTCTACATAATGAGCCTTTCTTTAAAAAAAAAAAAAAGGCATCAGCTCCGCTAAAACTGTTGGGTGAAGCGGATCTGCAGACTCCTGAATTGGTAGGACCTCACTTAACCCTAGGCTTCTCACTATCAGAGCCCTAGAAATCATTTTTATTTCACAACCTTTACAAAACAGGACTTAGAAATCGGTGCAGAGTCCGCTGGTCATATCAACACAAAACCCAAGCCGTGTTTTCCATACTCGGCTCCTGTGGGCCTGTACGCATCTGCTTGGCAACTGTTGTGTCAGAGGGGAGGCACTGTCCATGGCAACTGAGCATCCGGCCCTGTCGGTGGGCGGGGCTAGCTGGTGGGCGGGGCTAGCCATGGCACGCATCTTTGCTTCAAAAGCTGGCAGTGACCATCCTCTCTTTGAATGTGACACAGATTTGGTTTATGACGCAAAACCAGAATCTGTTTATGACTTGGAGAGATGTTTGCCTTACTTAGAAAAGGGGACAGTGTTGACAGGAGTTAGGAACAAACACCTGACTTTGTAGGTCAGGGGTCCCGGCCCCGTGCAAACATGATGCCTACATGCACTGTGGTGGCAGGTAGAAGAGAGCAGAGCCATCATCAGGTTCTCAGGGGAAAATATTTTAGACTTAAAATCTTATGCTCAGCAAACCTCTGAGAGTTCATTTGGGGGAAAGTAGGGGAGCATCTCTCTATGTAACCTTGGCCATGCTAGACTTGCTTTGTAGACCAGGCTGGCCTTGAACTCACAGCAATCTGCCTGCCTCTGCCTCCCAAGTGCTGGGATTAAAGCTCCCACACCCGGCTCCTCAGAGAGGTGGTACCCTGGCCCCCCTGCCCCCCGAGAGTTTTTAATCATGTCTTGAGAACTTCTGATCTTCCTGTTTCCACCTTCTAAGTACTGGGTACCAGGTGTGTCCTGGGTTTATATTGGTTGTGGGCAGAGTGGTTAAACGGACACACACATTTCTCCACCTCTAGAATTTTAATGTGTACTGAACAGCACCACTGATGTCCTAAATGTATCACGTCTATCCTTTACTTCTGTAGAACAAATCTGCTCTCATTTTGCTCCCGTCCTCCTCCTCAGGTTAATCTGCGATCTGGATTTCTATTATTCAGTTTCAGACGTGCATAAAATTCATTTTGCTCTAAGTTATAATGGCTGCATTGCTCAGCGTTGCCATTGGACACCCACCCCACCCCACCCCACCCCCACCGCTGCCTCTCAGATTCTCTTTGTTTGTTCTGTTGGGTTGCAATTTGTGTCAGGCAGCCTTCCCTCACTGTAACAAACACCCATGACAAATCAGCTTATGAAGACTGAAGGTTTGAGCTAACAGCTTTGGAGGCTTGGGTGAAGGAGCTCAGTAATGGAGGGAGCGTCCTTCATGGCTAGGACAAAGGACGGAGATTTGGGTCTCATGACCCTCTTCGCTGGATCAGTCACCGATGACCAGATCCCTTCTCCAGATGCTCTTCCCCTTCTGGAAGCTTTGCTGCTTTTATCATTGGTTGGTTGGTGTGGAGTTTTGGGGAAATGTATCAAGGTGTGGTCTCATTTTCCTGTATCTCCAGATCTGGAAAAATCTTTTGTCTTCTCAATTTATTTATTATTATTATTATTATTATTATTATTATTATTATTATTATTATT
>OU015754.1:80892833-80919613 GCA_907169655.1 Acomys percivali | reverse complement strand
TTATTATTATTATTATTATTATTATTATTATTATTATTATTATTATTTTGGTTTTTCGAGACAGGGTTTCTCTGTGTAGCCTTGACTGTCCTGGACTCACTTTGTAGACCAGGCTGGCCTCGAACTCACAGCGATCCACCTGCCTCTGCCTCCAGAGTGCTGGGATTAAAGGCGTGCGCCACCACGCCCAGCTGTCTTCTCAATTTATTTTGTGGTACTGGGGGGTTGAACCAGGCCTTCACACATGCTTGATGGACACTCTGCCGCTGTCTCCAGCCCCTTTTCCTATTGGTTGATTGAGTGTGTGTATATGAGTGAGGTCACCTGTGTGTCCCAGTGCATATATAAAGGTCAGAGGACTCTCACTTCCCACCTTGCTGAGTCAAGGTCTCTCTTGTTTCTGCCACGGTCCAGAGGGCCACAGGCTGGCTACCTGGCCTGTGAACTTCAGGCAGATCTACCTCTCACCTTACCAAGATTGGAGACTTAGGCCATCCTCATCTGCTTTTTTATTTGCATTCCAGGGATTGAAGTCAGGCTGTCTGGTTTATGTGGCAAGTACTTTTCCCTGCTAAGCCACCTCCCAACTCCAAACCCCTGTGTAGCCTTGGCTGTCCTGGACTGGCTTTGTAGACCAGGCTGGCCTGGAACTCACAGAGATCCAACTGCCTCGTGTGTCACTACGCCTGGCCCATTACATCCTGTTCTTGTTTCATGGATAGACTACTCCGTTTAATCACTGAGGATTGTTTTAACATCAGTTTCTTTTGTGAAATGTTTGCGTAAGGTGTGTTTTTGTTTTGTTTTGTTTTTGTGGCACTGTTGGCGGCCTCATGTATGGTAGGCAAGTGTCCATCTTGGGTACCATTTTTGTTTTTGTTTGGTTTGGTTTTCTGTTTTGTCTCTAAGACAGAAGTAGTCTTGGCTGTCCTGGCCTCGAACTCATAGAGATCTGCCTGCCTCTGCCTTCCCATCTGCTGGGACTGGTCCTCTCTCTCCCTCCTGCCCTTTCTCTCTTTCTCCCTCCCTCCCTCCTTCCTCCTCTTCCTCCTGTTTTGAGATAGAGTTTCTCTGTGTAACTCTGGCTGTCCTGGAACTCACGCCATAGACCAGGCTAGCCTTGAACTCACAAAGATCCTCCTGACTCTGCCTTACAAATGTGATTAAAGGTGTGCACTTAAATGACTAACCAGATTACTTTTGTTTTTGAGCTTTTTCCCTCCCTCCATTTTGTTTGTTTGTTTGTTTGTTTGTTGTTTGTTGTTTTGGAGATAAGGTTTCACTCCGTAGCCCGAACTGGCCTTATACTCAGGTTGATCTTTCTCCGTCCACCCCACCCTCCAGTACCGGAGTAACTCGTGAGCACAAGCATGCCCAGCTTTTGTGTGTTTCTTTTGTTGTTGTTTTTGTGCGTTTCTTAACGTTAATTTTTTAAAAGTGCTTAGCGACTTGTAAGTTTATACACACGCTTGTGTTTGAAGATGCCTATTTTTCTGCCGATCAGAGTTCCAGCTTCACGAGCCTGTTAGCCAAGGCGGTATGAAGAGCGCTGGCAGGGGGAGATGGCTGAGGGCGCACACCCACTGTTATTGAGGAGCGTCAGAACCTGCCGCTTGGGGGTAGCTTCTTCCTGTCCTCTCTGTTTATAAATGCACCTCTCCTCCCAAGAGCTCAGCTCCCTTCACAGCCAGCGTTTGCACTCTCATCAGCCTGTCCTTCCCTTTGGGCTCATCCCCCACAGACCACAAGCATGCACTGTCGCAGAGTCCTAAAGCCCATAGGCACGCTGGGCTTCTCTCACACTGAAATCCACCTGCCTCTGCCTCCCAAGTGCGCCTCTACCGCCCGGCTAAAACACCAGATCTTTAACTACACAAGTAAGAGGGAAAAAAATCTCCACACGTGGCGGCTTACACCAGTAACCTGACACTTGGGAGCCTGACATCAGGCTGGGGTTCACCTATGAGTTTGAGGTCAGCATGAATATAAAGTAAATTTAGGTTAGTCTGGGATAGGGTGTAGCCATGCCTCAAAATGGCAACAAATATTACACAAATAGAAGTTTCCAGTTGGAGAGATGGCTCAGTGGTTAAGAGCATTGGCTGTTCTCCAGAAGATTCTGAGTTCAATTCCCAGCAACCACATGGTGACTTATATCCATCTATAATGAGAGCTGGTGCCCTCTTCTGGCCTACTGGCTCACATGCAGGCAGAATACTGTTTAAGAATAAGTAAATTAACTTTGAAAAATAATTTCAGCCAGGCATGGTGGCGAATGACTTTAATCCTAGCACTAGGGAGGCAGAGGCAAGCAGATCACTGTGAGTTTGAGGCCAGCTTGGTCTACCAAGCAAGTCCGGGACAGCCAAGGCTACACAAAGAAACTTTGTTTCAAAAAACCCCAAATAATTAATAATAATAATAATAATAGCAATAATTTCAAAAAGTGTAATAATAAAAACAATAATGTTTCCCATAAGCTGGGTATAGTGGCACACTCTTTTAATCCCAGCACTCAGAAGACAGAGGCAGGTGGATCTCTGAGCTTGAGGCCAGCCTGGTCTATATAGTGAGTTCTATGACAGCCAGGGCTATGCAGAGAAACCCTGTCTCAAAAACAAAACAATAGCAAAGAAGTTTCCCACTGACTAATATGAATGTGTGCATGCACGTGCAGCACATGTGGAGGTCAAAGGGTGACTGGCTTTGTGGCACCATTTTCTTCCAGGATTCAAATGCAGGTTGCCAGGCTTGCCCATCTCGCCAGCCCTAAATCAGTGTCTGTTTGAGATCCTTATCAGCCCTTGCCAGACAAACAAATGGCAATCTACTGTTCAAGTCTGGTGGACTCCTGCAAAAAAGAACACTTGGATTCATCAACTAAGTTGAGAAGGAAAAAAAAAAATAGTGACTTTAAAAACAAGCAAAACAAACTCTGTCTGCTGTCTTGCTTTCCCTACAGGATCACCCGACAGTGTCTCTGTGGCCCACAGCTCAGCTTGCACGGAACACTGGCTGGCACTGGCCCGAGCAAGGCAGGCACCAGCTATGGTGACTCTTTGATCTCTCGTTTTTGTACGGTTCTCTTGAGAACCCAGGTCCTCACGAGCAGCACCATCCCCCCTCTCCCCATCCCCCCCACCCGTCTCCTTGTGCTTCCCCTGAAAGGCTGCCTCTTCGCCTCTCTTCGGTCTTGGTGCCACCACACAGGATCTGGAGCGCCCAGTGCTTGGCAGACAGCAAGTTCCTGACAACTGTGAGCTGTTCACACTGGGACATCTGCAGGCAAGTCAAATGGGCCAGAGCTCTGCCAAATGAGCCACCCCTGAGACAATGCCATATTGTGTGGAGGAAAACACACCACCCTCAGTCTCCTGTCGGGCCAGGTCAGTTTCTGACTATACTTGGGGCAGTGGGAAGGTCTATAGGGAGGTGACACTGTGGCGGAGGGTTCAGAGAAGACCATGATGAAACTGGCACGCGGTCTGGACCTTGCTGCTCCAGGGGGCCTCTGCAATGACCCGCAGCGACAGCAGACCTGTGTCCTCTCTTCTCCGGGCCTGGGCCCAGGACACCTGGGCTCCTGGAACCAGCAGACGTGTAATTAGAGGCTCCTGGGCTGGGCTGAGGCAGTACGCAGGCAAGTCTGGTCCTGTGCCGGCCACCGTGGGTGCTCGTGCTGCAGAGCTGGGCTCCACTACTCAGCCGGCTGCAGAAGCTGTCAGCTGGCTGCTACTCCGCCAAGAACCCTGATCAATGAGGGAGGAGAAACACTGTGTACAAGGACACTGGTTCATCCAAGAACATGAGGCTAGCCAGGAATTCAAAATAACAAAGTGCAGCTTCCTGTGTGCTGTGCCCGAGGCGGTGCCACGGCGAGGCCAGAGGAAGGCTTGGCGCGGGCCAAAATGACACAACTCATTCTGCCTTTCACAAGAGGGGAGTGGACGAGCCACGCTGTCCCAGGAAAGGCACTGGCTACCCTCATGACCGCCAAGAGATCTATGGGAGGCATGTGGTCAGATGTTTGCTGACGCTAAGGAATGAAGGTACTGCCTGGTTCTGTGAGGAGAGTGCCGGGTACATTCCTAAGCTCTGTTTCTTGGTGGTGGCTTTTCCACTTAGCAGGAGCAGGAAGGGGGGGGACAGGCATGCAGACCCCTGTGGGTACTTGCTACACAGGCTTCTGTGCTTGGGGTTCCTGGGTGTCTGAACTCACAGGGTGAGAGATGACAGCATGCAGGAAGCACGCTAAGCCACTGCTCTGGCAGCAGGTCTAAGACAGGTGCCGACTAGTACTCGAAGCGCATTCCTTCCCGTCCATTCCCAGCCCCCCCCCCCCCCCCCCCCCCCCGCCCCCTGCCCGCCCCCTACTCCTTACCAAAACTTCCATCTGCCGCGATGGGGCAGTGACTGAGTCACAGGGTTGCTCTGATGTAAGTCCAGGTACACACAAAACATTCGCAAGTGTGCCCGCTGCTCCAGATTCCAAGCAGACATCACGAAAGCTGAGGGGAGCTTGTTTAAACGTGTGGTCGTAGCAGATTCCTTGTGGCTCAGGTATGAAGTTTAATCCTTGCAGGTGAAAAGCGAGCAAGCTCACCCCCTCCCAGCGAACAGCACTAGGCACGCCTGAACCATGTTTGTGTACTTACAGGTAGTAAGGGAGGTGAGGCCACCAGTGGAGACAGATGGGTACTCACCGAATTCTGTTCTCCTCCCCTTCACCCCTCGGAGCCCCAAAACTGTTAAAGAATGAATGACTCACACTGGAGAGAGCAGGGCTAGAACGTTCTGTCAAATGGCCTACACTGCAAGGAAAACAAGTCCTCAAGTGTGTTTCCAGTTTGAAAAGAGCTCATGGAAATAAGGACCATAATACCTCAAGGCTTTAGGGCTGGCTCAGTTAAAAATGGACATTTTTTGCCTTTTGGCCTTTTTTCCATTTCAGGTGTGGAACCTCAAGGCTCTTGGCTGTATTAAGGCTTTGTTAAGTGTTCCCTAGAGCTGGGAGAACTCTGGAGCCAGCAGCAGCTCCGTCTCCTCAACTACAATGAGCATTGTGTGTCTTTACACAATAGCTTTTTAAAAGTTCCATTAGCTTTTTACAGAACGCCCAACAGAATGGCCAAATCAGTTTCTAGTTCTAAAAAGTAGGACCAAGTATCAGCTTGCAACTAAACAAGCATTATACATGTATCGTACAGACGTCAAATCCCCATATTCTACAGGACCATAAAGATGGCTCAGCAGTTAAGAGCACTGGCTGTTCTTCCAGAGAGCCAGAGTTCAGTTCCCAGCAGCCACACAGCGGCTCACGGCTGCGGTAACCACAGTACACCGTCTTCTGGCCTCTGTGGGCAACAGGTACTGCATGCATGTGATGCATGACACACACATAAAATAAACTGAAGAAAGAACTCACCTTGTGTGGCGTGCCGGCTGGGAACAGGTAGGCAAGTAGGCTCTTGAGTAGCAGCGCTGTTAGCATGGCAGCTAAGTACATTTCTTTGGCCAGGAAAAACTATGAAAAGTATATGCCCAGAAGTTTAAAGAAAAACACAAAAATAGGTAAGGAAAGTAAGCTGGGACTAATCTAGGTACAAAGCCCTGGCTTGCGGTGCCAGGCAGTGCTCGGCACTGGACAGGACAGAGTCCCTGCATGCAGGAGCCATGGCTTGCTTCGGAAGAGGGTAGTGCAGACCCATTCCCACCACCCTCAGAGTCCACCCACCCTGGTGTTGACTCTGTGTCAGTTCAGGGCCCTGGCTGTAGCTAAGAGTTCCTGCTAATTTCACTTCTTCGAAATGTTTTCCACACAACAGCCACTGTCATCTTTCCTAAAACAAATCACACCGTGTTCCTCTCCCACTTGGGATCCTTTGGGTTGTACCCACTGCCCTTCCCCATTGCACAGCCTACTCCCTTCAGCTTCTGGAACGGGCCCAGCTCCTTCCTGCTTCCTGACCTGAGACTTGCCTTCGTCTGCTAACATACCGACTAACTCACTACCTGGCTCCAGCTCCTCACTTTACTCCCAGAGCTCAGATGCCTCAGTCGCCTGCTGGGTACCTTTTTAACATTTCTGAATCACATTGCTGTAAAATGCTGTAAGGGGACAGAAAGGCTCTGTTCTTTCCAGATCCAACGTGCGGCTGCTGCTCAACAGGTATGTTATTGAATGAAGTTCCCAGGCCAGAGTGACACCTGGCACACGGGGCCATCCCGCTCTGAGGCAGCAGCCCACAAGACAGCAGTCTGCAGGGGTCTGTGATGCCGGGCAGTGGAGACTAAGGCTTCAAACAAGCAAGAAGTAAAGACTACAAAGGGCCTGGAGTAATCCAGACTTAGTCATAAAGCTCCAAATGAGTCAGATCAAGTCTGGACACTGCTTGTCCCTTACTACGGGCTGCAGTGTCTGCCCCTCCTCACGTTACTGTTTCCACCAGTAGCACCCGAATCAAGTTCACTTTAATTGTTCTAGGTGAAAGCAAACAGCTTGATTTTACCACATTGTTTCTGGTTTTTTTGTTGTTGTTTTGGATTTTTGAGACAAGGTCTCTGTGTGAGCCTTGGCTGTTCTGGACTCGCTTTGTAGACCAGGCTAGTCTCAAACTCAGTGATCCACCTGCTTCTACCTCCCAAATGCTGGGATTAAAGGTGTGCGCCACCATGCCCAGCCCTTGTTTCTTTTTTGAGACAGGGACTCATGTGGCCTAGGCTAACCTCAAAAGCCATATGTAGCCAAAGATGACCTTGAACTCCTGATCCTCCAGCTTCTGTCTCTGGAGTGCAGGGCTTACGGGCATGTGCTACCATGCCCAGTTTATGTGATACTAGGAATCAAATCCAGGATTGTGTGCATGGTAGGCAAGCACTTTAACAACTGAGCCAAGTTCTCAGCCCCCATACATTTTTATAATACCCAAGTAAAGTTGCTCAAATTGTCATTTAGAAACCTACAATAAGTTTCAACATGTATAAATCTCAAAGAGTCTTCTGTTTTGCTTTAAAAATAAGATTGTCAAGGGCTTTGGCTCGAGACGTAATAAGAGTTTATACAAGACACGTTATTAACGGTATCATAAATAAGTAATATAACTTTATTAAAATGAAAAGACAATATTCAAAATAATGCAACAAAATGAATAAATCCTTTGTCCAATACTGTACACACAGTGCGGAGATCAGTGCGTTTTTCTAAAGCATGTTTTAACCTTCATTTAGTTCATACTAAAACACAGTAAGCTTCAAATAGCTCAAATTACGTCATTCAGCAGTTCGAACTGAGCAGCTTGGTGGGACACCGCAGCACGGTCCCTGTTAGCAAGCACCTTCTCTCTGTGCTGACCGAGGCAAGATTAACACATCAGAGGATGTAAAAAACTGAACACAAGCTACACGTCTCACTGACTCTCAGGGCAGTGAAGCAGCCGGCTGTGAGTTCTCAAAGCAGGAAGATGCTGAAGTGACCTCTGGCATTAAGACGTTCTGTGCTATTGGTCAGAAGTGTTTCGCTTAAAAAGCAAACAATCCCCAGGAAATACTGAATAGGAGCCAGCAACACAAGACCAGCTTGTGTTGTACTTGTTTATTAAGTCTAAAAAACAAACAACAACAAAAAAACATACCGTATATCCCCACACAGGAACTCTCAATCACATAGCCGGTCGCCGCAGTACTCTATAAAACTCGCATTCTGAACACCGATGGCCCGTGTGACGCCACCGCTCTCTTGCAGGCCTCTTGCTACAACAGGTCATGCCAGTGGGTGGGAAAAGCAGGGATAGTATGGAACAGCTATTCACCAATTCTGTCAATTTTCAGGACATGAGACGCACACTGGTGATAACATCGCCAGAAACTGCTGTCCTTCTCAACAAGACAAAACCCCAGAGCTGGAAGTACTAGGCCACAGAGTGATTCAACAAGATGGCGCAGGCCTGGTGAAGAACATGCCCTGTCCTGTGTGGAGAAGACGGCTGGTGGGGGAGGGGGAGAAAACAAACTGCAGAGCAGGCCCGAGTGCCAGGAAGCTTTAAACAAATTTATAATTTGATCTAACAATTCTGCTTTCTTCCATTTGCTCAATTTTCACACTATCAGGAGCTGTCCCTCCAGCTTGTTTTTAATTATTCTGAATATATATTACTCTAAGATATGACTAATTGGTTATCCTGCAGCTATGGTCTATGGTTACACCGCACGTTTATACATAGGTATATAGTGTAGTCAAATGTCAAAGTTTCCCCATTCTTCCCTCCCCTCTAGCACTTTAAATTATAGACTTTTTTTCTCCTATGCTGGTAAGTCAGGACTCCAGCGTGACAGCACCTCAGAGCCGCTCCAAGCCTTTCTCGTCAAGGCGGAGTCCACCAGCTTCTTCTTGCAACCTGACATTGTTCTGTGAGCCTCAAACTGGAAAACTGGGAGCCATCCGTTCCATGTAACTTCTGCTGAACCATGACCCCCATGTTTACGGAGAAACCACGTAGGAAGAGTGTTTGCGTTTCACGTGACTACCCACATCCATTTTCATTTTGGAGGCTAACTTTTCTGCAGCAGAGGCCATACCACAGGCAGCAGGTAATGGCTGAATTTGGGTGCTTGGGCTTGTTTCTTCTGCTTCCCTAAAATATTTTTCATATTTGTCTAGGTACGGTGGTCTCTCAGGTAGTAGATAATAATGCGTTGAACTAACTTTCTTCCCATTTTCAATAATGGGCAGGATGCAAGGAGCCTTGCTGGCAGACCCTTCGCTGCTCTGTCTCTGCAGGGCTTTGCTGCTGACATACTTGGGGTCAGGGGCAAAGCTCTGTGTTGGGGGCATGACCCCATTGAGGTAAGATGGAAGGCTTTTAGGACTTGGGGTACGGGAGTTACTCCGGGACAGAGGTTCTCTCGGGGGGACTTTGGGAGGCCGGTCTTCATCACTGTACGTGCTGGAGGTCACTTCCGCTGACCACCTTCTGTAATCGGGCTTTGCTGGCCTAGGAGGTATAGGAACCCTGGGAGGGACCTCAGGCTTGTCTTCATCCGAGCTGGGAGAAGCTCTGTGTGTGTAGCTGGATATCCGGATGGCTGGCTTGTTGAAAGACCCAGCTGGTCCTGAGTGAGACCTCCTTAGTCTGCGATGGCTTTGAGGTGGGGGAGGATTCGGATCTGGAACAACTCTGCTCAGGTCAGATGCACAGCTGAGATCTGCCACAGAAACCGTCGGGGTGTCAAAATACGCATAGTTGATCTGTCCACACCCACGGAAGCTTCGCCTGCCTGGAACATCGTATCTGAAATCTGAAGGTGCACAGTCTTCTAAAAGGAAGTCTGTGTCTGAGCTGGTCAGAAATTCTACCTCACAGTCAGCCTCATCCAGAGATAAGTCTTCAGAGATGGGCAGTGGTGGGAGCGGCCGAGAGCCCCGATCACACAGGGC
The DNA here is from genome assembly GCA_907169655.1 of Acomys percivali. Taxonomy (NCBI): domain Eukaryota; kingdom Metazoa; phylum Chordata; class Mammalia; order Rodentia; family Muridae; genus Acomys; species Acomys percivali. The sequence goes on along the minus strand of OU015754.1, from coordinate 80,910,180 downwards.
TGCGCAGGGGAGAGGGGAAGGACAGCCCTTTATGGGTGTAAGCGGAGGTGTGGAAGTACAGACTCCATTCACTGAGAGTTTCTTAAAACCACACATAACTTGATCCTCTTCACGCTGTCCCGAGCTTTCACTTGGGGAGATAATCAGAGGGGGCAAGCTTGACTTTGGAGACGGACCATATTCTGCAAAGAAGTGGCCACTCACTGGAGCAGAGCGCGAAGAACATCCTGAAACAACAAGCGATGCTCGTCAAGGTCAGTCCCACTGTCCCTGTCCTTCACCCTGTGAGGAAGCCCAGGGCCTTAGCTCCAATTCTTTGCCCAAGTCATGGAAACACCTGACTGGTGTAATCCTGAGGACACCCATGCAGCCACCACAGGTATAATTAGAGCCAGAGTAGGGGAACACACGTGATCTGCTTCAAAGACAAATTATCTCTGCCATCTCCCTTGGACATGTGCTCGGCAGACACCCACACATCCCAGGCAAGTTTTGTGACGTGTGCAAAATTCACAGAAGATGAACAGTGTATAATTTACATGAGTACCATGCTACACCAGGCTTGCCACTTAAGACGTGCGACAATACAAGGTATGCCAGGCATGAGTGAGATAAGGAGGTGAGGTCCTTCCTGCCAGCAGATCATAATTGAATGAATGGACTCGCTTGCAATGTGATCATCTGATAAGAAGCTTTTGACAAAAATCTAAGGGACATAATGTTCAAATTAAAATAACTGCACAGATTTCTGAATCTGATTACCATGTGTACTACTTGCACCTGTTGCTTTCAAGTGTGCACTCGGTGCCAGTGACACACGAGGCAGACACTGCCCAAGGTTGTTCGAGTTAAGTCTGCACCATAGCTATGGGCAAATTAAGTCTTGATTTAGAGAAATCACATTTCCACAGCTCTCTTTAGGGATCAGTGGCTTGGATCTAGGTAGGAAAGGGTAAGAAAGAGCTAGCTTTGGCATCTGGTGCCACTAGGTGTCAGACTATTGTTGCAAACTACTTAGGTTTCCTCCAGAAGGAGACCTGCTTGAGGGCAGGGCAAACCCCACAGACTGTACTTACCAACAGTGGTTAGATGCTCCTGAGCAGGCGAGTTCAGACTGTAGGCCATGGTTATCGGATCAATATTTAAGAAGTTGCTGAAAGCAAAGGAAATCATGTCGGTCATGAGCAGGTACACTCGCGTCCCCTGTCACTGTAGCATCGAGGATGAATACCGAACACTCTTGACTTACTTTTCAAACTCCCTGCGACTGCCCCAGCAGGTCCTCACACTCCCCAGGGCTTGGCCATTATGTAGAAATCCAGCTTTTAATGGGACTTGAATGTCCTGAGCAGCAACTCCTGCTGTTGACATTGTGCCTTATTCTGGGAAGTCCTCAGATTTGTGAAGCCCAAGGGTTTTTAAGTCAACCAGTAGCTTTCATTCCCTGGGGAAATCAAGAAGAAATGAGAGAATAAACAACCGAATTCAAATATAAGGACGTCTATATTGTAGCATAAGTAATTAGAGATGGAGGAAATGGAAAAATTGGTTGTAGACTATTTTAAAAATAATGTATTTAATTTATTTGGTGCATTGGTATGAGGATATGAGATCCCTTGGAAATGGAGTTACACACAGTTGTGAGCTGCCATGTGGGTGCTGGGAATTGAACCTGGGTCCTTTGGAAGAGCAGACAGTGCTCTTAACTGTCGAGCCATCTCTCTTGCCCAGTTGTAGACTTTCTAATTCTTCTCACAAGAATACTCAAAATAATTTTTGTTTTTGTAAATACTAACCTGACACCGGAAACACTTTTCACAGAATGAGAAAGAATCCATTGCTAGAATAGCCAATCCTTGCTACAGAGCTTACCAGTTGCACAACAAATCACAACTGCTTTCCAAAGCACTAAACCGACCTTGTACGGCATGGCTGTATCAGGAAGGGAGCACAGTGGTTCTCACTCAGGTTCCCAAGCCAGGCATGGTGGCACATGGCTGCACTCCCAGCACCTAGGAGGCTGAGGTGGGAGGGTGGTAGGTTCAAGACCAGCTTGGACTACATAGCAAGGCCTGCCTTACCTTCACTGAACCCCCACCCAAAACAAACAAACAAAAAAAACCCAGTAATTTAAAAAAGTACAATGCTTCCCAGGCAGAGCTGTCCCTCACTAGCCCATTCAGGAGATTCTCCAGCGCGGAACCTACCTGCCCCACAGCCTAACATGGTCAGAAGACAATTCTCCAGTTATTACTTGCTCAAGAAAGGCATAGTCATATATGAGGAGAGTAATTTCTAATATCTTGTAAAAATCAAGTTCTGCAAGATTACTAGCTTCAGTGTTAGCTTTGGATAGCTTCCTCCCTTTCAAAGACAAACTTAAGGGACATTCTTTGCATTCTTCTTTGTGAAATACTCAGTAACTCATGTCCTCGTTCCCTGTAAGGCAGGGGTTACAAAGGCAGAACACATTTTTCTTAAACTGGCAGTTCCTTAACTTTACAGATCTGGAGTCCCCGTGCACTCATTCTAATTTTACTTTTTTTTTTTTTTTTTTTTAATGATTCAATACTTTACGGATAATAAAAAGCACCAACGCTGACGTCTTCAGCTGTCCTGTGCACTTAGTAAGCCTTTAGGCAGCAGGGTGCTACATGTCTGCTGCCCAGAACACAGCCCCCTTTGAGATCTCCATACATACGGTCTACACCACTCTGCCATTAAATGTCTGCATACCTACCAAATGCTGACTGAGCGTGGGACTAGGACAAATTTGCTGGCTGGTGGAGCTACACAGATGGTTCATTTTTGTTATTAAATTGATCAGCAATTAAACATCTATTATTTACAAATCTCAGGCCTAATAACCTAGGACTTCAGAACAAGTGGCTGTGGTCCTAAGTACCTGTTAATCACAGGGACTCAGCTCAGAAAGTGAACCTTTGTTAGTCACTAAAGGGAAACTGTATGGAAGTCATAGGGGTTCTTATTTGTTAACTAATGATCTAAAAAAACACCCAATAGATGTTTACAAAGCCAGCTCTTTTGATACATGAGGCAGTTATTTTGTGATAGGCTTACAATATTATTTCAAAGAGTCATTATTATTTTTTTTTAAACCAGTCTCTCAAAGATATATGATAAGTTCAAGGCCAGCCTGGTCTACAAATGTGTCCAGAACAGCCAAGGCTACACAGAGAAACCCTGTCTGAAAAAACAAACAAACAAACAAACAAACAAACAAAGATATATGATAAATAATCTGTCACTTAAGAAATCTCATTATTGGGCAATCGAAGAAACCTCATCATTGTGAGATCGTTTGAGTCCTGGTTTTTAAATTACTGAAGTGAACAGATACGTTATTTACCATCAAGTTATAATTTAAAAAACAGATTTTAAAAAAGGCTAGCCTCTCTCCCTGTGTGTGCTTAGCCAGGGATTATCAAGGCTTTTCAAAACATTCACAAACACTGAGAGACTACAGGGAAGGGATCTGTGGTAATATGAAAATGAAAGGCAAGATGGGAGGAAGAATGTGGTGTTTAAGTAGTTTGAAAGCACACGTTTGAAGATGGTTCCTCCCGATTACAGGACAATGCTGCGGGGGATTTGTGAGGCCCAGCCCCCACCTGCCGGCAGGCCAGCAAGTACTACTAGTAACTACTGTGTCAGCCTCCCAGGGCCGTCTACATCTTGGCTTTCCACAGAATGATTGTGTAACCATCGCCTCTGCTCAAGTTGCCTTGGAGTCCTAAACTTACATTTCAGTGGTCATTTAAAATTATTTTTATGTTCTAGAAAAAGTTATTTTTTTATTCAGTGTTTCCATCACCTACTTGTTAGCTTTCTTAAGGAAAAAAATTTTTTTAGTATAAAAAGAATTGTGTTCAGTAAGCCAGCTCACTTCTGATCACAATAGTGTCTTTGTGTATTCATAGAAGGTGACCTGCCTCTACATTTCAATGGGGAATTGTGAATGGGCCATGTTATGAAACTATCTGAACTTCCTACTGGCTTGCATGGCAGAAGCCAGGAAGGCAATATAACTGCTGTGTTCTCATCTTTTGGAAAATAACTTCAGGCTGTAAAACCCAAAAGAGCAACATGCCACAGGTTTAAGGTTTAGACTTAGACACACAGACACACACACACAGACACACACACACACACACACACACACACACACACACACACACATTTTCCTCCAGATTTTAAAGTTATGTTAGAAAACTACCTGAAAGTCTTCATTTAAACAACAACAACAACAACCACCACCAAAAAAACAAAACTAGTATTCAGGTTGTATAATCTTGGTGGGGCCAGAGAAATCAATCCAGTCAAATGTATATAATAAAGCAACACATTTTGCGCAAGTGAAATTTGACTAATGCTGTAGTGTTTTAAATTTTATCCAAGTCTTTATAACTGTAAAATTATGAAGAAAATAAATGCAAAGATACACTTATGAATGACTATCAGTATTTAGAATGATACTGTTAGGAAATCCAAGAACAGTAAAGTGAATGTTGTACAGGTAACACAGTATAGGCCAGAACCAAGTAACAACTTACACAGTCATGAAACAATTTTAGTGTTCTTAACGAACCAGAATACATTTAAATACCAACACCTCATTTCTGTTAGCAGCACCAGTTTTTCCCTTAATTTAAAGATTTTGCTCTTATCTTTAAATTCACTTCTATGGCTTCAACTCCGCAGACAGTTCCTAAATAGGAAAGTGTAACCTGGCTTCCACTTTGCATTTCTTACTGTCTGGTGATTATTTTTTCCACTTGGATGGGCTTCTGGTATCCCACAGGCTACAAACTCAATTTCTCTCTCTCTTACCTCACTCCCAACCCCTTTTTGATCTAGGAGGACCACACTTCCTGAGGTACCACTGTGAGCCTGAGTTAAGACCAATATTCAACTGCCAACCTCCGCGCACAATTTCTACAGTCTTCTTCCTTCCCCCTACTGGCTCCAGCTGACCTCCAATCTGAATATATGTAAACCATACTATAGCCAACAGGGTCAGATCAATATTCAACTGCCACCCCAAAAAGAAGCTGTCAAGGCCTCTAAGAGCTCCTTCCTGGCACAGAAGACCTCAATAACGCCGCCCTTTCAGCTCCAGTGGTTCTCCTAAGCTTTATGGCTAGCTCTGCTCCTGCTGTCTTCCCTCAACAAGCCCCTCCTTATATTAAAAGCCAGAGCCGCGTCTCTCTTGTTCCAGATTGTGTTGTGCCCGGGATTCCCTCCTGCCCTCTAAATGCAGGACCAGTGCCTAGCATTTTCTACCTGTAGATCCTGGCATGTTTACTTCTAATAAATAGTAAGTGAACATTGAGAAAATTGTCATCTCATGTTTTACAATGTAATTACAGGAGCTTTCCCCAGATTAAAGAGAAAAGCTAAGGGGAAAGGCAAAAATGTGTTAGGGATCAACTTTGTATGTACTACAGTGACAAGATTGACCACTAACAACCTCACATGTTTAGAATATCCCAAATCACTTCCCAGATTCACAGTGGACAGTGTGCAGGGACTAAGCTTAAAGCATCAATGGCCACAGCACAGCTTTCTACATGGCTTGTTACTATATGCTTAAAGCAGTAAAAACAAATTACCTTTTCTTACACAGTATTCCTTTGGGGTTGTAATCCATCTACCTTGTTTTTGTTGCTACTTTAAGGTTATTTTCTATTAAAAAAAAAAAACACATTATACCAATAGCACACCGCACACACTTTCTAAGGTGCACTTACATGCCTTTATCTTGAAAATATTTGCTTGGAAACTGTTTTAACTAACACACAAAGCCAGGCTACCTTAAGGCAGTAACCTAGATATGCTCACCTTGCCACAAGATCTCACTAACACATCTCAGGAGCAATCCGTGAGAGGAGGAGGGGCACATTTTTGTCTTACAACTCATCCAGTTCTGCCCAGTGCTTCCTCGTTTAAGAGAGTGATGTAACTTCCTTCTTTCAGTCTGGTTCTAGAACCTGATTTCTGTTTATTCAGAGTGATAAGTGGTCTTTTCAGCTGCATTTAACAATTACCCACCTAACTACTTCCATGACCAGGGAAGACACAATTTAACGACACAGCTTATCAAAAGAAACTGATTAAACATGACACATTTCATGGCTTTTGATCTTCCTCAAATATACCACTTTCTCTGCTCATTTTTTTTTTTTTAGAAAGTCTCATCACCTTTGAGAGGAAATGGAAATCAACAGCTTTGTTGGCTGTTTCATGGACTTGTATTAATCTGAGAAGAATCCCTTAGCACTTGCTCGCATGCCCGGCATGACTGTAGCTACACAGGAGGAGCTCAGGCCTGGGGCATGTCGTACTTCTACTCACTGCTCTACACATGTAGGCTGTACATGGTGGACGTGTGTCTTCCTGGTTGTGCAAGTAGTTACAAAGGCAGCAAACTGCTAAAGGTAGCAGAGACTATTTGCTTCACTGCATAACTCAGGAGGTGTAACCTACATGCATTTACCCAAATGCAAACAGATATTTTAAGAGCAAATTCAATTTTTTTTTCCAGATTTCATTTTCAAAGCTATGATTTGAGGATATGATTTTGGGGATAAGGAAAGTTTAGAAAACTTGTTTGAGCTCAGTGCAGTGGTGCACACCCCTAATCCCAGCATTCGGGGAGGCAGAGGCAGACGGATCTCTGAGTTCAAGGCCATCCTGGTCTACAAAGCTCCAGGATAGCCAGGGCTATACAGAGAAACCCTGCCTCGAAAAATCGGGGGGGGGGGGGGGGGGGGAGAGACAGAGAGAGACAGCGAAGCCTTCTTTGTATGTGCTCACCAGCAAATGCCTTTATATTAGATGTATGACTGACTTCTACAGAAAAATGCAACTACAGCACTCATGCAGTCAGGGAAAATGTGACAGCTTCAGCAAGGGTTACAAAGCTGTTCAAAAGGACGAAATGAAAACCAAGATTTGGGGCCAGGTGTGGTAGCACACGCCTTTAATTCCAGCACTCGGGAGGCAGAGGCAGGCGGATCTCTGTGAGTTCGAGGCCAGCCTGGTCTACAAAGAGTTTCCAGGACAGCCAAGGCTACACAAAGAAACCCTGTCTCGAAAACCAAAACCAAAACCAAAACAAAAACAAAAACAAAAAAAAACAAAAAAAAAAAAACAAAAAAAGAAAGAAAAACAAAAAGAAAACGAAGGTTTGTGTCTTTCAGCTCCATTCTTCAGAGGACCTTAAAAGTGCCCCACACCTCCTGGCCTGCTTGCAGGTGGTAAAAATGGAGTAACAAGGAAAATAACTTATCTCCAGACTGTCAAAATAAAAACGACAGAACCTCCTCACTAATTCAGAAAACCCCTACCTAAGTATTGTAAGAAATAGCAAGCTAGTAAAAACCCCATTAGTTCAACTACCGTATCAACAGTCTTGTGACTCAGTTTGTCCCTCAGGACTTGAAGGTGATACAGTTACAGGCAGGGCTGCAGCAATGTGCTGCTTTGTCCTTGGTACTTTTCCTATAGAGCACAACCATCAACACAAACACAGGCAAGCACACACAGGAAGATGATCTCTTTCTGACATATGCAATACATTGTACCTGTGAAAGATTTGTGGATTCTGTTGTAATCTTAATGACAATGAGCACAATGTCTAATGATGGGAAATGAGTCTTTAAAACTTCAAGTTTATTTAACAAGCATTTAAATAACCCAATGGGCCGCTCCAGATTGTTAACGCTAATGCAGGCGGTGATGGTAACTGACACTACAGGACAATGTGGGAGCTTCTGCAGTCAGTGCTCTGTCCCTGTACCAACCCTGTAGGGTGGGTGGGATACGAACCCTGCTCTCAATCACAGCGTAGGAGCTTCTGAAACTTGATCCTACTCAGACCTGGTGAGCCACAGTAAGGGAAGCTTACTCCAGGAAGCCTGTCTTCACAGTTCAGGCTGCTGACCATACCACGGCCTCTCTTCTGGTCTCCCAGGCTTCCGTAGATACGTGCTTGACTTCTGTGGATGAGGCAGGTACATTTGTGGAGGGAACTCTATCTGTTAACAATAGTTTTTCCTTGGGTAGGCTGCAGCCTACAAAAGTTCCCATTTCAGTTCCTCACATTGCCCTACTAAAAAGTGATCAATTATACTCTTGGCCTAGATGCCTAAAATGGGCGGATCCAGGTACAAATTAACCTTCTCCAGCCAATTGTAATGATTCTTTACCACCACAATGGAGTCTGCTACACATGGTATGTGCTGTGACACAGCTTTGTCTTTACTTGTAAAAAGGCTACTACATATATATCCAAGTGACTTCCTTTAAATACTCTCACAGCATGGATCCTAATGATACCATTATAACGTGGCTCTATCATAAAACCTGGAATGCAGTAGTAGAATTCTTCTATCTGTAAAGCACTCTACAAATTACAAAGCACTTCTTATAAATCATCTCAATGATCCCCACAACACTGCTCTAAGAATAGGCAGGGGTTATAATCTCCACTTGCTAATAAGGAAATGAAGTGAGCTGAAACATCTGCTCTGAGCAGAAAGGATGCCTGGCTACTCTGCACTGTAATCAAGTCAGCATTTTCCTCACTGTACTTTCACCACGTCTCCTTCCTATGGTGTCATTTTAGGCATCAACCTTGTTTCTTTAGCATTCTTGCCTACTTAAAATGACACTATAAAAAGGAGGGATGCTTACGACCTACAAGCTAACTGACTGCAAAGAAGGGTACTGGAATTCAACTTTCTTCAGGTGAGATTCTTAGAGAGCAGATGTTAGTTATTTTCACAAATACACACTGAATGCTCCTTCTGGGCTAGACAGAACCAGTTGCACCTGATGAGAGCATCGGATGGGGGGAGGGGGTTAACGCTCAGGAAGTGAGCAGGGCACAACTACAACACAAGAGGCGGAGACCTTATTTACACAGGTGCAGGGGAGGCCTCACTAGACAGGTGACTTTCCGAACTTATTTCCTTTTTTTTCCCCCAGACAGGGTTTCTCTTTGTAGCCCTTGCTGTCCTGAACTTCTTCCGTAGACTAGGCTGGCTTTGATCTCAGAGAGACACGCCTGCCTCTGCCTCGAATGCTAGGATTAAAGGTGGCCGTCCCCACCAGCAGCACTGCACTAAGAACTGATTTCTTAAAGAACAGAGAAGAGACAGCCAAGAAATGAGGCTGGAAAAGAACCTTCCATGTGGAGTAAGAATCTATAACCAGGGAAGTTTCCTTTTAGCGACAGGTTGTGAATAAGAGCCTTTTTTTTTTGGTTGTTGTTTTTTATTTTTTGTTTTTTTCAAGACAGGTTTCTCTGTATAGCCTTGGCTGTCCTGCACTAGTTTTGTAGACCAGGCTGGCCTCGAACTCATCCACCTGCCTCTGCCTCCTGAGTGCTGGGATTAAAGGCGTGCACTACCACGCCTGGCCTGTGAATAAGAGCTTTTGAACAGTAACTTCTATTCCTTACTATTCTATTTCCAAACTGAAAAGAACTACTAATTCCAGATTTTAAAGCTATATTCATGGAGGCCTGAAAAATTAGCCATTTTGAAATACTCCCACTCCCATTTTATAGTACAAAGAAATGGACTAAAATACCAGTGAGGATTCCAACCTCGCCTTTTGAAGTTTGAATCCCACACTTTTTTTCTTAACACCAATTCTGCTACACTGGTAATTTATATTTTAGACCCTGAAGTTCACCAGTTTTATCCACATTGATCCAGTTTAAACTGTGCTAACAATGCCAGAATACCACACTTGAGTTGTGTTTAATCTAGTGAGTTACTATTCATTAGCTTTCATAAAGCATGGGCAAACACCCTAAAAGGATGCTATGTGCATCCTGAGGATAAGGTACCAGTTCAGAGATTAAGCACGTAGTTGCTTCCCTGGTAGAGGAAGCCAGTGACATTCAGGTTCCAGGAATGACCCTGCGCACCACTGTTCCCCTTCTCTGCTGGCCTTTCTAAAGCAACCTGCTGGGCTGCACCAGAGGACTCGTGTTTAAAAGCTACTATTAGTATGAGCAGAAGGGCAGCATTATCTAGTGTAACTTCAGAGAAGCAGCAATAAAAGGGTCAGTTTCATTAAAAAAAAAAAAAAAGCAAAACAAACAAACCTATCACATGATCAAGACACACAAAAGTCTCACTAGTATTTATTGTGAACCCAAAGTAGGAAATGCAACTCATTAAAAAAAAAAATTCTATCTTGAAAAAAAATATGAGTAATTCAGACAGTTCATAGCAGCCATTATAAAGGCACAACAGATTTTCTTTCCAAACCTACCCAGTGCCTGGGCCAATCCTGTTGACCCTTAAAATGTAAACCATGCTTTCCTGCGTTTATTTACCAGCATCAACTATGTGCAAGGCTGTGTAAAATAAAAGCTGTTCAAGGCAGTTCCTGGCCTTAAGGAGTCTACCGTCTAATTTATTTGCCAAGATACAGATTTGCAGTTCAAGACTTTCAGCACTTATTAAAAATGTTCACCAGGACACAGGTGAGTTAGTGCAGACAATGACAAATAGTGTTCAGTCCCTGTTTAAAAATCTTCATGTATTTCCTCTCAAACCTGCTAATACCCAGAAAAGGACTAAATCTACCCTACTTGACAGGTTAGTAGGAAACCAGCTTGCTAATTTTGTCTTTATAAAATCTGCTCTTTTGCTGATATAGGTATTTAGATTATCTTTGGTCTCTACTTAATTAAAATCTCTCTTAAAATTCCATAATTGCATACATGTTTTAAGAAAGGTCTCTAAAAAGGCAAGGGCAGACACACTCAACTCAGATGTTTCATATCCATGACACCTGTATAGATTTAAGGAAGTTTAAAACTGTAGAGCCCTTCTTTTTTTCAAGGAGGTTTAAAAAAAAAAAAAAAAGGCAATTTATACCTCACCTTTCTTCACCTCTGACAGTTGCCTGGAAACCAGTCCTGCCCTACCTGTGTTGCAGGTGTACCTCCCGTCACATCTCTTTTAAAGCTACAGTCTCTAGTCTTACTACACTTAAGTTTATGACTAACAATCTATTCACATTTTTATCAGGTAAGAGACTGGTTTCTTTCAAGCAATGACGAAATCCCAATAAAGACCGAGGAAGCACCCGTCCACACCACCAATCACGGTTAATTTGAACAAAGATAACTATGTACGTATGATACACGATACTGCCAAGGAGCCTTTGCGTTTGAACAGTTCGGTCTGCGGTCTCATTCCTTCTGTAACATTTAAGTCGTTTAAGGCAAAGAAAGGAAAAGGCCTCGGAACAACTCAAATGAATTAAAAAAAAAAAAAAAAGAAATAAAACAGGCAGTGACCTTCGTCGCTGAGTCCCACCGAGACTCAAAACTGGTACCAACAAGGGACTAGCAATCTCCGAGCCCGCAACAGCTTCTCTCTGAAGCTTTATGGGCCGGACTGTCGGGTGCGCGGGGTGAGGGGGAAGATGGAGGGGGGCGGGGACACACACACACACACCACACACACAAACACACACACACACACAGAGCCCAGCCGCATCCCCCCGGCCGCTGCCGCCGCTCGAGAGCCCCAAGCTCCAGAGACGTGTCCTGCGCGCGCGGGTGCATGGCCCCGGCGGGAAGCCGAGGGCGCCCGCGGCCCGCGGCTCCTCGCGCGCCCCTGCCCATCCCGCGCACCTCCCGGGGAAGCAGCGCAGCCGCCGCCCCCGGCCCGGCCCGGCCGCTCGCCCGCCCTCCGCGCCCCCCAGGCTCCCCCCGACGCCCGCCAGGCCCCTTACCCCAGGGGAGCGGGGCCCCGCGGCGCCCTCCCGCGCATGTCCGTCCCGGTTGGCTCAGCGCCACGGGCTCAGGGGCCCGAACATCGCGCAGGCGCCTCGCAGCTCTCTCGCCCTCCTTCTCGCTCTCTTTCTCTCTGTTCTCCACTCGCTCGTAGGCTTCCCTGTGCTCTCGCTCGCCCGCTTGCCCGCTCGCCCGCACTCTACCCGGACCGCGCTCCCTGCCTCGCACTCCGCCGCCGCGGCCGCCGCGGCCGCCGCCTTTATATAGAGGGTGAGGGCGCGGCGTGACGTCACGATCCCGGCCCCGCCTCCCCCGCGCAGCCAATCCGGGAGGCGGGCCGCTTAAAGGGGCGACGCCGCCACCTAAAGTGTATGCTTTGGGGCCCGCCGGGCCGCGCGGCGCCCGTGGCCTCGTCTCCTGAGGGGACGCTTCTGAATGGTGTGAGCTGGCGAGCCCCAAGGTCATCGTTTTTGTTTTTTTGTTTTTTTTCCTTCCCTCTCAGAAGGCTGTGAGCAGCCCTGTTTCCAGCTCCGGGGGAGGGAAGTGGCGCTGAGATGCTCCGTAGCGGAGGAAGCCCTGGGGGTGGGGTGGGGGTGGGAATGAGGATGACTCTTGGGATGGAGAGGGTCGAGGCACGGCGAGGAGAGTGATGAAGAACGGAGGGGGACAGTGAGGAACAACGAGAGGCTGGGGATGATGACGAGGGACAGTGAAGGACGACAGGGCAGTACACCCAAGCAAGGCTGGAGGAGGAGGACCATGAAGAAAGTAAGGTCTGGGAAAGAGGGCAGAAAACTGAGGGGCTATGAGGGACAGCATTATCCTGAAGACAGTAAGGGACAGCGGCGGGGAGGAGGGGTGGCAGAGGCAGTAAGGCCACCTGGGTACAGCAATCGGATGGTATGGAACTGAAACCCGAGGTCGGTGAGAGCCTGGCTAGGGACAATAAGGAACGGCGCGGAGGGGGGGGGGGGGGGGGGGGGAGGGGGGGGCGGCGGGGGGGGGGGGGGGGGCAGTGAGGGGCAGGGCGTGCGAGCCGCTGCGCTGCGGGACAGACAGAGAACTGTGACAATATGGCAAGGCGAGGGACAGTATAGGACAGTGCAAGACAGCAGGGGCAGGGAGAGACTGCCAGGGCCAGTGGCCCCTGCTGTGTGGGCACGATCAGGGAGGCCTCACTCCAGGCTCCTCTGCGGGTGGCTTGCCCTGGAGCAAAGCCAGGCTGGTCCTGGGGCACCCTTCCTCAAACCTGCCCCCAGCCCTCTGAGTTTACCTGTCACACTCACGCCGTTCCTGTTCCCGTTCCCCGTGGTGTCTCTTGGCCTCAGAATGGCCGCTGATGCCCAAGGGCAAAACGCCATCAAGTCCGCAGGGAGGAGGTCTCTTGGGGCAGAAATCCGGTGATGCAACTTAGGCTTATAGTTTAACCGTAAAATAAATAATACAATGATAAATCAAGAGTAGCTAAAGAAAAGAAGCAAACAGAAGCCCTCCAGTTTGCACTAGTGCAAATTCCCCTAATGGTGTTCCACAGAGGGAGGCCACAGACCTGCGGCTGACCTCTGTGGTCCGCACGGAGCCTTTCGTGCACTTGAGCAAGAATGCCTGATAGTTATAAGCTTAGCACTACCTAATTGGACCAGTTTAACATATGGCACGAGGTGCTGGCCTCATTATCTGGTTAACTATTAACTTCGTGCCCCGCGAAATGATTTACCTCTTCCATTATTGACTCGCATTCTTTTTATTTTAACTCGAAGGCCCTAATTTTAAATTTAAGGCCTGATGCACCAGATTTTAAAAAAGAAAGAAAGAAAGAAAGAAAGAAAAGAAAAGAAAAGAAAAACCTGAAGTATCCCTTGCCCGCTCTCAGTGCAGGCTACCCAAATGGGTGGGGGGCTTCCTCCTGTTCCGATGCTTCCTACTGGTCTGCAGGCCCTGAGGGGTGGGGGCAATTTGACAGCCCTGCTACTAGCAATTCAATTTCCCCCATCTTTTTACTGCCACTCACTTAGTTGTATTTTAATCTTAGGGAAATTAGTTACCGCCAAATTAACTAGGCATTTGCTATTTACTTGCTTATTCAAGTTTTGGTGGCTTTTAAGACACAGTTTTACTTTGCAGCCCAATCCCGCCTAAGAATTCACTATATGGCTCAGACCTGGTGATGCTTTGGCCTCCAGACGGACAGATGTGGAGCCATCACATCCAGCTTGACTAGGGTTTCCGAAAGTCACGGGGAGTCCCTCATGGCCTCCCCTTTTCTATTCATGGTTTACCCACAGGCTATGCATCCTCCCCTCCCCGCCTGTGTGTGTTTAAAAGAGCTACCTCAGAGTGTCCTTTCAATGGGGACTTCAGTGAGGTTCAATTTCCTCGGACAAGAGTCCTAGTGACTCTTATTTCCAGGCACCACAATGCGGTTGTAATCTGTGCTCTGGCCTCATTAGCATGCTTTCATATTCCCCGATTCACACACACGATAATCTCCAGAGCAACCGGGGAACACGCCCTCAGCAGAGAAAGAAGATCCACAGGCCACTCACTCTGCGCCGCCGTAGCAGCTGTAGGATGGGCCAGTGTTTTCCTAAATTTTTTTTTTTTTTTAAATCACAAAATTGCCTGAGTAACACATGATTAATCTGGTTTTTCTCTTTGGCTCGACTTTAAACTTACAAAAATAAACATGGAACTTTCTAGTTTTTGGGAAAAAGCAATTAGAACTTCTCCTTCACTGGATTTAGCTCACAGTTATTCATATAATGACGCTTTCTCAGCTGTGGAGGAAAACTTAACGTTCCACAGGCTACTTAATAGTGTTTTATAATAACACTGATATGCCAAAAATATTGCAGAATAGTTTGAGAAGAGTTTAAAGTGAGAATGCTAAGCCAATTACTTGAAGTAACTCTGGCATATTGATCACTAATTGTTCATTGACCTTTAATAATTCAAACACCAGAATAGAGAGTTAGAGGAAATATTCTCCTTTTCTCAAGCCAAACGTGTTCATATTGCTTCTACCCAGAAATAGAACGTTTTTTTGTTTTCTTTTTTCTTTTGTTTTCTAAGACAGGGTTTCTCTGTGTAGCCTTGGCTGTGTCGAACTCGTTCTGTAGGCCAGGCTGGTTTTGAACTCAGAGGTCTGCCTGCCTCTGCCTCCCAAGTGCTGGGATTACAGGCCTGTGCCACCACTGCCTGGCTGAAAGTTTTTTCTTTTTAAAAAATATTTCAAAGTTTTCTTTTTTTTTTTTTAGCTTTGAGGTCATTTCCCAAGAAATTTTTATTAACTGATTTCTTTAGAAGCAGAATTTGACACAATATCTTAAACCGTTAGTTTTATGTCATGTTGACCCAGTTTGTCATTTTGCACCACTGTTTCTTTAACAACCCCTGAAATAAGAACAGGGTTACGGTTCTGGTTCAGAAACCTCAGACTCACAGGAGCACTTTCCCCCTTCTTTCTCAAAGAAATCCAACGTGTCATGTCTAAGCCACACGGCGCCTTGGCAAATGTGTGTTTATATTTTGCTTTTGGAATCCTATAAAAAAAAAAGTACGCCCATTTTTGTGTTTATATTTCTTGATTATAAGTGTTTTGTATACTTTGCTTAAAAATAAATATTTTAAAGAGATGCTTTTCGCATTGCCTTATTAACCACATGCCCTTGTTCCTGCCCATACATGGTTTGTATTAGACACTTTTTACTAGTCTGCAGGTAAGTGCAATAAAGATACGTGAATGGTGAAAATGTACATTTCTTAGAAGTCATTTGCATAGCGTTCTACACTGTTGGAAATAACTACACATAGGCATGTGCAGGCACACACACAGATCTGCAGCAGACTCTGTGTGTGAGAACCTGAGATTCAGTCTGTCCAGGTGGCTCAGCTGGCAAAAGTGCCCGATGACCTGAGTTCCATCTCTGGGACTCACGTGGTGGAAGGGGAAGGCTAAGTCCTGCAAGATGTCCTCTGACCTCCACACACGTATTCACACATAAATGAGTAAATGTAAGTTCAGAAAACTTTAAGAGGGCCTGGGAAGGAACTGCAAGGGAGGGACTAGGAGTGCACTCGGTCAAAGTACATTATAGCTATGAATAAAAATTTCAAAGAATAAAAGCTAAGAATCCTGGGATTCATTCATAAGGAGTGCTTCATGACAGCAAAAGCCCCACTGAACTTTGACTGTTAGCCGCCATATGAAAAGTAGTACACACCAAAAAAAAACCTGTTTACAACATTCCTGTTTTTCTTTCTGTAATTCAGGATATTTCTGTCCTTTCCTAGATTTTTTTTTAAAAAGGCTACACAACACACACATACACACAAGCATGCATGTACATACCACAAATACCATATACACATATACACCACACACATGCATGCACATACCACACACACACCACACATACAGAGATACACGTGCAGACCATATACACATATACACCACACACATATATGATACACACACACACAGACACACGCATGCACACAGGCACACATGCACACACATACACACAAGGTTATATGTAGCCTGTGAGAACCCTGAGTTTGCTAGTTGTATTAGAATTTTCTAATCTGCTGTTTAGAATGTTTTAGGGACAGGATTTGACTTCTTTTCCTCAGTAAGAAGGCAAGCTATGTGGTTTTTGTTGTTGTTGTTTTGTTTTGTTTTTCAAGGCAGAGTTTCTCTGTGTAGCCTTGGCTGTCCTGGACTCGCTTTGGACACCAGGCTGGCCTCGAACTCACAGCGATCCACCTGCTTCTGCCTCCCGAGTGCTGGGATTAAAGGCGTGCGCCACCACGGCCTGGCCGTGGTTTGTTTTTAATTGAGTCATCTTTTATGTACCAAAGTCTTCCTTAGCAAACATTGTTTCTAATTCTAGCCCATCTCTAGACCTTAGAACTTTAAGAAGGTTGGGTTTTTTTGTTTTCTGTTTTTTAAGCAGCCTATGAATTTATTTAGAGGCACAATCTGCACGTTTTTGAGATGATAGTTTTTTTTTTTCAACTTCCTTTTAAGCTTTTTCACATTTAAGCATTTGTCTAAAGTACATGTTGTATTTCCTATTAGCCGGCCAGTAGGGTGTGCTCTAGTCCCTTACCAAATTAATTAATTAAAATATTAACCTAAACTCTTCATTAAGAGGTTTTTAGGAACTGATTTTACTTTTGTATGACTACCAGCACACGTGGGGCTTGTTTCTATAGATACGTGCTATGAATACATACATAGTACATATGGGAAGTTAAACCATGTTATTAAATAAGGAAAGCTTTATCAGCTTACTACTTCAGCTTTAGCCCTGAAATAATTTAGTATTTTCTTTTAGTCTGAGTAAAGGAAAAATAAAGGCAGTGTGTACAGTAGTAGGTATGATGGTGTATGCTTGTAATCAGAGCGACCTGGAGGCTGAGGCAGAAGGCTTGAAAAGCTAAAGCATCCTGGGCTACATAGTGAGAATCTGTCTCAAACAAAAACAAATGAACAGAGAGAGAGAGAGGAAGGAAGGAAGGAAGGAAGGAAGGAAGGAAGGAAGGAAGGAAGGAAGG
>OU015754.1:80859908-80883832 GCA_907169655.1 Acomys percivali | reverse complement strand
TCTTCTTCTTCTTCTTCTTCTTCTTCTTCTTCTTCTTCTTCTTCTTCGGTTTCAAGACAGGGTTTCTCTGTGTATCCTTGGCTGTCCTGGACTAACTTTGTAGACCAGGCTAGCCTCGAACTCACAGTGATCCTCCTGCTTCTGCCTCCCAAGTGCTGGGATTAAAGGTGTGCGCCACCACCGCCCAGCTATAATTTTTATTCGAGCCATTTACAAGTGAGTTATAGACACAAAACTATGACATTTAAAAATACCTGTGTAGATACTCAGATGGTGTTTATTTCAGGATCACAGAAAAACCTAAACAAAAGGAAAAAGTTCTTCTGCCCGGTTCTCCCCATTACTGTGACACGCTTGCTGTGACACACTTGCTGTGACACACTTGCTACAGCCCAGGAAGCAAATGCGGAAGGGAGGCCAAGTGGGAATGGCAAAATCAGTATTCATGCTTGAGAGTCTCAAAAGCTAATTGCACCCCACAGAGAATTGAAAATGAGGGCTCACTCAGATTTGCAAAAGTAGCGAGATAGTGTTGTTTGGAGAAAGACAGCAGTGCAGATGAAAGGGGGTACACTGTCAAGACTGACGCCAGGCCACATGAGTTTGGGGCTTCCTTAAGAAAACGGGTGGCTGGGCACTAAGGGTGTGAGCTAAGCACTTCTGTCCTCTGACTGCTCCATTAGGTGAGTGCTCTTCTCACTGTACGCCTTTCTTCCCATAATGCATCTGGTAGTAAGCATCTCACACCTAATTATGCATAGACATGAGATGGTTAAACAGAGGACCCTCCATGTCTTAGTTAGTGCTCTACTGCTGTGAAGAGACACCAACGCCACAGCAACTCTTATGAAGGAGAGCATGCAACTGGGGCTGGCTTACAGTTTCAGGGCTTTGGTCGGTTGTCATCATGGCGGGAAGGACAGCAACGCAGGCAGACACAGTGCTGGAGCAGGAGCAGAGAGCTCTACATCCGGATCCACAGGCAGCAGGAAGAGAGAGAGAGAGACTCTGGACGTGGAGTGGGCTTTTTGAAACCTCAAAGCCCACCTTCAGTGACACATTTCTCCAGCAGGACCACACCTCCTGATCTTTTCGAATAGTGTCACTCTATGGTGACCAAGTATCCACATTTCTGAGCCTGTGGGGCCCGTTCCTATTCTAACCACCGCACCCCCTAAAAGGTTACTGCTAGAGGACATAGGTTTGCTTTGCTACACATGCACCCCACCAAACCAGTTCAGGCTGGATTAGCCATTCTATGCTTCATACCCAGGTATCTTTGGGACATACTTAAACGGAAGCTGTCTAAATGTGATTGTTGCCAGGGTCAAGGAAAACGATACTGTTGTTCAGAAATGGGAGGTGTGTGGTGTGTAGTGCAGCATAGGTGTGGGGGGGCGTGTCAGAGTGATTCTGAGGTTTCTGGGTGCATTGTTGGGGTGGTGCTGTATGGGCCCAGTATGTGTAGGTCAAGAAACCCAAAACCAAATGGGGTCCAAATGTAGTAACTGATCTTCTATGCTTGCCTAGCACACATGTGCTGGTCATGGGTTTTGGGGTTTTTTTTTTTTTTTTTTTTTTGTTGTTGTTGTTGTTGGTGGTGGTGGTGGTGGTGTGTGTGTGTGTGTGTGTGTAACACTTGAAAGAATTTAAAAGAGCAATGATTTGGCTCACAGTTGTGGACATTTTAATACATGGCCAGCTTGCTCCTTTGCCATCAAGGCAGCATGCAGCATTCAGGGCCTGAGGGAGGGAAGCTGCTTACCTTGTGGAGAGGAGGAAAAAGAAAGGCCCAGAACAAACAGGTGCATCCTCCACAGCTGTCACCTAGTCCTGCATCTTCCGCAACTCCACCGCCTCCAGCAATGGACTTGGAGCTTGAATTCACTACTCCATTGTGGACAAATGCAGGGGAAGATGTGCATTAAGCACCCAGGTCCCTCTTAAGCTAACCAAACTGGCAACACTAAACATCACAGCCATAATGGCTCCTTAGGGCCTTCTTCACAGAGGTGGTCTCTCAGCCTTCCCTCATCTTTGCCGGACTTGACACTTTCGAAGGCTAGTAGGCAGCTGTGCTGCAGAATGCCCTCAGCTAACCGTCTGGGGTGTGCCCCTCAAAACTGATATGTGGACACCTATTCCTTTCCCTTGGTGATGGTTGTAGGAGGTGGGGCCTCAGGGGAGGTGTAGGGACACCCTGAGGGTGAGGTCCTGTGCAGTGGCAATCAGCGTCTTCATGGGGGCTAAAGTGAAAAAGGGGTTGCCTCTTTTCTTCTTCCACATGAGGCCACAAAGAAAAGAAGCTATCTAAGAAGCAGGAAACGGGCTCCTGATCTCTTGATCGGCCAGTCTGTTGATCTTGGACTTTCCACCTTCCGGAACTGTGATGCATACGTTTCTTCATTAAGCGAGGCATGATGGCTTCTGCCTTTAGTTGAAACACTTGGTAGGCTGAGGCAGGAGCGTTGTCTTAAGTTCAAGGCCAACTCAGGCTACCTAATGAACTCAGGTGGCCTGTCTCAGTAAACAAATAAATTATAAAATATGTATTTTGCCTTCCAGCTTTGTCTATAGCCCGAGTAGATGAGGACTGATGCTCTGCTCGTGATTTCACTGGAGTTGCGGAGTGTTTTATTTTTTTTTTACCGCTTTCATCTGTCTGATCAAAGGTATGTGCTAGTCACGTGATTTATCACTGTGGATATTGACCTTGACTCCTTTGTAAGAAATATGCAGTCTCCTAAAGGCAACATGAGCTTGGCTGGCGGCAGCCTGGATTAGAATATTCTGGACAAATTGGGAGCGTCTCACTATCTCTGAATAAAGCAGACCTAAATTCAGCTCCACAGAACACTTACGAGGACGTTTCCCCTGATGGCCTGGACTCCTAGTGTGCCTGAAATAACAGAGGGGATTCCAGATGTGAAGGATTTGTGTAGCTAGCTGCAGGGCAGGCTGGAAACAGCCCCGTTCCTCCCAACTCCAGGGCGTGATGTTCTAAGTCTCTAAATGTCAAGTTAGGTTGGTTTGTTTGTTTTGACACAGGGTCTTGCTAAATATGCCAGGCTGGCTTCAGGCTTGCAATCCCCCTGCATCAGGTTTCTGGACGCTAGAATTTGTAGGCACATGTCACTATTCCCAGCTTATGTAAGTTGATTTTACACAGTGTGCCTTTGGTGGTGTTCATGAGCTAGGAGTTGATGTTAAGTTAGAAAACTCTTAGGTTCTATTCACATTTTTTAACGCAGGGCTGAGGATATAGCTCAGTTGGTTGAGACAGTATGTGCCTGGTACAATGCCTGGGCTCAGTCCCTAACATCACTTAAGCTTGGACGTGGAGGCAGTGATGGTTCAGTGGGTAAAGATGCTTACCTCCAAACCTGACGACGTGAGTTCGATCCCTAGGTCCCACATGGTGGAAAGAGAGAATGAATGACCCTGCAAATTGTCTTTAGACCTCCACGTGCATGACACAGCATGTTTTATCTGCATGTAAATGCATTCAAACACCAAATAAGTAAATACATGGACAAATAAATGAGTGTGTTGGTGCAAGCAAACAAAACCCCCACTGTGCCTGGTGGTACCTGCCTGTAATCCCAATACCAGGGAAGTGGAGACAGGAGGATCAGAAGTTCACGATCGATTTCATTCATTAGTGACTGTGAGGCTAGCCTGGACTATACAAACCCTATTTCAAGCCGGGCGTGGTGGCGCATGCCTTTAATCCCAGCACTCGGGAGGCAGAGGCAGGAGGATCTCTGTGAGTTCGAGGCCAGCCTGGTCTACAAAGTGAGTCCAGGACAGCCAAGGTACACAAAGAAACCCTGCCTCGAAAAATCGAAGGTTTGTGTGCTTTCAGCTCCATTCTTCAGAGGACCTTAAAAGCGCCCCACACCTCCTGGCCTGCTTGCAGGTGATAAAAATGGAGGTAACAAGGAAAATAACTTCTCTCCAGACTGTCAAAATAAAAACGACAGAACCACTAATTCCAGCACTTGGGAGGCAGAGGCAGGTGGATCGCTGTGAGTTCGAGGCCAGCCTGGTCTACCAAGCAGGTCCAGGACAGCCAAGGCTAACACAGAGAAACCCTGTCTCGGAAAAACAAAACAAACAACCAAAAAATGACCCTACCTCAAAAAAGAAAATTTAGCGTATTATTTGAACTGTGAGCATTCTTTACAGCATCTATATGGATGTGAGAATATCCAAATGTCCCCATGTGAGATGCAGCTTTGATTTTTTACTTGTTTAGCAAGGAAATATATTTTATTTAGTAATGATTTAGTTGCCTGGTGATGTTAATGCCTGATTTCATTCGCTGAATCAATAGACCTCTTGATTGTTTGATCTTTTCCAGGAACCAATAAGAAAGCTCAGTAAAATGAGTTCCAAATGATTTATTTGTACAGAAAGAAAGAATTTCCTCTTGGTCGTACATCCGACACCCACACACTACCTCACCAGTGACGCTGGGAGGGGACGTTCTCAGCAGAAACTCAATGCCCAATTAGTGTGTTTTAATTTAGTCAGTGGCTTTTCCATCTGGCCCTTACGTGTCTCCCAGAGGGTGGCCCGGACCAGCGTGAAGAACTCTGTTAGGCTGTGACGGGGTGAGCGGGCACCAAGTTGCTTCCCGCAGGAGCAGGGTCTTATAGGTGGCTGCTCCAGAATTCTCTCTCTCTTTCCTGGTTTGTTCCACACTGTGGGTATGACAGAGAAGTCACGTGATAAGGATTCTGATGTCACACATCTTTATACACATAGTTGTAGAAGGGAACACTTCACAAAATACATGATAGAGCAATGTGTTTCCTGCCCAGGCAAACTGAAGTGGACCAACACTCAGAAAACTCAGATACAAAATTCCCTCGATGCCTGCTATAGCCGAATAAGGTGGAGGGAATTCCAGGTGTAATGAATCCTGAACAAAAATTCTGTTTTCCCTGTCACAGAATGCTGGTTTTCATATCCAAGTACACTCTATGTTTTTGAATGACTTTTTTTTTGTGTGTGTGACCTTCTGTTGGTTTTTTTCACAGTCCAGAATATGGGCTTACGTAGCTGTCGTAGCCTCTTTCTCTCTCCTTTTTTTTTTTTTTTACTTTTTTAAAATAATTTTTAATTTTTAATTTTTTTGAGACAAGGTCTTGCTATGGTAGTGAGTTTCCAGCTGTCCTATGGTCAGACTTCCTTCCCAGTGTCCTCCTCTGTAATAGCTTTGCCACACTGTTGAGTACCGCCCATACTGGCTTATCTCTTAATGTCTTCCCCATTCTGAATGTCACGGTTTGAGCTGATCACATCCTCTGAAGGCCTGCGTGCTGGACAGTTGCCCCCAGTCTATCCTGCTGTTGGGAGGTAGTGATCAAAACAAAATAGACCTCTTTTCTTATAAAGTTGATTGGCCACAGGCTTTTTTTTTTTTTTTTTTTGTTAGAGCAGAGAAGCCGACTCACACACTAGACCTGGACAACAAACTGGTGTTCATTGTATAGATTTTATGTTTTTATTTTTTTTATTTAATTGATTTATTCAGATCACGTCTTAATTGTCCCCTCACTTGTATCCTCCTGTTCCTCCCTCCCTCCTGCTTTCACCCTATTCCCCTCCCCTAGGTCTATGACCAAGGGGGACCTCCTCCCCCACCATATGGTCACAGCCTATCAAGTCTCATCTTGGTAGCCTTCCTATTCTTTCTCCAAGTGCCACCAGGCCTCCCCACCAAGGAGAAATGGTCAAATGTGGGGCACCAGAGTTCATGTCAGAGTCAGGAACTGACTCTCTCCACACAACCGTGGAGAATGTCCTGTCCGTTGGCTGGATCTGAGTAGGGTTCAAGGCTTACTGCATGTGTTGTCCTAGGTTGGTGGAGTAGTTTGAGCTGACTGGATTTTATATTTTCATAAAAGTACCAGTCTCATGTGTCTGTGGAATATTAGTTCTGCAGAATAAGGTCCAAATAGGTTTCTTTTGTTGATTTATTATTATTATTATTATTATTATTATTATTATTATTATTATTATTATTATTTTGGTTTTTCGAGACAGGGTCTCTCTGTGTAGTCTTGGCTGTCCTGGACTCACTTTGTAGACCAGGCTGGCCTCTACCTCACATTATTTTTTGTGAGTAAAAGGCAATTGTGTGCCTATGGAATGTTTGAGCATGAACCTTTGCTAGCGCATGATTCTGATTGTGTTTAATCACAACCGTTCAGATATAATTGAACACGCCTTAGGCACAGAAGTTCATGACTCAAACCTTCGGTCCTTCCAGGAACCAAATCAGAAGCTTCTCCATGCATCTGTAGACACTGCGCCTCAGGATGTCTGTGAACATTTTACTGTGTCCCACTGTGCCCTTGAGTTTGTTTCCCAGCCATGGAAAATGCCCATGAGAAAGTGTTGTGCAATCACTGTTAGTCACTCCTGTTTCCTGTACTCCCCACTTAATTTCCCTGGTAGCTGGCACTAGCACTCAGGGTGTAAGTTGCTGAGGGGTAATCGGGAAAACCCACATAAATGTCTCAGATGAGGTTTGGCTGGCTATGAGTCTTGGTGACCTAACCATGTTATAACTAGAGATTTCATCAAACGGGGCAGGAAGGAAACCCCTCGCACTGCCAAACGCCCACGGAACGCGCCGGGATCCAGGGACCATCATTTGTTAAGAATGGATTCTCCACAGCTTTTAACTTGATGAGCCTGCTGGAGTAAGATTTGAACTTGAGTTTTAGATGCAAAGAGATGGCTCTAAGTGGGATTTTAAGGGTCTAATTAAAGGAGAAAGAGAAAAAAAGAGACAAGAGGAGAGGGAACGGGAAGGGAGGGGAGGGGCGGGGAGGAGAGGAGAGGACCGGAGAGGGATGAGTGAGGCTCCTGCTATGGCACTTGCTGAGCAGCCATCTGCAGGAGGACCCACGTTGCCACCGTGCTTTTCTCACACCCAAGAACCTGATGGACAGAATGTTTAATAAGTATGACATTATGTACACACTCATTATACGTATAGATTCTATGCAAATTGAGCGTTCATGGCTGTTAAAATGGCCCTGATGTGCTCCGAACCTGCCCCCTCCTAAGGATGGGATGTTTTATTGGCTGTAACTTTTCATCACTTCAAGGTATCTTTACCTGTGCTCGTGTTTTGTTTTGATTGTGGTTTTGATCTAAGGATGTGATTAGATTCTGAGCCAGACTTGGATAACCACGCACCAGTGAGGCATGCACACTCAGAGAAGGGGCCTGCCAGCTGTCTGCTCCTCTATTGCGACTCAGCCCATCACAAGAATGAGCTCATCCTGGGACATTTTCCTTGCCTCACTGCTCGGCAGTCACTCTGACTGCAGATGTTAGTTGGTATAATCACCCATCCGCCACTGAGCAGAGAGTCACAGTTGCTATGAGTGTCAACGTTGCACACTTACACAAACCCAGATGGCATAGCAGATCATTGCCCGTGGCCTCTCAGAGCAAGAAGAGAGCCAGTGGACGCATGAGCAGGGCCAATGCCAGCTGTCCATGTACTGCTTTACGGCAAGATTATTTTTTAAAAGAGTGACCAGAATATGCTCTAATGGAATGACGCAGAGTGTGGTGGAGTAATAAGATGGTCACACAGTCTCTTATTATCAAGTGTCGTCCCTGTGCTCAATTGTAGGCACCACGCTTTATAGGACCCTACGGCAGCATCACCATAAACACATGAGGCATGCCCTGTGCTGGGACATGAATCGGCTTCACGGAGCCACCACTGCTTACGTGTCTGAGGTGGACTGAGGCACCACTGTGTGAGATGAGACCACGGTGCCGGTCCGCTCTAGCCACCATTTAAGGCAGTTCTATTATATTAACTGGCCCACGAACCGCCCGCTGGTTCTTATTGCTTGGTATTACCTGGCGTGGAGATTCCATCTGTGAATGTTTCTTGCGTTATCGTCTTCATGTTTACTCCAAGCCATGAAGCTCAGGTCTGCTCTCCTTAAACTTACTCAGGCATCTTGGAATGTAGGCCATGTCCTGGCTTCGAAGGTTGGCTTCTGTTCTCTTTTTCACAGTTCCCCAAGACAACACATGACCGGGTTTTGTTGTACAGCCAAATCCAGTCCAGGGTTACAACATGTCTCACCAAGTATGCCTTCAGTCCCAAACACCCCGCAAAGCCAACCATGCGTGTTTGGTAAACATCTGCAATCATTTCTAAATTGGAGGTGCAATCAGTTCTAAAAGCCATGGCAATTGATTCTTTTTTTCTCAGTTCTCATGGCAAGCCATCCAAGGCTATGCTCCCTATGAGGTGCTAGTAGACTCCTCGCCTCTTCCCAGCCTGGTGTCCCTTGACCTTAGGTTGTATTTCTCCAGCATCTGCCTCCATCCTCATAGGGTCTTTTGTGTAAGGATTGAACTGAGGGGCAGCATGTTGCACTACGGGCACAGTGGCTGTGTTTACAAAGACTGCCCTGTTCTCATGCGTGGGGATTAAAACATCAGTGTCCTCTTGTGGAGTCCAGTTCAGCCCGTAGCAGCATCTCAAGCTCACATGCATAGACCTTTCTTACTAAGTGTTTCCTGGCTCAGCAAGCTGTGGCATCCTTCACACTCTTGCCTCAGCCAACCACCACGTAAGTCAGCTCTGACCTTTCTCCTTGGCTCACACTCCCGCAGCCAAGTTGTGGGGTCTTTGTTTGCAGTCGGTGCATTGCCCCGTCATGTTTTCTTTTAATTCACAATGTCTCTTTTCATGTTATTTTTATTTTTATGCCAGGTTTACAGTATTTCATCCTGCAGTTTATTTTAGCTACGTCAACTTTGACCTTACTTCCCAGGAGGGTGAGTTAAATTCAGTCTCATTCTCCTTCCTCGCCCAGTTACTCAGTATCCTAACAGTCTTTGTTAAAATTCTACGTGTGTTTCTTAGTGTTTACCGTTTGCTTCCTGACAGCAGGTGGGCACCAGCCTCACCTCTCTGCAGTGGCAAACGCTGCCTATTTTATTTGCTGACTAGGATCAGAGAAGCCGCAGGGGCTGTATTGATTATCAACTCTGCAAGTCTGGAAAGTATTTTCCAGGATCTTTTGAAGAGAAATGTCAGCCCCCATTGGTAGCACAGACGAGACATGTGGCCTTTCTCTTAGCTCTGAGGTTCAAAGTCACTTTTGTTTTTCATTTGTATATATTTTCTTTAAGTTTTGGGTTGAATGAATGTGTTTTATATTGTGGTGGTGATATTACTATAAGATCTTGGGAACAAATGAAAAAGGAAAGTCTATGGTTTAATAGTGATGTGTTTGGGCGTCAACTTGACAAGAGGCCAACTGTGTTGGTTATGTCAACTTGACACAAGTTGAGTTATTTGGGAAGAGGGACTTTCACTTGAGAAACTCCAGAAGATTTGCCTATAGGCCAGTTTGTCAAACATCTTCTTGATTAATAATTGATGTGTTGAGTACCCAGCTCACCGGGAAGGCAGTTCTGAGTTGTATAAGAAAGCAGGCTGAGCAAGCCAGGAGGAGCAAGGCAGGGAGCAGCACTAATGCCCATCTGAGAGGTGTAAGCAGAAATTAACCCTTTCCTCCCCAGGTGGCTCTTGGTTGTGGTGTTTTATGATCATGGGAGCACCTTGAGAAACCCCGTGTAATAACCTAATAGCGTTGTGATGCTTGGATTTTATTTCATTTAGAAAAAATGTGTGTTGGCCACTTCTAACTACCCTTGGTGTCCTTGTTTCACAGATTTCTCTTTTTTTTCCCCAATACGGAATAATTTTTATTTTTTAAATTTTATTTTATTAATTTATTCTTGTTATGTCTCAGTGGTTATCCCATCCCTTGTATCCTCCCATTCCTCCCTCCCTCCCATTTTCCCCTTACTCCCCTCCCCTATGACTGTGACTGAGGGGGACTTCCTCCCCCTGTATTTCTAAGCCTGTTACTGTTTCATGCTTTGTGGTGGTGTCTCTGTTTGATGTGACAGGGAACTGGCCTTGCCACACATGCAGCATGGCTGGTCCATGGTTATTGGCATCCATTCAGCTTCTTCTACAGCAGACATCTTGAAAGCGTTTATAAGGCCAGAAGGGTCCCTCTCCCAGGCACCACTCCTAAAGTTGCATATTTTCTTCCAAAGCCTAAGGTAATTTGATGTAGCTTTTTTCTTTCTTGTATCAGGAATTGAACCTAGGGCCCAGAGCTTGCTAGGGGAGTACTTTGCCCCTGAACACCCCACCCCTACCTCTTTTGAGACAAGATTTGTTGCTAAGTTCCCTAACCTGGCCTTGAACGCCATAACTATTTTAGTTAGGGCCTCGTTGCTGTGAAGAGACACCGTGACCACGGCAACTCTTATAAGGGCAAACATTTAACTGGGGCTGCCTTACAGTTCAGAAGTTTAGTCTGTTGTCATCATGGCGGGAGACATGGCAGCGTGCAGGCAGACATGGTGCTGGAGAGGTGGCTGAGAGTTCTACATCTTGATCCACAGGCAGCAGCAGGAAGTTGTCCTGCACTGGGCTGAGCTTGAGCTAGGAGACCTCAAAGCCCACCCCCTCCCACAGTGACACACTTAACGCCAACAAGGCCACATCTCCTAATAGTGCCATTTACATACATTAGTCTATAGGGGACCAAACCTATTCAAACCACAATAGCTTAGGCAGGCCTTGAATTTGTGATCTTCCTGCTCCAGCCTTGCACGTAGTGAGATTATAGGCGTGCACCTCCAGGCCTGACTCTGACATCACTCTTTTTGTTGTTTTTGTTTTTTGAGACAGGGTCTCTCTGTGTAGCCTTGGCTGTCCTGGACTCATTTTGTAGACCAGGCTGGCCTCAAACTCACAGAGATCCACCTGCCTCTGCCTCCCGAGTGCTGGGATTAAAGGCGTGCGCCACCACCGCCCGGCGACATCACTGATTTTTAATGGTTAATGAATCTAAAAAAAATATGGGGGGGGGTTGTCGATATGACGAGTCGCTCCTGATTCTCTCTTGCTCTTATGTTTGGAGCCTCTGTCTTCATCCCGCGGTGTTCGTTAAAAACCTACTCTGTTCCAGGTGGCAGAGATGCAACCTTGAACAAAGTCCCTGCTCTGGAGCAGGACGCCCACATTCCAGAGATCATATTAAATCTACTATATGCAGAAAACAGACAATCAAATTAGGGGAGGTAATGGGAATAAAAAGACTGTCTCAGATGGCATGCTCACGTGCGCCCCCCCCACTCCCTCATAGGTTGAGTGGATCTGAATCAGCCTATTGAAGTGTGTATACAGACTTTTTTGGCAAGAGTATGGCAGGTGAGTGAGGACTGGGAGTCTTAAGCTACTGCTTGTGATCAGCTGGCCAGCTGGCCTATCCAAGGCCTACAAAATATACACTTTGCCCTTCCCTTCTTGTTGCTGTGTGTAGCGCCAGTGTCTCACTCTTGGGCAGCGGTTAAATGCCACCTTCTCCCCCCCCCCCGCCTTATTACTCTCTGTCATGTCACCTCACAGGGCTTATCACAGCACTAAATGTGTGCCCCAGCACCTCAGCCAGCACTGAGGCTCCCATGTTTCAAAACCTAGGTTTGTATGATTGTCCTGCGCTCTGGGCCCCCCCCCCCCCACACACAGAATGAGAAGGCAGGCTTAACCTCTCCAGCTAGGGAGCCTCGCTCAGTCAGTTGGTAAGGACCTCCTTCTCCACTGGAGGAGAGAGAGAGAGGCAGGGAAGGGGGCAGGGAAAGCAGCTGGAACCAAATATGTCCTTACCTCTCCTCCTGTCTTCACCTCCCATGTCTGTTAGTGCCAAATGCGGTTGGTATTCCCAGGGTTTCCCCGGTTGCTCTCTCTATTCCCATGACCTCAACCACGTCCCTGGGGCTCTGTCCCTGTTCCCATGTCGGTCAAGTTCTGACCCAACATACTTTCCCATTGCCTCTTGGTGCTCTCGCCGTGGACTCTGTTCACAGTGTTGACTGAATGGGGCACGTGCATCCCTCTGGTCTGTGTTTAAACAGGGAACCGTCACAGTCACCACACTGCAGAAAACCTTTATCTCGTCATTTTAGTCACTGCTTCTGACTGTGATGACCAGGTGTGCACACTATACACAGGCACTGGACTAGGTCTGTGTGTCCCACGGACAGCTGGGCAGGACACACATAGGACACACTCTGCCTTCCCCAAGGTCTCATCCTGTAGAAAGATATCTTGACAATTAACCACATAAGAAGTGGGATATAGCTTGAGGCAGGTACCTTGATATGCATATGGCATGTCCCTGGGTTCGAGTCCCAGCCCCAGCTCCAGAAAAAAAAAAAAAAAAAAAGGCGGAAAAATCGGCCTATCATCTTTTTTTTTTTTTTTTTTTTTTTTTTTTATGTAACCAATATACAAAGTCTAGGGTCTATAAAAGTAAGCATTTCACAGTGGTGTCTGGGCTGTTCTTGGAGGATACCCAAGAACAACCTCTCTGGGAGGTGGCTACCCAGGGACAGTCCTTCTCCTAACGGACCACAGAGTTTTGCTTGGGTCTACAATCCACTTGGCTTTGAAGATTATCCTTGTTTTTGAAGCTTCACGCCTGTAATCCCAACACCAGGGAGCTGAGGCAGAAGGATTGCTAGGAGTTGGAGGCCAGACGAGGCTACAAAACGAAAGGCAAAACAACCCGGAAAGACTCAAGCTGTGCGACCCCCTTGCACCTAGGGGTATCCATCTGGTGCCACCTAACCAATAGCCTGTGGGCGTGGCTTGCAGGAGTCCTCATACGCAGCCTCACCTTGTGGTCCTATCTCTTCTGATGCTTTCTTTCTGAGATGTGCTCAGGTGGTAGGTAGCCACAGGAGCCTTGTCACATGCTGAAGATGCTCTGCCAAAGATAAAGAGTGCCCAAGGCCTTGGTGATAGGAGCCTGCTGCAGCTGCCATGGGCTCTCCATCCTCCGACTCCTTAGAGGTGACAGCAATGCTCCCCTCTTGATGGTGCTGCCGTGGGTGGCTTTCTACTTCGTGCCATTGGACGTACTTCCTCAGGATACAGCTGCCTTCAAGATGGGACACTGAGCCTGTCTACGAAGGATCCCCGTGGACTGACAGGGCAAAGGAAGTGGGGAGCACGCACTTCCCACACGACGCTCAGAATTAGGGCTTTTCTCTCGAGGGCTCATGACCTGAGTTCATGATAAGGTTTCTCAAAAACCTTTGCACTTGACCCTGATGAAGAGAGCCAAACAAAGGGAGCAATGCCCGTAACGATCCTAGCAGCTGACGCGTGCGGTGTACCAGCCAGACATCCTCAGACTCTGTCGGCTCTCATGACCCCCTCTGAGGACAGTGCTCATGTTGGTCCCAGCTGGCTTGGGAGAGGAGGTGGCTCGCTTGCCTGAGACTGCAGTCAGAGCCCTGACCTAATTAGTGCATGACAGACAGGCAGGCAGAAGAGTTCTGAAATGTGTCACTAGCATGAGAGCTGATGCTCTGCGCAGGAGAGCGGCTGGATTCTGTTTCTCAGCTGTGCCAAAACAACGAGGGGTGCCCAGGGCACATTTTCACATAGGACCCCCTCTTTTAGCTGTTTCAGGAACACTACTGAATCACATGAGATATTAATGCAAAAACAAAAACAAACAAGAAAAAACAAACAGACAGACAAAACCTCTAGTTACTTATTCTCAATTTTTTTGTTTTGTTTTATTTGAAAAAAAAATTTTTGCATTTATTTATTGTGTATTTTGGAAGAAAAAGATATAGCAAGTCAGATGTGGTGCCACATGTCTACAGAGGTAGGAACATCTTGAAATCCAGGGCCAGCCTGGGCTACACAGCAAGACTTTGTCTCAAAACAAAACCAAGCAGCAACCTAAATAACAAGAAAAGGGCCGGGCTGGTGGTGCACACCTGTAGTGCCAGCAGAGGCAGAGGCAGAGGCAGGTGGATCTCTGTGGTCCACAAAGTGAGTCCAGGACAGCCAAGGCTACAAAGAGAAACCTTGTCTCAAAAAAAAACCCAAAAAACCAAAGAAGAAGAAGAAGGAGGAGGAGGAGGAGGAGGAGGAGGAGGAAGAAGGAGAAGGAGAGGAGAAGGAGAAGGAGAAGGAGAAAGAGAAGAAGAAGAAGGAGAAGAAGAAGGAGAAGAAGAAGAACAGTGGCCCTTGGCTGCAGATGCTTCCTTCTCCATCAGTCCTTCCTGTGAGCCAACAGTGTGCTTTCCAGTCGCCATGACGACCTTGCATGCACATCCATGCTTACTTAAGCATTCTGGTCTGCTCACCTGGGGAGCCTCTCCTTTTCGTTTGAATTAAAGGATCTGAGACCAGGCACTCAAGGGAATTTGTGTTTGTCACAGTTCAAATGGAGAGATGAGGTGGGGTTGGGCAATAAAGGAGCTCTTAGAGGCATGAGCTGATGAAGTTCGGGGAGACATTTTAGGCAAGCTCCTGTGAGTCTGTTGGGGCCTTGGGGCAGGCATTGTGCTTCTGCATGTGTTGTTTCACTCAATCCTTGCACCATCTCTCAGAGTAGGTACAATTATCACTGTTGCCAAGGTGCGGAAATAGGCTGTATGAGGTTAAGCAACTGGCCCGGGGTTCTTGGAGTGGCCGGCTTGACTCCGAAGCTTGTGTGCTTCTGCGTGTTCCCATAAGGACTTAGAAATAGCATCTGTTGCTAAAAGAGACCAATGTTGGCTCTAGAAGACTCTTTCAGGGACTTCTTTCATCTTCTAGAACAGCTTTCTTTACTGTTTTGCTGTCTTCCTGCCCAGTAAGCGTTCCCTTTAGACATGGTTGCCTGCTGCTTCACAGGACAGGACAAGAGCCTCACTCAGTCCATTGCTGCCCTGCAAATTGCAATTCCAGCTTTACCTTGGGGGTCTCCGGGGAGAAGGCAGACAAAGCCTCCTTCTCTGGGTCTAACTGGACTAATTCAGACTTCGTGAGAGGAGGCTGTTGCCAGCTTTGGGGGAGGTCGGCAGCAGCTTTGGGGGAGGTCCACGTCCTGTCTTGGAGACAGTAGGTTAATACATGACCCTGGGGCCTGTTGTCCCTGCTGTTTCCAGTATGAGCTTTTCAGATGTCGCCTTTGTGCTGCTTTCAGGGTACTTAATTTAGTGTGTTTGGTAGCTTTCAAAGGTTTTTATGACTTAAGTGTCCGTGAGTTAGTTAAAAAATAAACCAGCCTTTGATTCAGACAAGGCAAAAATCTGCTCACTTTCCGCTGAGATGCCTGAGCTGGTGTTAAGTAGTGCCTCTCCAATGGATATTTATAACTGTTTCCTTTAGGTGGAATTTGAAAACTGAACTAATTACAGGCCAAAGACACAATTAAGAAAGTTTTTCCTAAGTGTGATGTTTCATGTGCGAAACATAATTGGATTTTCTTCATACTTCAAGGAAAAAGGAAGAAGAACTAAAAATGGAGATTCTTATGGCATTTGAATTGTTTCATCAAAATCAAATCTAAACTTGAAAAACCTATTTAAAATTAATGTTTTCAAAAAATAAGATTACAGAGTTGTAGCCTGAGCTGAATCTGAATTCTTTGGTGCTTTATCAATCCATACCTAAACATGGTGTCACGGTTTGTGCATGCAGCCCTCCACCAATAAGGCTGAGGCAGGAGGCCTTACTGGCTATGCTGTCTCAAAGGGCTGGCGGTGAGGCTCAGTGACAGGGCACACACCTAACATGCCCAAGGCTTGGGTTCCATCCCCAGAAAGGAAGCAGGAAAATTAGAGGTGTTTTGGATACAGAAAGGAATTCTCTATTTTGCTTACTTTGAGGCGATCTAGTGGAGGCAGAGGCAGGCAGATCTCTGTGAGTTCGAGGCCAGCATGATCCAGGACAGCTAGGACTACAAGAGAAACCCTGCCTTGAACAACAACAACAACACAACAACAGCCACTCCAGATGTTGTCAGCCGGAGGAGAAGGGTCAGCAAGGAATAATTGGCCCCCATTAAGAACCTAAGCGGGCTGCTCAGAGGAATTTGCTGTGAAACTCCTGTAAATGTGTGGAACTCCCTTTCCCTAGCACAGTTGTCTCTGACCTCACTGGCCCTTAAGCCTCATAGCTAATTGGTGATCAGGGTCTTGAATGCAAGCCACCCAATGGCTTAATCTGTCCCTTCCTCCACCTCCCACTTGCCCGGAGCTGGAGCTGCTCATCTGGCCTGTGCATGGCCCCTCACCTCAGACCTCCCTTTCTCTAACCCAGCTTTTGCAACGGCTGCCCACGGTGCTCTCTGCACAACAACCCTCTCCCGTGCCAATCTGCCTTTTCAAACCCTTCCAACGTCACGCCTCATGGTGAGAGAAAGACAAAATGAGCCACAGCCACAAAACAAAGCAAGCTCTCACGTAGCCCTGCCTTCCTAGGTAGCCGAGCCTCAGGGACAAGCCGATATATCCAGGTCTGTCCTTTTCCTTCACAGTCGGCTCTTGGCCTCCCTTTTTCTTCAGAGTCCCCGACTCCCCGTGGATTGGATGTATGCCGTATGCCACCTTCGCCTCCCTAATTAGCCTTCCCTGGTGCTGTTTCCCTCCCCACACCTCCTCTCGGCTTCTGATCCACCCAAATCCCACGCATTGCAGGTATCAGCTGGGTCACAGCCACTGTCATTCCTACTCCTGTCTAAGGATTGCCTTTTCCAGCGCTGCGCAGCGGGCTCCCATATCTTCCCACTTTGTTTCTAACCTAATTCTTTCTTGAGTTATTTCCTTAGGATAAATCAATCAAAGTAAAATTATCAGATCAAAGGAAATGATTACATCTTTGGATACTAATTGCTAGTTTACCATCCAGATCAATTGCACTAATTTACACTTCCTCCGAGGTGTGTGTTTGTCTCACCCACGTTTTTTCTGTTAGAGAGTACCTTGCTTTTGTTTTAAATCTTTTTTTCTCAATTTCATAAGGAGAGAGAGAGAGAGAGAGAGAGAGAGAGGGAGAGGGAGAGAGAGAGAGAGAGAGAGAGAGAGAGAGAGAGAGAGAACAGTTCTATTTGTACTTCCTTGAATGTTTAGTTTTATTTTGTTTTAATTACTTTATTTATTTATTTATTTATTTATTTATTTATTTATTTATTTATTGGTTTTTCAAGACAGGGTCTCTCTGTGTAGCCTTGGCTGTCCTGGACTCGCCTTTTAGACCAGGCTGGCCTCAAACTCACAGTTATCCACCTGCCTCTGCCTCCCGAGTGCTGGGATTAAAGGCGTGCCCCGCCACCACCTGGCAAATGCTTAGTTTTATTAACAGTCTATTCAGATTGCACTGTTTTCTGATCACAAGAACATAACACTTGAAATTTCCCATCTGGAAGTTTTAGTTGCCCAAAGCACATGTGATTAAGAAAAATCACAAGACTGTAAACTCCAGACTCTAAGGGTCTTCTTTTAAGAAGGGCAGTTGCCTAGGGTACGGTCCAGTGGGAGAACTGCTTGCTAGGCCCAGCACACCTGAACACACACTACACGGTTTTTAAAAGAAGAAAAAGAAAAGGACAACATGACTACCAACAGTTGGAATCAGAACCTCTCAGTGGATGGGAGTGTGTAGGGTTCCAGCAGGGTCCTGGGGTCACTTAAGAGACAGCCACTATACTGTGCAAGCCAACAGACATGGTGGCAGAGCAACGCCTGCTTAGACAAGATGCTTTAGGAGACTAACAAACGGCTTTGCAGCGGAGGACAGTGCTGTTTCCGTAAGTCGTGTCGCCGAGTCCCAGCATGATCGGCTTTGGATAGAAGGATGGTGTGCAGGCTGGTCTACAGTGGTTAGTGAGATTTTCCTGAAGGTGGACTCTGAGGACTTGCAGGCAGGAAGGGGTTAAGCTGGGTGCAGGTGAGCGGGGAGGACTGGGGCCAGGGCTTGTTAGAAATCTTGTATTTCAGGTTAGACTGGACTTGGGAATGGCTGTTCCTTTGTTCAGGGGCAAAAGCACTTTAGATCTGGCTGGCTCTCAGCTCTCAGCTTGTGGAAAATGGACTATAGGCTCTTTAGCTTTAGAGAGTGAGGCGGGCCTCCAAACCAGACTTTACAAATCCCAGACACCAGTGTTGGGGTTCCCCAAGGCTACATTGCCCTGTGTAATTACAGTCACCACAGAGGTAACCGAAGGAGCCTGCACCAGTCTGTAGCCTGTAGGCAGTGTGGAAACCCTGTGCGGGACTCACTGTGCACACCTTCATACATCTGCCTGTCTACTTCTTTTTTGCCGTTGTTTATTCCCTTTTCTATTTCCCGAAACGTTGATGCCAAAGCTAAAACGATGTGTGCATTGCTGGGCTCACCGTCAAACCTTCCCCTCCACTTTGATGTTTAGAAATTCATTTATTTAGGTTTCCCCAGTGTCGGCCCTCCACACCATTGTGTTACGAACTCCTTCTTGTAGCAAGCAGCTGCTCTTCAAACATTGCTTCATGCCACCTGTGACTAATTGCTTAAATAAAAACAACACAGAAAACAAAACACAACACGTGCTCCTCCTCTCTAGGGCACATTTTGTTCCAGCTCCCAGATAAAAAAGGGTAGGCGGCGTGCTTCCTACCTTCACCCCTCTTTTACCTTCAAAATCAGAAATGCACCCTGCCCAGGGGTGGGGGCGCACGCCTTTAAGCCCAGCACTCGGGAGGCAGAAGCAGGTGGATCGCTGTGAGTTCGAGGCCAGCCTGGTCTACAGAGCAAGTTCCAGGACAGCTAAGGCTATATACAGAGAAACCCTGTCTTGAAAAAGATAAATAAATAAAAGGGAAGTGTTAGGATTCTGCTTCAGTCCCGCCTACTTGTGATGGCATTGCCTACCTGCCACGAGGGCGTGGCCCTGCCCAGGGTCATATAAAAGACAGATCCTCCATGTCTTCTCTCTCTCTCTCTCTCTCTCTCTCTCTTTCATACCTCTTTCCCCTTTTCCTTCTCCTCCCATGCTCATTTAATAAGCTCCTCTACAACATAATATCTGAGCCTTGTATTCTATCATTATCTTATTCTTAAACAAATAGGAAAGGAAGTGCAGGCCCCTGGGTCACAGCCTTCGTCTACACTGTGCCCGGAGTGGGCTGTCGGCGGATGTGACCGCCTAGGAACTTCGCCAGGAGCACGGGCTTACCTTTCTTTCATTCACTTGTGCCTTGTCCTGGAAATGTCCCTGAGCTGTGATTTGCTGTAGAGCCAGCTCCTGGCTGTAGGGTTGTGTCTCTTTCCTCTGCCGATTCCTCAATCAAGCCTTGGGAATAAACTGGCAGTAAATTAGCTCATGGGAAATAAGACATTTTATTAGGTTCCTAAGTCTTATAGAGTGCACATATATATATATATATATACACACATGCACACACATATGCATGCATACATACATACATTCATATATACATATACATGCACATACAAACATAGTCACACATACAAACATGCATACACACATACATTTGCATACATACGTATACACACATACACATATACATGCATATACAAACATATTCACACACACAAACATGCATACACATACATATGCATACATACTTATACACACACATATATGCATACACACATATACACACATAAAGATACACATACATACACACATAAACACACACATATATTCACATACACATGTGTATACATACATATACACATACACACATATACATGCATACACAATACACACATATACATGCATACACACATATATACACATATACATGCATACACACATATACATGCATTCACACATATACATACACAAGTATAAGGCCCAAGGCTTTCTAGAACTAAACAAAGAGACAGGGGTGTGGCTTCTGGGGGAAGGAGGTGGAATAGGCATGGAAGACTGGATGAGGACCCCTTGGGGTGCAATGAAGTCCCGAGGTGACAGCTGTCTAGGTAGATATCACAATCCTCTCCCAGAGAACAGAGCAGTTTCCCCTCAGGCAGGGGAACAGCAGTGCTGTGGATTCTCCCTGTGCGCATGCTCGGCTTGGTCTCATAGACAGGTGTAACATCTTCAGAGAGACCGGCTTTCAGTCAGTGCTGTCCCTGAAGCTTCCCTGGAAGATGGGCTGAAAGCAGGATGAGGGAACGCAACTGGGGGAGGGGGATCTCTCGGGGAGGGATGCTTTGATCTCTCTCAAGTTATGGTCCCTGCTCACAAAGCAGGAGAGGCAGAAAGTGGAGAGGAGAGAGAACTGGTCGGTCAGGAGGGCAAGTTAAGTGAGGAACTTGCGGTTTCAAGAAGGCCACACGGGGAGGTCCACGCACGGATCAGCCAGCAGACTTAGCTCTCTCTCCTTAGTGGGGCAGGATTGCAGCTTACAGTGTGAGTCGGTTCTGTCCCCTGTGAGATGGGGGGGTGCGGGTGCTCTATCATCTCTCTTGTTTAGGTAGTCGGATGACTTAATCATGAAAGCTTGAGGAAAAAAACCTACCTGAGCGAAGATGACGCTTAAGTACAAATACGCACCAACCACGTACCTCCTGCCGTTCTGGTCTAAGCCCTGACCTTCTGACCTTCTGACCTTCTGACCTTCTGACCTTCCTTCCTTGAACCTCTCCTTGCGGTGTCCCCCCCCCCCCCGACTCCCCCAATGGAGAACAAATGCTGAAGAATGAGGGTGTTCACTGTGGCTCAGTGGTCCAGCCTGGTCAGCATGGGCGCCATCCGCAGCACACAAACAGAGCCGTGTGGTCATGTTTCTGTTTGTTGGCTTCTGTCAGGGTCCTCTGTGACCTCGGCTTGCTGCCTACCTTCTGGCAGCTTCCCTCACCTTGCCATAGTGCTGTCATACTGAGCTTCCGTCACCTGGGGAGCTGTAGCTTAGGTCTCCAAACCCAGCTCTTGCCCGGGTCAACTACACCGGTCTCAAATGCCGTGTCTTCACAAGTGACCTTTTCTGACCCCTGGACCAGACAAGTGTCCTTGGGATGTGTTCCTGGACATATGTCTTTCCCTGCCACCTGTCATCCCCAACGTCCCCTTAATATCAGCCAGACTGTGAGCTGCTGGGCACCCCAGCACAGTGGGCCTCTCTGAGAAAGCCTGGTAGCATGTTGGCTGGGAAGAGGTGTCACCAGCTGGCCCCAAGTGTCGCACTCTCCTGTTCACCCAGGTATGCAACTCACTCTGTGCTAAGGTCTGTTGTGCAAGCTTGGAACACTGCACTGACAAACACAGCAGTCAATGCCTTCCTGTTTCTCATCCTAACAGGGAGAGACTGACCACAGATTGTTATAGAAAGATAGGGTTTGTGGGTTTGTTTGCTTGTTTGTTTTTGTTTTGTTGCTTTTTAGGAATGTCGTGAATCCCAGCTGTTGGCCCAGTAAGAACGGGAGTGAGTTAAAGTTGGACTCTCATGCAGATGTCTACATTTGGGCGCCGTTAGTGAGGCAGGCCAGAACCCCATTCCTGTCAGGACAGGACAGCTCAGAATGCAGCCAGTGCTGTGGAGTGGGCAGCTCAGGAGAAGGGCATATGTGTGCTTAGTGTGTGTCATGCGTAGGTTCCATGTTCAGCACCGAAATCAAACAAAGCAAAGCAAAGAGCTCATGTAGAACCAGTGAGGCTGTGCCAGTGTGCTGCTGCCTTGTCGGTTAAGAAAGCTATTCTTGCTTCTAAGCTTTTTCAGGGGAGAAGAGGTCAAAGGTTACTTTACTTTGCCATGTGTCTGCTCACTGAGGTGAACACAGGCAGAGGGCCTCTCTAGCCAGCCAGTTAGAGAAAAGAGGCTCCTCGAGTGTGCCTCCAATGTGGACTTTCTTTAAATGGCTGTGTTTTTTTTTTTTTAAATCCATTTGTTATTATTATTTGTTGTTGTTGTTGTTAAAACTTTGTCTGAGATAGTTGCTTATTTTTAATGAGTAAGCCTCATCACATCAATTTTGATCACGGAAGTGTCATTTTGACTTTCTTTTCTTCTCAGCATCTTCCCACTAGCAACGGAGACAGAAAGGCAGCTCTTGCACAGGCGGGCTAGCGGTAATTTCTCATTTCCCCTCTTTAAACTTTAAGGTGCTCTGATTCTAGCTACTAATTTTTTTTTTGTCTGTGTACGCGTGTCCATGTGTGTGCTTATGTGCGGAGGTGCGCAGGGAAGCCGGAGGTGAGCCATGACGGTCTCCTCTCAGGAGCCATGCAGCTACTTTGTGCGTGGGTGCTGGGGATCACACTCAGGTCCCCACGGTGAGCATGCTACCCGCTCCGCCCTCCACCCTCGAACCTGCGGCTGTCATTTTTGATCTTTAAGCTGTCACCACCTTCTTCCTGTAACAAAATGCTTAGCATGCTCAGAGTCCTAGAGTTGACCCTAAGCAGTCCTCTGCACCCCAAAAGCCAGCAAAGAAACTTAAAGAAACGTTACTTAAAACCATATACTCTGGTCAAAACATTTCCTCCCTTCTTTCCTTCCTTTCTTTTCTCCCTTCCTCTGTCTCTGTCTCTCTGTCTCTGTGTGTCTGTCTGTCTGTCTGTCTGTCTGTCTGTCTCTCTCTCTCTCAATCTCTCTCTCTCTGAGAATTGACCCTAGAGGCCTACATTGTGACAGGTTGTGTCTAGGCTTCATCCAAGGGGCTTTCAAGAAAACTGTGTGTTCTCAGGTGAAACTGTTCTCAGCTCTTTAGCTCGACAGCGGCGTGAGTATTGGTTGTGGTCTCTTAGGTTGCTAGAATTCTTTCACAGCTGAGTAGCATTTGGTATTTACTTCGACCCTAACAAATAAGAAGACAGTGTGATGTTAGGAAACCATCATTGGTGTGAGCAGGGGAAAAGCTCAGCCTCTGAATTCTGCACTGAAAATGTACTGAGCGGACAGGATTCAAAGAACAAAAGAAATGCATTCCGATGATGTTTGCCGCTCAGCCAGCTGTGTGTTGTGTCCAGCCGTATAAGGCCAAAGCTGAGCACTTAGTATGCGCGTGGGGGTGGAGGTGGGGGTGAGGGAGAGGGTGGCTGGACAGGAGGCCAGGCAAGCATGGATCCCTCCTAGGTTGGGTGTCTGGAGCACAGACAACCATTGGGCAGGAGGCCCCTGGCTCTGACTGACTCTGGTCCTTGCTAGTCTTCCTCCCACTGCCCCAAAGCAAACACGGGTCTCTGTACCTACAATGCTGGCCAAGAGCAGGCAGTCCTGTAGCCCTGACTGATAGATACCCTGAGGCTGGGGCCTCTCTTCCCTTCCCCCTGGCTGCTCTGCTAATAATCAGGCTTGTTACCTGGACTGGGCAGCAGAGAAAGAGGTTTAGACCAGATTCTCCAGATTCTTCCCCTGGATTTTCTTTTTCTTTTTCTTTTTTTTTTTGTTTTTTTGTTTTTTTGGTTTTTTGGTTTTTTGAGACAGGGTTTCTCTGTGTAGCCTTGACTGTCCTGGACTCGCTTTGTAGACCAGGCTGGCCTCAAATCACAGAGATCCATCTGCCTCTGCCTCCCAAGTGCTGGGATTAAAGGTATGTGCCACTACCGCCCAGCCCCCTGGGTTTTCTTAACATATATTTCTCAATTGCTACCAAAAAAAAAAAAAAAAAAATCTTGGAAGTCTGGCACAGTTGAATTGATCTGTTTAAACTTTCATCACACACCGTCCTCCCTTGGTGTCCTGGGGGACTGGATACCAACAGCCACATGCTCAGATCCCTTGACAAGATGGTACAGTGTTTGCATGGAGCGTGGGAGTTACTGCTCTACCATTACTGTTTAGGGAGTAGTGGCGAGGAGAGGCTGTGCATGCTCAGTGCAGACATAATGCCTGCCCACAAATAATCTCCAACCAAGGTTGTTTAGAACCATGGTCATAGAACCCACAGTACTGAGTACTGACTGTATACCCCGAGGTGTGGTTTCTAGCTACTTCCTAGAAGAAGAAGGAGGAGGAGGAGAAGGAGAAGGAGAAGAAGGGGAAAAGG
The DNA here is from genome assembly GCA_907169655.1 of Acomys percivali. Lineage (NCBI taxonomy): Eukaryota > Metazoa > Chordata > Mammalia > Rodentia > Muridae > Acomys > Acomys percivali. Next base: position 80,859,969 of record OU015754.1, on the reverse strand, counting down.
AAGAAGAAGAGGAAGAAGAAGAAGAAGAAGAAGAAGAAGAAGAAGAAGAAGAAGAAGAAGA
>OU015754.1:80818693-80842626 GCA_907169655.1 Acomys percivali | reverse complement strand
TGAGTCATGAAAGAGGTTGAATTCCACTGCCTCTTTTTTTTCTTGTTTCACTTGGTCACAGTCTTTCTTTCTTTTCTTCCTTCCTTCCTTCCTTCCTTCCTTCCTTCCTTCCTTCCTTCCTTCTTTTTCAGAGTGGATTTGTTGTGAGGTCCGCTTTCCTGGTGTTGAAGTAACAAGAATTACTTTCGCGCTTCAGAAGAGGTCTGGTGTAATCGTCTTTTGTGACAGTGATTGTGAAAAGTGGGCTTTCTTTTTTAATTCCTTTGACAATCAATGCACTAGAAAGCAAATATTGATCGCTTAAGAAAGGCAAGGGATGGGACAAGGGCTTGGAGAGGTTGAATGACTGTCCTTATCCTAGCGTTCATAAAAATAGTTCTCAGCACTTCATTACTGGGTTTATCTATGTCCTCTGTCTCCAGGCTCTCCAGCTAAATGGTTTATCTCTGACACTATTGGCCTGGCTCTTGGCCCTAGATATCAAGTTAATGACTGAAATCTCATGGTAGACGTTCTTCCTTGGTGCTTGGAAGCCTCTGGGTCATCATTTTTTTTTTTTTTTATCCATGTAACACGAATTCCAAACTGTCTCAATACAGCCCGCCTTCTAGGAACCCCCACGTGTCGTTGGTGGCTCCTAGAGGAAGCTCCTTGTAGGGCTCTGTCTGTGTGTGAGAAGCTAGCTCCCCTTTTCTTGGTAATTGTGCTTATCTTTAAAAAAATGATTTATTATTTTTAATTATGTGTGTAAATGTGGGTGTATGTACTTAAGTTCAGGTGCCCTCAGAGGCCAGAAGTGTGGGATTCCCCTAGAGCTGGGGTTCTCAACCTGTGAATTGTGACCTCTTTGGGAGTCAAATGACCTTTTCACGGGGGTCGCCTGACACCATCAGAAAACACAGGTGTTTACCTTATTATTCGTAACAGTAGGAAAATTACAGATATGAAGTAGTAGTGAAAATAATATCATGGCTGGGGGGGGGGTCACCACAACACGAGGAACTGTATTAAAGCGTCGCGGCATCAGGAAGGTTGAGAACCGTTGCCCTAGACCTCTAGCTACAAATGGTTGCAGTCTGCCTCACGTGGGTGCTGGGAACCAAACCCAGCTGCTTTGCAAGAGCAGCCTGCCTGCCCTCTTAACTTCTGAACCATCAACCTGGCCTATTAACTTGTTTCTCCTCGGCACTGAGATGCCTGGCCCCAGCCTTCTCTTTACTGTTTATTGAGCTGCCTTAAACTTACAGTCTCGGCATCTAAACCTCCCGAGTGGCGGGGCTGACAGGTGGGTGCTGTTGAGCTCAGCTTTGGGGAGCAAGCCCAACGCCAAGGCTACTCTGTCATTTGTCAGGCCATTCAACCACTGAGCCTGTTTTCAAGGCTCCAGAAACAAATTTCTATTAAAGACGTCTGTGTGTTCACCCACTGCCTCTTTGGAGAGAGTTTCTCTTTGCATAAATGTGTGGTTTTTTTTTTTTTTTTTTTAACCATCTAGATTCTTATGATTCATTCAAAAGAAATTTAGAGCCCAGTCTGGCCTTTAAACAAACATTTCTAACAAAGTGACCTATTTTAATGTCTCTCTAAGGTTACCCCAGGCCGGTGAATAAGGACGTATTCACGGACAGCTAAAACCTCAGCTGTCGATTCCTAAAAGACAACTCAGATTTTTTGGAGATTAGCTGCTTCCCCCCCACCCCCCTCAGTGATTCAGAATCAGTTTTGCAACTTGAGAGCAGCCCGTGAGTCATACATTTATGGATGGGCTGTGTTTCCTCAGAACAGGGCTCACTTCCTTATGACTTTAATTCAGCTATCTGAAAGCTGCCATTCAATCTCTTCCCCCCCGACGCTTGAAGGAGGACACACTCCACGGACTGCGTGTGCGTGTCTTTATGGCCGGATTCTAGAAGAACCGGGACTAGAGACAGACTCTGCCAGGCCTCGCTGGCCTGGGCTTAGAACTCACGGTGGAGCGGGGGGGGGGGGGGGGGGGGGGGGGGGGGGGGGAGTTGTATTGAAAGAATAAAATCCCCTAAGAATATCAGTCCTACTTTTAAAGTTCTGAATCTAAAGCCTGCTTCCGCGTCTTGAGCTGTGAGTTCCGGGCCCCTGCTTCCGCATCTTGAGCTGTGAGTTCCGGGCCCCTCTGAGAGCAGGCCTCTCAGTAGAGCCGAAGACCTCCCCTCCCCCTACATCCCCTTCCCCCCAATGCTTCAAAACAGGACAAAAACAACACCCCTTAACCATTTAAGGAAACCCTGTAAACTTACGTTGCCAAGGCCTTGGAGAAGAGCGAAAAGCCCCCTCTTCAGGTCTAGACGGACCATTTACAGCGGGTTCTTGATTCCTTTTTTGATCAGGAAATTGGATCAACAGCCTTACAAGGGAAAAGTTCATCTGGTCACAGGTGGGGCTCCTTGTTAAAGTGTCGACGACTTCATCCACATTAGGTGACAGGAACTGCCTGAAAGGCATTTATTTTTCATTCTGTGTCATTCAACCATAAATGACTCAGTTCTGATATTATTTACCAGGCTCAGGCTGAACTCACCGGGAAGGCAGCAGCTGGAAGGCACGGGCATACCGTCTCTGCAGGCTGTGCGCTGCCGGCAAGAGCCAAGGGCCCTGTCCATCTCCTTCTCCACTCAGGTCCCAGGGCCCAGATGCTCCATCGCTCAAACAGTGTAGACACAATCAAAGCAGCTTTACTCTCACTAGGCAAAGCTTGTTCAAGGTAAGAGGGGCCATCTCACAAAGACAGCCTGGAAACCACACGGATCAAAGAAGCTAATTAGTTACAGCCAGGAGCGCCTAACCGCAACGCTTAAACGTTAGTGTAGCGTTCTGAATGCCAGGAGATCTCATTATTGGCTCTTTTAAGCAGGCTTTACTTTGGGGCTGGTTTAAGATTCTTAACAACATTGAATACGGACTGCAGGGTTCCCCAGCATCCCAGCCCCATCCCCAGGCATGCCCCCCCAACTATCAATATCAAAAGTAGTACCTTTGTCACAATCGATAGACATGCCACTGTCACCCAAAGTCCACAGTTCACCTGAAGGTTCACTCTTGCTGCCTTACGCTCCATAAACGTTGAGCAATGTGAGAAGACTCAGACCACTATTAAGGCATCATACAAAGCAGTTTGAGCTTCTACAACCCACTGTCCTCTGCGCTAACCTAGGTTTTTGACTCCAATTTAATATATCTAAACGTGCGCTAAAGCCAAAAGCTTAAACAGAAACCCAGTATTGAGCTTAAATCGGTGGTTGTTAAAAAATCATTTTGCTTAGAAAGTAAAAGTATTGATGTTAAAATTTAGTGAATTCAGAAACCATGCCCGACATGTACCTTTGCAGTTGCCACGGGATATTTATTGGTTAAATAAATTAAAAACTTTAAGTTTTTAGCCAAGGGACAGAAGAAAAGTTTCCCAACACCCTGCTATCTGGAACTTAGCTAAAATTAAACAAAACAACAAAAGGGCCGAAAAATCCCTAAGAGGAGCATAGTAAATCGCCCTGAATAGTAACCCCTGAGTCAAGGAAGACGTCACAGTGTGAGCTAGAATGTTATTTGGAACGAAATGAAAATGAAAACAGTCTATCAAAATACATGGTGATGCAAGGCTAAAGACATCCTTAGAGGGTGGAGCTGGAGAGATGATGGTTCAGCGGTTAAGAGCTTTCAGAAGACCCCAGTTCAGTTCCCAGCACCTACATGGGAGCTAGCAGCCATCTGTTACTTACTCTATTTCCGGGGGGAAGAGAGGGCGGTGTCTGACATCTCCTGGTCTTCAAGGGCAGCTACACACGTGGCAAACACTAACACGGACACACAAATACATTTGATTTAAAATGAAATAAATCTTTGAGACTTTTTTTTTTCATAAGAGGACTAGGGTGTGGCTCTAGTGGAAGAACTCTTACCTGGCACTGCCAGGACCCTGAGCTTGACCTCAGCATGCCCCACCCCTCCCAGCACGCTGGCTTAGGGGGCTTCACTGATGATGCTGTGGTTTGATTGTTTGGCTCTCACCTGGAGGAGACACTCAGGTCCAGGGGGCTTTACCCTTCCGCATGGATTAGCACCGTCATCCCAGCTGTCAGCTCTCTTTCTCTCTCTGGCTCACCGTGGACTTGCCCTTTCTTCATGTGACACCTGCTGCTGCGTGAGACAGTGAGGAAGCCCTTGTCTCATGATGGCCTCTGGATCGTGGACTTTCAGCCTCCAGAGCTGTGAGGCAGGACACTTCTGTTCATTGTGCTGTGCAGTCTGTGACCCTATCGTAGCAATACAAAACGTCCGCCAAAGACAGAAAGTTATGTTTTTGATTGTATGTGTGCTCAAGGTCAGAGGAGTGTCAAGGCCCCTGGAGCTTGAGTTACAGGCAGTTGTGAGCTGCCTGGTGTAGGTGCCGGGACTCAAACTTGGGTCCCCTGCAGGAGCAATATGTGTTGTGAACCGTGGAGCCATTGCTCCATCTTAAGACAGACAGTTTTATCATTTAGGAAAGAAATTTTTACCACGCCCACACAAGTTTTTTTAAGTTCTGGAAAATAGATTTCCAACTTCAAAATCACTACAATAAATGAAAATTTGGGCCAAAATCATAGGTACAGAGCCTTTACAACATATTAGCAAACCAAAGCTCACTTCATGAGCAGAGGCCAACACCTTCAAAAATGGGGTTTGTTAGAGAACCCAAGGTTGGTTTACATTTCAAAATCTATTAGTATAGTTAGATGAGATGATACAAAGCGAGTGAGTCCAGCATTTGGAAGGCGGAGGCAGGAGGCAGGAGGATTATGATTTGAAGGCCAACCAGGACTACACAGTGAGATTCAGTCTAAAGAAAGAAATGAGTGAAAACTCAAAGAAGAGAAACAACATGACATGGACAGTGGCCTCCGACCTGAGTCCTCTAGGCTCATGGCTAGGACTTAGCACGACGGAAAGGTCATAAAGTAAAAATCAATAAAATTCAAGTCGGCGTGAGCTGAGATGGAGTGTGAGCTTCTGAAGGTCATGCGTGTGCTTCACCCATCCACGCTGGGGAGTCACCGGAGAAATGCTGCCCACCAAGAACTCGAAGAACTCTGAGTGCAGGGGCTGACCGGGGGCTGGCCACACTGGGGGCTGACCGGGGGCTGGCCATACTGGGGCTGACCAGGGCCTGGCCACACTGAGGGCTGGCCGGGGGCTGTCCACAATGGGAGTTGCCCAGGGGCTGGCCACACTGGGGGCTGCCCAGGGGCTGGCCACACTAGAGGCTGACCAGGACTTGTCCACACTTGGGGCTGGCCACACTGGGGGCTGACCGGGGGCTGGCCACACTGGGGCTGACCAGGGGCTGGCCACACTGGGGGCTGACCAGGGGCTGGCTACACTGGGGGCTGACCAGGGGCTGGCCACACTGGGGGCTGGCCACACTTGGGGCTGGCTGGAGGCTGGCCACACTGGGGCTGACTGGGGGCTGGCCACACTGGGGCTGGCTGGAGGCTGGCCACACTGGGGGCTGGCCACACTGGGGCTGACTGGGGGCTGGCCACACTGGAGGCTGGCTGGAGGCTGGCCACACTGGAGCCTGGCCACACTGGGGGCTGGCCACACTGGGGGCTGGCCACACTGGGGGCTGACCAGGGGTTGTCCACACTGGGGCTGGCCACACTGGGGGCTGGCTGGGGGCTGGCCACACTGGAGCCTGGCCACACTTGGGGCTGGCTGGGGGCTGGCCACACAGGGGGCTGGCCACACTGGGGGCTGACTAGGGGTTGTCCACACTGGGGACTGGCCACACTTGGGGCTGGCCACACTGGGGGCTGCCCACAGTGGGGCTGACCGGGGACTGGCCATACTGGGGGCTGACCAGAGGCTGTCCACACTGGGGGCTGTCCACACAGACAACCTCTGCAGGGTGCAAACCAAATGTCCAGACTCCTGGCAGGAGAGCAGGTGTTCAGCACAGGCCACATTGCTTGTACACACAGTCTAGATGCCATGAACCACTGGAAATGGTGCAAAGCCTCCTGAGGTAAATCCCCAGAGCCTTGCAGAGCCAGCCTTACAAATGGACTTTCAGCTGTAACTCTATTTTTTAAAAATATTTTTATATATACATTTATATTATTACACATGTATAAAATAAACTACATATAGCAAGAAGAACAATGAAAAAATCAGGAATTATATTAATGTTACATTCATAGTGTTTTGGCTATTTGTATTTGCCAACCTAGAAGAAAACATCTTTCCTATTTTGGTGAGTCTAAAATTCTGAATGTATATCAATATCTATCATATCTCATCTCTATCAACTTAAAATACCTATCTAAACCTAAAAACAACCCCTAAACAACTAAGCTTAACTGTAAGACTAAACTATCTGGTCTTCAGCTCCATCATAGACTTGAGAAAGAATAAAATTAATTACCTGAGTGAACTGCACAGCTTCCAAAATAAGAAGATGACAGAGACAGTTTGCTGCCTGAACAGTCACCCAAAACTCTCTACACCATTGGAGCATCATCTCCAGCCTTCTGGCCTAACGTATCCGGCAGCTGTAACTCTGTACACAAGCATTCAGCAGATGTGCCCCACCGTCCCGCCACCTCTGCCAAACAAACACACACAGGCAGTAAGCTTTCCGATGAAGCACTGCCGTCTCACAACGGGACCAGTTTTTTATTCACCCAGAGTGTAAAATTGGCTCCTGGATAAGGAAGTTCAGGGGTTGGGAAGAGAGCACACTAGGTGAGGAGAGTCCATGTCAGACAGAGGACAAACAGAAGTCCTTTCACTAGGCGACAAGAGAAAGTCCGAGCCGACTACACAAGGATTGAGACATTGCCTGGGGCTCTTGGGTAAATAGTGAGCCCCGATCTTCTCATTCAGTTCATATCCCCTCCCAGCCACGCCTTGGTAATGCCTGAAATGACTCCTCCTCGGCCTGCAGTAGAAACATGTCCCAGGTCACCTGGCTCTGTGTTGTCACTAGCAGACAGGTGTCACAGTAGTGAGTAATTACCGTCTGCACTGACCACACAGAGACGCAAAGACAACTGCTTCCTTAATTGTTTGAAGTCAGCGATGCCAAGGATGGAGTCTGTTGTTATCTCAGGGTTTACTGAGGACTCACAATGCGCCAGACACGGATCCCCTCACCAAATAGGGGAGCATTAAGGAACAGTGACATGGCCCCGGCTGCCTAAAATTTGGAGGTGCTCGGTGCTAGGGGCAAGGGGGGGCAGGAATGACTAGACAAATGCTACATGGGCATCGTGTGGCTGAGTACAGGGAGCATGCATTTAAGGATGTGTCATTTAAACTGTAGTTAGGAGGAAGATGCAGCCTGGGATGCTGATTAGGAGCTTGTGGAGGGGAGCCGTAACCATAGCAACCAAGCTGGGGACTGAGGAGGGAGTGAGGCTGATTCAAGGGCTTTGTGGTGAGTGAATGAAGAAACCTGAAGAACCCATATCCAATCCTTTGGCCTCCTGGCCCTCAGGACAAAGTGACCTGTTTAAAACAAAGGTTTTTTTTTTTTTTTTTTTTTCCCTCTAACCAAGACCCTCAGGCCCTCTGGCACTGTTCTCTTAACTTTGGCTCCCAGTGTGAGGCCCTAGAGAAGGACATCCATTACCAATCTAGCCCAGGGACCAGGCCAAGAAAGACGTCAAGAAAAGGGAACAAGGGCTTAGTTTAGTTTAGTTTAGTTTAGTTTAGTTTGGTTTATTTATTTATTTATGTTTTTAAAAATATATTTTATTAATTTATTCATATTACATCTCAGTTTGTTTGAGTTTTTAATCCCGTGCATATGTGTGTATGATGTGTGAATGTCGGGCATAACACATGGAGGTCAGAGGGCAACCTCACTACTGGTCCCCATCTTCCACTTTGCTTGAGAGAGAATGTCTGTTCATCCCTGCATACTTCAGGCTAGCTGGCACACGAGCTCCAAGAATTTCCCTGCCTCCGCTTCCCATTTCACTGCAGGAGTGCTGGGATTACGGAGGCACGCTACCACATCTGGCTTTACATCACTCTGGAAATCTGGACTGAGGTCCTTGTACTTGGATAGCAGGTGTTTTTACCTATTGAGTCGTCTCCCCAGCTCAGGAAATACCTGTAGGACTCACCCCACTCCCCTTTTACAATCAAATGGGCCTGGGACTCAAGGGAAAATACACAGATTTTTTTTTTTTAAATTGCAGGTTTTCTTTTTTATTCACTCATACAATATTGCTGAGGAAAATGAACTATACTGTTATCATGTTATAAAATAAAAGAGCTTTGAAACCTTTTTCTGACCTGAGTTGGTCTACATGTTCCACAGACACAGCTTTCTGTCACTCAGGCAGGCGGCCCTGGCCATGCCCTCTGCTCCCCTCTCATGCTATTTGCTATGTGTAGCTTAAAATAAGACATTTAATGACTGCTACAAAATATAATAGTACTTTAGCCATATTATATGCAATAAATGTAACCATAATGTATGCATCCATAACATACACATGAGAATTAGAAACCTGCTGTAATTAGGAGGATCATAACATATTTATAATTAAACATCAAGGTCATGCCATGTGCCAAGCACTGTGCAGGATGCCGGCACAAAGGAGTGAGCCCTCTAATAAAAACAACATAATGACAAGTGACGCCAAGGATGTGGAAAAATGAGCACCTTCTGACACTGCTGGTGGCTTGTCAAATAGTGTCACTGCAGTTAAGTTACCATATGACCCAGTAAGACTACAAGCAGGAGTTACTCAAAAAAAATGAAAGCGTATGTCCGTAAAAAGACTTGTCACAAAAGGTCACTATCTGCAGCACTTTTCACAACCTTCTACCCCCACCCAACGTGGCAACAACCCAGTGTCTCAGCTGATGGGCTGATGTGGTCTGTCCACCAAGTGGGTGCAGCTTGCCGGCTCAGTGTTGATGCAGGTTACCCTATGGCTGGGATATCTGTGTCCTCCCAAAATCCGTACATCCAATCCTGACTCCCAGTGCAAGGTGCGATAAGATGTAGGACTTATCGCGCACTAGAGCGTGGAGTCATCAAGGGTGGAACTGGTGACCTTGTGAGAGAGACATCCCCTAACAGGCAGGCATGGTGGCGCACCGTCTGTAATCTCAGCACTTGGGAGACCCAGGCCAGCCAGGGCTACTGACGACTGAGACTTTGTCTCAAAGCACACAAAATAAATGCAGGGACGGGGCTCTCAAGCACCCCTTTTGTCTTCTGTCACACAAGGACACAGCGGGGACGCGGGGACACGAGAACAGGCCACCCGTGAACCAGTGAGGGAGCCCTCAGCAGAACTGAAGCTGTTGGCATCTTGATGTTGGGCTCCAGCATCCACAGCTGTGAGAATTCATAGTGATGAAAGGAGACCACAGGAGCCAGCTCTGCGGCAGATGGATACCTGGGAACCCAGCATGTTTGGAGGTTGCACACAGGGGAGTCAGGAGTTTGAGGCCAGCCGGTGGTACAAGACACATTGTCTCAATAAATAAACAAAGTTCTATTGTTTACAGATCACCCAGTTGAAGGTATTTGTTACAGTGACGGTGTGGCTAAAAAAAACGTGTTCCATGGCGCATGCCTTTAATCCCAGCACTCGGGAGGCAGAGGCAGAAGGATCTCTGTGAGTTCCAGGCCAGCCTGGTCTGTACAGTGTAGTCCAGGACAGCCAGGGCTATGCACAGAAACCCTGTCTCGAAAAACAAAACAAAACAAAACAAAAAAACCACAACAAAAAGACACATTAAGGGAGAAAAGCTGATCATCCACTTGCGTAGGGGCCAGAGCAAGGATGTGTACACAGGAAGCAGTTCCGAGGTTTTTGGGGGTGTGGGTAGGAGTGGGGGTCGGGGCTATGCTGCAAATGTCCTAAAACTTTATGAATATTCTAAATTCTATTTCCAGTACCACATAAAAGTGGGGTGTGTTGGCATATACCTCCAATCCCAGAACTCAGGAGGTAGAGGCAGGTAGGTCAGAAATTCAAGAACATCTTTGGCTACATAATAAATTTGAGATCAATCTGAGCTACATGAGATTCTACTGGGAAAAAAATGTAAATAAAACAAACAAAATCCCCGCCTCAGTAGAGGTAATTGAGACTAGCATGTAGTAAAGGCGGAGGAGGGTACGGAGCAGTGTCTTTGATGTACTACAAGGAAATAAAGTCCAAGCAGAATTGCCCATCCCCTCACACACCACGCACACTTGTGCCCTCAGGAGGCCGAGGCAGGAGAATCACTGGAGCTGGGAATTTGTAGCCCATATGGGTCCTACAGCTTGGGTCTAGAATGTTCTCCAGAGGCTAGTGTTTTGAACACTTGGCCTCAAGCCTGTGATGCCAGTTTGAAGGCAATGAAGCTCTTAGGCCACGAGGCCTGGCTTAAGAAGTTGGTCACCTTCGGGTGGGCTTTTGTTTTGATTTGAGCCAGGGTCTCCCGTAGCCCAGGCTGACCTTGGATTCTTTGTGTGGCTGAGGATGACCTTGAACTTGATACTCCCGCTGCTACCTCCTGAGGATTTGGAAATTACAGGCATGCTTCTCCTCCACGGCTAGTTTGTGAAGTGTTAGGGATGGGAGCCAGGGTTTGTGTATGGCAGGCTGGCGTTCTACCCACAGCACTGCGTGCTCCCTCCCTGGGGGCTTGGGAAGGTGTGCTCTGAACCTTACAATCCTTACTTCCAGTTCTTTCTGCTTCCTGGACCTGCCACCACGTGAGGAATCTCTGCCACACCCTCCACGATGGACTAAAACACCTCCCAGACTATGAGTCAGAAAACAACCTTTCCGACTGTAATTGGTTTCTGCCTGGAGTTTTGGTCACACTAATGAGAAAAGTAACAAATGCCCAGGGCGGCAGAGAAAGTGTTCCAAACGACAGGATGAGAAACGAGAGAGCACAAACCATGCCAAGGCTGAACATAAAGTACAGAGCTGGTCCAGCTCAAAGCAGTACGGGGTATTACGGACATCGTTAGGACCACAACTGGCTAAGCGCCTGGAGCAGCACACCTTGCCACAACCAGCCCAGGAAGGATGGCGAGCCTGGCTACGCTGAAACCCATTGAAGAAGGTGATACAATCTCTGCCTTAGGAGCCATCAAGTCAGACCAGTTTCTCTGAGGATTCAAAGAAGAAATGACCCCAGTCTTCCCTAGACTCTTCCAAGCAGGAGAGGTGAAGGGAAGGGAATGCTCCTTCATAACTCAATGGATTACAGGTCAGCTGTGTAGCCACGATCCCCCAAGCCTAGCAAGAATGCTGTGAGACAGGTTACGGAGAAGAGACTTGATACCCTATGAGCATATACAAGGGGAGGTAATCCCCCTCAGGAACAGTCATAGGGGAGGGGAATAAGGGGAAAATGGGAGGGAGGGAAGAATGAGAGGATACAAGGTATGGGATAACTATTGAGATGTAACAAAAACAAATTAATAAAAAAAAAGTTAATAAAAAAAACTCAAAAAAAAAAAAGAATGCTGTGAGAAAGGAGACTTCTTGACTGATTGCAATCATTGGTAAAACAGAAGAAAAGAAAACGGCAGAAAGAAAGACATAAAGGCATGAAGAAATATATCTGACTGGCTTACTGTAAAAAAAAAAAAAAAAAAAATCTGAGGCAGGCAGGGAGTTCAGGGTGAGGGGTGTAGCCCAGTGAAGAGCTGACACTTAACAAGCACAGGCTCTGGGTCTGACTCAAGCACACAAAACAAACCGCGTGCTTGCTGCCAAGCCTGACATCCTGAGTTCAATCCCCAAGACCCACATGGCAGAAGGCGAAATCCTTGGGGGATCTGTTAATAATTAAAAAACAAAACTTGAAGAAACAGAGCATTAGATTAATAAAGTATTTTCTATAAGTTGCTTTGTACAAAAATCAAAGTGCAGAGATTGGCTGAGCAGGGTGACACACGTGTAATCCCGGCATGTGGCAGCCAGCCTCAAGTGCATAGCAAGTTTGAGTTTTTTGTGGCTTACATGAGACTCTGTCCAAAAAAAAAAAAAAAGATGAATTACATTTTGATTCTGTCACACCAACAACAATCAGAGAAAGGTAGATAATAAAAACATAAGGACCACCATTTGCAGTGATCCTTAGGAATAAACACTTCTGTGGAGAAAATACAATGCCATTTGCCTGCCAGATGTTTGAAAACATAGAAAATGGAAAGCTACATTGTGTGTGTGGTTTTTTTTAAGATTTATTTATTTATTATTATGTATGCAGTGCTCTGGCTGCACATACTCCTGCAGGCCAGAAGAGGACAGCAGATCACATTACAGATGGTTATAAGCCACCATGTGGTTGCTGGGAATTGAACTCAGGACCTCTGGAGAAGCAGTCAGGGCCCTTACCCTCTGAGCCATCTCTCCAGCCCCTACATTGTGTTTTGAAGACATAAGATGTGTCAGCTCTCTGCAAACTGATCTGCAGATCCCGGTCTGGCCCCATCTATGCTCCTCTTGAAAACTTGACCCTTAATTTGCAACTTGTACTTTGGTTACCGGCCTTGAGCCTGCACTTTGTAAAAGGAAGTTTCTCGCATTTGCACTACGTAGAAATGCTCTTTTAAGAAGTCCTTAGGTGGTCCTTTAATCTCAGAGAGCGTTGAGAGGCAGTGGATCTCTGGAATTCAAGGACAGACTGGTCTATCTAGCAAGTTCCAGGCCAACCAGAGCTACACAGGGAGACCCTGTCTCCAACACAGAACCAAAAAGACCCTAGGTGGAGTACTCCCCAGCTCAGGCCCTCCCACAGCAGAAATAAGGTGGCCATGAGGTTACATTCCTGTCTAGAGGCTCGAGAGAAAAATCCACTTCTAAGCCCCCCCCCTCTTTCTCTCTCTCCCTTGCTATTTTAATTTTTTAAATTATATTGTTTATTTTGGGAGGTGGTAGCGTGTTGGTACAGGTGTGCATGGCGAGGTCCGAGGACAGTAGGAGTTGTTTTTGTTTGTTTGTTTATTTGTTTTCCTACCACCATGTAGTCTTGAGGATGGGCAGCAAGCCCCTCTACCTGCTGAGCCACCTTCTAGGCCCTGAAGTTCATTCTAGCTGGCAATACTTAGTTCTCTGCGTTGTAGGGCTGAAACCTCCAGTTTCCTGCTGGTTGTCGCTAGAAGCTGCCACATCCCTTGTCACATAAGCACACTTAAGCCAGCTATGGAACTCAGAAGGACATTTGCATTTTTGATGGCAGGGAGTCGGGGTTTTTTTGTTGTTGTTGTTGTTGTTGTTGTTGTTTTTGGTTTTTTCCTTTGTGCCTCTTCAGCGTTGGGTCACAGTCTCCAAAAGTTTAGTATCTGTGTTAAAAAAAACAACAACAGTAACAGCATTAACAACAACAACAAAACTTGGAGAATTCTGGTTTCTCTCAAAACATCAGGAGGTGGGGCTGGAGAGATGGCTCAGAGGTTAAGAGCACTGTCTGCTCTTCCAGAGGTCCTGAGTTCAATTCCCAGCAACCACATGGTGGCTCACAACCATCTATAGTGAGATCTAATGCCCTCTTCTGGCCTGCAGGTGTACATGTAGACAGAGCACTGTATACATAATAAATAAATAAATCTTTAAAAAAAAAAATCAGGTGGTGGTACAACGCAGGCCCCTTGGCCCTCACTGCCTGGAGGTGAGCAGGGCTGCCCTTCCCAGCAGCTGTGTTCCTTCCAGCTGCCCTGACATCAGGCACCTTGTGTCAAGTGCTGCCAAACGTCGCAAGTGTCTGAATGACAAACCCAGGATCTGGAAAGCCCCTACCACAGAGCCAGATTTCCGTATGTTCTTCTCACTCCAGAAAAGGGGATGACAGTAAGGGCGGGTGCTGGGGACAGGATGCCATAGTTTTCATCACAGCCCTGTTGCTGTGGTTGCTGTATTTGGCCACTGCAGTTAATCCCTTACCGTAATCACTTTCAAAGTTAAACAGGCCCTCCGTTTATGTCATGATTTAAAATTTTAATGATATGAGTTATGAAATAAAATATGAAATATGCGCCATACAACTGATGATATTGAGAGGTTTATTATCTGAGCATGGGGAGAGAAAGAAAAGGAAGAACCCCCCCCCCCCAGAGAGACAGAGACAGAGGAAGAGAGGGGGGCTAGGAAGAGAAGAAGTAAGAGAGCAGGGCAAGGTGGGTCTGTCCTTTCATATACTGGGAAGGGCCATGCCCAGTGGCAGGTGGGCAATGACATCGCAGGTAGGCAGACCGGGACAGAGTCCTAACACGTGGGGCTACTTTTGCTCAAACCAAAGAATGCCGACGGGTTGGGCAGATGGCTCTTCAGGTAAAGTGCTTGCCTTGCCAGCCTGAAGACCTGAGCTTAATGCCAAGAACCCACATTAAGCAAAGCGAGGGCTGGCGGCACGTGTTGTAGCCCCAGCACTGGGGAGGAGATAGAGGCATAATATAATCCCTGGGGCTTGCTGGCCAATCAGCTTGGTGTAATCAGAGAGCCCCAGACCAATGAGAGAGACTGTCTCCAAAAGCAAGCAGAATGAGACCTGAGGAACAAAAGCCAAGGTTGACCTCTGACCTCCACGTGCAAAGGCCACGTGTAGTCACATCAACATGTGTGAACCCCCACATACTTGTGAGTATGGGGTCGGGGAGGCTTCCGGAAGTTACATTTCTGCCTCTTTGTACCACAAAACTTTAAGTGTCAAATACTTGGGGGTCTCTTTTCCAGTAGTCTGCTGAATGACTCCATCCCAGAGCCAACACGGCAGAGGCTCTAAACTGTCTGAGTCCCTCTCTCCTGGCACATGTGTTGGTGACTAAACGAGAGAGTTTAAGCACTTTCGATCTGTAATATTCTCTCCTTACTCGCAGTATCAGTTTCTACACTTTCAGTTAGCCAAAGTCAAGTATCATCTGAAAATGTTCATGGAAAATTCCAGAAATAAATAATTGGCGAGTTTCCAATTGTATGATTTCTAAATATTATGAAGAAAGCTTGCTGCGTTGTGACTAGGACAAGAGTCATTCCTTTGTCAGCGTATCCACACTCTATTTGCTACCCTCCCATTAGTCGTTGAGTGGCCATCGTGCGTATCGGTTTGACCACCATGTGTCTGCCCTTCTCCTTGGGATATGCCAGAGAGAAGCCCCATGAATTGCTCCATTTAAGACTAGAGAAACAGTAAGATGTTTGGGAAGACTTTAACTTTTGTTATAGCATATTGTTATAATTGTTCTGCTATTATCGGTTATTGTGGTTAATATCTTACTGTGCCAGATTTATAACTTAAACTTAATCATAGCTAAGTATGTATAGAAAACACCATAGCGTATATAGCATATATTGAGTATTGCTCACAGTTGCTGCCGTCTACCAGGAATCTTGGCCTGTGTCTTTAAAGCTCTCTGTCCTAAGCGGGAAAGGTGGCTCAGTTGTTAAAGTGCTTGCTGTGCAAGCATAAAGGACCAGAGTTTGGATTCCCAGAACCACTGTAAATGCTGGGTGGCAGTGGGGCCTGCCTGTAATTGTAGCACTAGGCAGGGTGGTACAGGGACTCAGCAGAGCAAGCTAGCTAGCCGGACTTGCCATCCTGGGGAGTTCAACTGAGAGACGCTTCCTTAGTGAATAAGATGGAAAGCATTCAAGGAAGACCCCGGTGTCAGCCTCAGGCCTCCGGTACATGCAAAGGTTTATGCCCCCACATGCATGTGGAGACAACACGTGCACACATGCACACATGCACACATGCACACATGCACACATGCACACAGGAGAGGAAGAAAAGCTATGAAACATTCTGTCCTGATGCTCTCATTGATTTTTCACTTTCTAGGCTCCATTTTAAGAGCTCGGATGTTCTCAGTTTAGCAGGCCAGGCTTGCAGCTGGAAAGATTTCTCAATCCTATAGAGTTTTCTGAGATCTGCCCACGTCTGTGGCTGGATCAAACCAGACACCACAATCTAATTACTTGGACTTCTCTTTTGTGTCCCTCCCACCCCTAGAGTTTTAGGTCATGAAACCCCTTTGTTAACGGCCATAGAAATATTGTATTAAAACGTCCCACTATCAAGAAAGTACACTCAGCCATAAAAATAGGGCCTTCTTTCTTCATGGTTGTTTCAGAGTTGATGCCAAAGCACAAATTCTAATTCCTCAGAGAACTGGCTGTGTTGAAATATTTACAGAAGGTCAGGGGTCTCTCCTTCCTCCGGGAGCAGAGACTCAGAGACGTGGGCAGCAGTGAAGCCAGGCAGGCCTCTCAAGCTTTGTTTGTATTGGAAAGAAGTCTGGAAAACGCCCCCTGTGGTTTCCCCGGAGCCGGGAGGTGGGCCTCACAGTGCATGTGCCATGAAAACAAGTGGACCTTCTGCTGCGTTTAGCACAATGTACTAGTAGATATGTACCTCTGAGAGCTTCCAGATGGACCCGAGGGGCTGGAAAGGAACTTGAAACAGTGAGGGAAGTCAAAGCACAGGGAGAGACCAAATAATAGTAATGATAACAACAACAACAATTTAAAAAAATTAACCCAATTTGATTGAGAAAGTGGAAAATTTACAAACATGAAGTCTGTGGTAATCCAGCAGCTTGAAGTGGATATGAGACAATTTGTTTTGAAGTCCTCAAGTCCCAGTTGGGTCGTGAAGTCACTCTCTGAGGACTGGGATAGCTGCTCTATTTCTAGGGTGTCCCTTCTCTTTCATCTCACACCCAGGAGGTCATAGTTTGGTTGTCATTTGCACTCACTCACTGGGGTCTGGCAGACACAAATAACTCCTGGTAGTTGGCTGACTAAAACTTTATTATATTCCTAAAGCCTGCCTGTGGTTGCCAGACTAATGGATGAATGAGTGGGTAGGTAGATGGGTGGATGGCTGGGTGGGTAGATGGCTGGCTGGCTGGCTGGCTAGATGATGGATAGATGGGTGGATGGACAGATGAATGGGGGGATGGGTGGGTGGATGGATGAGTGGATGGGTGGGTGGGTGGATGGATGGGTGGATGGGTGGGTGGATGGATGGGTGGGATGGGTAGATGAATGGATGGATGGATGGATGGATGGATGGATGGTGGATGGGTAGATGGATGGATGGTGGATGGGTAGATGGATGGATGGTGGATGGATGGATGGATGGATGGATGGATGGATGGGTGGGTGGATGGATGGGTGGGTGGGTGGATGAATGGGTGGATGGGTGGATGGGTAGATGGATGGATGGATGGATGGATGGATGGTGGGTGGATGGGTGGATGGATTAGCGGCTGCTCACAATCAGCCCCTCCTTTAGGAAAGCCTCACAGATATTACAGCCCATGGGTGAAGGAATTTGTTTGTCTTTCTCTCTACCATTCTTCTGATGACTTGCCTTTCCCTGCTCTAGGACTCCAAGTATAAGGATCTGGGTGAGCAGAATACACTGATCAAAGCCCTTCTTCAAGTTTTGTGCAGCATGGGCTGATGAAATGACTCAGTGGCTGAGCATACTTACTGTGCAATGGGGACCTGAGATCTGATCCCAGCACCCATATAAACATCCAGGGGTGGTCCTGGGCATCGCTGTACCCCCAACACTGTGGAGGGTGGAAAAAAGAGGACCAGAGGAGGATATGTGATGTCCTCCTTGGTCTCCCCTGTGCAACCACCCCATCTGTGTGCATAACACACACACACACACACACACACACACACACACACACACACACATCTTTCCAACTGGATCTGAATCAGGGAAACCCACTTTGCTGTGCACTCTAGGAACCTTTACAAAGGGTATGTAAGCTGCAGGTTGTGTGTTCACACTATTGGAACATAGAAAGCTTAAAAAAAAAAAAAAAAAAGCAAGCCCCTGACCCTTGACCCTTTGCTCAAGCTATTTGGTTATTTCAACAGGTAAAAGTAGAGAAGTCTCAGGAGTCATGACAAAAAACCAAGGCTTTGGGGCCTGCCTGCTCCTATGACCAGCTCTCCCTCCAGTGTGCTCAGGTGGGCACCATCATTTATGGTGGGAAGAATACCTAAAAACACACTCTCCACATCGCCAGGAAAGCAAGACCCTTGTTTGAGCTCTGAGAAAGGTCAGCCTCTAATGTCGGTAAGGAAGATCTGACATTTTTAAACACACACCCTTTGTTGGTGTGCAGATTTGCCCATTTTAGCTTTTCATTTGCTTGTTTATTTTACGTATTCATGGTCTTCCCCCAAAACCAAAAAAAAAAAAATTTTTTTTTTTAAATATTCTAACAAGGAGCTAGTTGGGATGGCTCAGCAAGTGGGGTGTGCTGTTAAACAACCCAAGTTCAGTTCCTGGGCCCCCACATAGTAGAAAGAGAATGAAATCCTTTGAGTTGTCCTCTGGTCTTACACGCGCGCACACACACACACACACACACACACACACAGCGTAAATGAATAAAAATGTTGTGACAACGTCACAGTGCTGAGTATTAGTATTATGAAGTGTTTGCTATGCGCCTGGTCCTGCTGGGTTTATTTAAACGCTTTTCCTAGCCAAACCCTTCATAATTAGGTATTGTTTCCTTTCATTTTGTTAAAAATCTCCCCCTCCTTTTGACACTGGGGACTGAACCCAGGGCCTTGTGCTTGCTAGGCAAGCACCCTGCCACTGAGCTACATGCCCACCCCTATTTTGCACATATAGAAGCTGAGGCATACAGTTGCTTCCAGGTTAATGATTAGTAAACAGAGCAGGAGGGTCTTGAACCCATGCATTCCAGGTCCAAGCTCTGACTTCCTACTTTATTTGTGGCAAAGTCCAGCTGTGTAGCCCAGGCTGACCTCAAACTTGTGAGCTCTGGGATGCCACTGCACCCAGTTAGGACTGGGCTTTTAATATTGAAATATTTTTAAAGTACCAAAAACTATTTTAGCTTATTTAATTATGAAAATCTTGTTTATGACTGAATTATGCAGTTTTGATTTTTTAAAAAGTCCTGCTTGCTCCCGATGGGTTTTCAGAGCATGCTCCTCTAGAAAATGGCTGACCTTATAGGTGTTGATTGTTCAGGGAGGACGGCACTGGGAAACAATGGATGCGGACTGACGGCAGTTTCTCTGGAATGCTCTTATCTTCTCCAAGACAGGGCCCTCCCTGGAGTGTGCAACTGGGAAGAGCATCCTTATCTCCCTGGGTGGGGGGTGGGAGGCTAAGGTCAGGCCACTCCCAGACAAGCCCCACCATAGCCTGTCGAAGCTCCCATCTCCCCTCCTAAGGGCCCATTCCTCTCCCTAAAAGTCATTCCATGTCCCTTAAGTGGCCTGCATTTCCTGCCCTTCTCCTGACTAACCGGATGACAGAAGTTCTGTGTCTGAGTCTTGCTTTTGATCCTATAATGCCTTTCCTACATGTGCACACACAATCTTCAAACAGCACATTTGTATGCTCGCCCTCCTGTCCATCTGCCTGCTGCCGTCCCCTCATTTCAAACTCAACTTCCAAACCCAAGAGGGACGCCTCCCCTCCCCGACGCTGCACTCCAAGGCAGTTAAAGCTAGAAATCCACCTCCCACCCAGTCACTTTACTACTCCAGGGCTGGAGCTCACGTGTTCAGTAATGGCCCTTCCTTTTAGAATCCAGAGGGAACATTCCAGGCGTGGTCTCTTACCCAACAAGAACTTGTGGGTGCAGAAGCTGAGCTAATTAACATCAGGTCTTGGGGAACAGACGAGAGACAGGTGAAAGGGAATAGAGAAGGAAGTCCCCAAGACCCTTAGTACCTTGCATTGTGTTGCCGGGGATGGAGCCCAAGGCCTGTGCACACCAGGCACACGGAAGTGCCCCAGATCAGAACCCAAATCCCCAGCCTCGAATCCCCGCCCTCCCTTGCACTGGGTTGACCCAGTGTCTACCTTGATCACGGTGTGCATTTGGTATGTCAAGTCGCTCTAGATGCAGCCCTAACTAGCGTTCTGTTTGTGGCCTCCGCATCAAGACTCTTCAACCGCAAAGCAGAACAGAAAAAACACTCAATGGGTCAAGGACAAAGCAAGAACATGGGGTTGGTGAAGGAACAAGGAAATGCCTCAACTCTGAGAGGTTAACTCCAGGAAGCTTTTCTTTTTCTTTTATTTTTTTAAATTATCTTTTATTTTTTGACTGTCCTAAATTGTTTACTGGGCATGAATTTTATAAGCATTATGTGTATTAGCAGTAACGGTGGAGCTGGAGAGTATTGCGCCTTCTCCAGGCTGCACAGCGAGAGCCGCCAGTAGTGCGGTGAACTTGAGGCCCTTTCCAAGGCCATGGCCAGCAGATGTCAGCCCACGCATCTCTCTGTGTTTGTGGACTGGTTTGGTGATCCGCTGGGTGTCAGGGTTTCTTCTGACAGCTTTATGGAACGATTCAATGAGGATAACCTCAAAAAACATATATGTGGAGTCTTCCCCAACCCAGTAGGAATTCAGGACTTTCAAAGCCCCACAATGGCGTCCAGCTCTCTCCTCAGCAACAGACTGAAGCCTTCATGCAAATTTTAGCTGGTTAACACCATGGTGGACAGGTTTGCACCCTTAGGAACTGGGCGTTTGCAGCCACCACGGCGGACACGAATCCTGTAAATGACGTCACCTTGCTTGGCCTTGTATCCCAGCCTTCGTGCCTTATCAGACTGAATGGGGCGGGGAGCCCTGTGCAGCGCAGAGAGCTGTCATTGTTGCCAGCAGCGGACCCTCAGAAGAAAGAGCATCACATCTGACTGCTTTTTCGTCCATGGCTCCTGGGTGTGTTTGCGTGCACCCATCTCGGCTCACCTGATGGCTGCCGCCAGAGCAAAGGAAGAAACCTTTCTCCCACAATCCCCTTTGTGGCCTCCAGGAAGCTTTTATGTGAGACTGGGGGCCCAACGTAGGGCTTTATGCACGCTAGGTGAACACTGCCAACTTAACAGCTACAGCTCATCTTTCACAAAGTCTAGAGCAGCAGAAACATCTTCATCTCACTGATGCTGGCAGACAAGTCTCCTCGGTGTCCGGTTCTAAGAGGCGACAGTTGGCACGAGCGACTCCATTTTGGTTTGGTTCTCCTCAGTCTAGAGCAGAACCAATGGCCTAAAGCGATGTCCTTCTAGGATTTTTGCTGCTGTTGCTGCTGTTGTTGTTGTTGTTGTTGTTGAACAAGGCTCCGCCCTCTCCTGATGGCCAGCCCCACCCTGGAGGCACACAGGAAGTAGGAGAAAGTGACAGAGGCTCCAGCTTTGCAGCTGTGTCACGAAACTGCTGGAGAATTCGGTTGAAACCCAAAGGCTGTGAGCTGGAGGCTTCTGCTAGGTGCCAATTTCCTACCTGTTATCATTTCCTTCTCAGGTAACTAGAAAAACAACTGTTCTTTAGTGCTGACCAGAGAGGGGAAAGAGGGAAAAAAAAATCCTTGACCCCTGTTTCCTGTTGGATTGTGAAACAAGAAGGTAAATATTTAAGTCAGCGTGGCCCGCTCAGAACAACCAGGCCCATTGTGACATGGTGGTGGAGTCTTTTTTTTTTTTTTTAAATAAAAACTCTTTCCAGTTGGAGAAGCTGAACAAAAGAAAAGGACAACTCCATCAGGGGTGTGGCCCAGGCTGCGGCCATTAGTGTAGAGGCAGACACATCCTCAGGGACTTGCTCGGGGACAGGTCAGACCTTTTCAGACTCAATGCTGAGTGTCCTTGGGTTACGCAGGCCTATCTTCTTTAAAGGAAACTGTCAGGGCTTTGGAAGTCCAGAGGACTGGCAGCCTGAGCAAAGATGCAGCTTTGTGTCACTTCCTCACACACTCATCACTCAGATCCACACTCATGCACAGCACTGGATGACTAGCCGTGGTCCTCAGCTCTGCGCGCCATAGGCAGCCTTGGCAGTGAGCACTCTGGCTTTCTCTGTTTCTTTTAAATTATTATTATTATTATTATTATTATTATTATTATTATTATTATTATTAATTTTTTTGGTTTTTCGAGACAAGGTTTCTCAGGGTCTCGCTTTGTGGACCAGGCTGGCCTCGAACTCACAGCAACTCACCTGCCTCTGCCTCCTGAGTGCTAGGATTAAAGGCGTGCGCCACCATGCCCGACTTATTGTTATTTTTGATAGGGTCTCAGGTAGCCTCCAGTTCACTATGCTGTCAAGGATGACAGTGACAGGTCTTATGCCTGCAGGTGCTGGGGTCACAGGCATGCTCCCTCACACCTGGTTTATGTGGAACCCAAGGCTTCCTTCATGCTATCCAAGCACCCTACCAACTGAGCCACAGCAAAGCCAAAGGTCCTAAGTGCCTGCCAGAACCCGGGGCCTGGGAGCCAATGTGGGCAGCTCTTTCATGCACATGGCCAGCGCATGCACCTGGAGTTGTGCAGGAAAGGCAGGCCAGTTCTCCTATCAGGGGTTGTTGGTGGGCTGCAGCCAGGACTCCTGGCCTGGGTTTGGGGTCACTGAACAGTGAATGAGTCATCCAAACTTGGTCATCTCCTTCTCACTGCTGGTCTTTTCCTAGAATAACCCCCCTTCAACCATGTACTTAAAAGAAATGGATGCTATGGCACCTTTTTTAAACCTTTGTTTTGCTTTTACCCACAGCAATAAACTAGCAAGAAATTAACAAGTTCAGGGCAAAACTCCTCTGAGCCATTTAAGAGTTGGGGTGTTTGCGCTAGGACTGTAGTTCAGGGGTATAACATTTGGCTAGCATGTGTGAGGCCCCAGGCGCAGGGTGGGGAGGTTGACTCTAGGTTGCAATTCTTGGAATAGGAGGCAGCTCCCAGGTAAGGAGCCACTTGCTGAACAAGCACAAGGACATGAGTTCAAACCCCCAGGACCCATGAGGAAGCCATGTAGCAGGGAGAAGAAACAAAAGGATTACTAGCGTTTGCTGGACTCAGGACTAGCCCTCTTGGGTCAGTGCGAGACCCTATCTCAACAGAGTGTGATCCTGAAGGGGACCCATTCACTACTCACATGGGCTCCTGCATCCTCATACACACTAAGTGCATGTATGTTTACACACACACACACACACACACACATACACACACACACACACACACACACACACAGAGAGAGAGAGAGAGAGAGAGAGAGAGAGAGAGAGAGAGAGAGAGTCTTTACACCCAGACTGGCAACCATCAACGTGAGGGAATTATTGGCAACTCAAGGCCACCCTTGAATCCCGAGACCCAACTCTAATTTTGTCACTTGTCCCAATAATGTTCTTTATGTCTGGGCACACAATACATTGAGTCACATCATTATCTTCCCCTGACCTTTATGGCTGTCCCGGACTGGCTTTGTAGACCAGGCTGGCCTTGAACTCACAGCGATTTACCTGCCTCTGCCTCCCAAGTGCTGGGATTAAAGGTGTGCGCCACCACGCCCAGTTTGGGTCTCCCCTTTCAAGAACTCCTCTTTACTGCATGCCAAGCCAGCCCACCCACCACCCCCCTCCACACACACAAGACTTCCTGTTCCTCTAACCCAGGCTGTGGTGCCTTCACAGACAGAAAAAGAGGTGAAGGAGAAAGGGAGAAGAGACAAGGGACTAGAGGAAGCAGAGATGGGGGGTGAGGGGTGGAAAGGCTGGCGCACCAGGAGGAGGGACCATTTACACTTCCTGTGAGCTTCCTTTATGTCTGCCCTTTTGAAGTATTGTATTGTACTATCTATGATTGCATCAGGGCTCTTGTTTACGCAGCCAGAGCAGGTGTCCCATACCAGCCCCCTCTCCCAGACTCGTCTAATCCTTTCTCCACTCCTCTGTCTCCTGCCATCCAGACCCAGAGCCAAGATGTGAGCTGAATGTATCCTGGCCCCGAGTGTGTGTGTGTGTGTGTGTGTGATGTGTGTATGTGAATCTATGTGTGTGTATGTGTATATCTATGTGTGTGTATGTGTATCTATGTGTATGTACATGTGTATGTGTGTGTGTATATATGTGTGTATGTGTGTGT
>OU015754.1:80804287-80818683 GCA_907169655.1 Acomys percivali | reverse complement strand
GTGTGTGTGTGTGTGTGTGTGTGTGTGTGCATGCTAGGCACCCTGCTTTCCATCTTCGGGGTGGATAGGTCCGGACCGACCTGTCCATCAGCCTCATCAAGAACCACTTAGGGGAAGAAGAATGAGGAATCTGAATCTCTCCGGAGGGCCACAAAAACTAGAGGCACAGGATGTGCGGGTAGTTCCGAACACTCATGAGATCCTATCTCTGAAAGACGGACAGAGCCCCAGTCTTTTAAGGTTGTGTCTCCCCTGAAAAATGGACACGTGCCCTATCATTTATCTCACATCCGGGTATTTTTTTGTCCTTTTACTGCACATAGGTACACTCATTACTTTGATGCTGTAATTCCATGCAGCTACGGCTAATTAAGAATGTCGGGCAAAGATGCAGCTAATTTAGTGTCGGGAACACTGAGGAGATTTAAAAAGTGTAAATGGCCACCTGTAAAGTTAATGATGACATTCAAAAAGAAAGCTTGCATCGGTATCACCTAGTTCCATAGACACCCAAAATAAAGCACCCCCCCCCACATACACAACACATATAAGTAAACAATTTAATGTCATTTTTAAATTTAAAAATGATTTAAAAACATCCTACAGCTCATTTCTTCTTGATTAAAAGAAAAATAGCTTGCAGGGTAGTAGTGGTGCGTGAGTTTATTACTAGCACTCGGGAGGCAGAGGTAGGTGGATCTCTTGAATTCCAAGCCAGCCTGGTCTACAAAGTGATTTCCAGGACATCCAGGGCTACACAAAGAAACCCTGGATCAAAAAACCAAAACAAAAACATCTACCTTATATCTGTTTCTGAATTTACTGATTTTTTTTTGCAATTTAATGAACATTGATTATTTTTTCCAACAGCAGCTTTTTTTTCTCCTGTTTAATACTGTCCATCTACTATGCCTCATATTTTAAAAACCCTTTGAAGAATCCAGGAAGAAAGGAAAAGAGAAAGGAAAGGAGGGCGGAAGGGAAGGAAGAGGAGCCTGGGGTTTACTCAGATGTCCTAAGAACCTGTCGGGGGCACGATGGCTCACACCTTTAATCCTGGAACTCAGGAGGCAGAGGCAGGAGGATCTCTGTGAGTTCAAAGCTGGCCTGGTCTACAAAGTGAGTCCAGTACAGTCAGGGCTACACAGAGAAACCCTGTCTCAAAAAACAAAAACAAAAAACAACAACAACAACAAAACCCCAAACAAACAAAGTCATAAGAAACCCCACTGAGGCCCTAAAATAACCCAAATGTGAGCCAGGTGGAGTGAAATAAAACAGACTCCTTTCCAAGAAGTCCCAACCGGAGACCATTAGTGGACAAAAGCGCGGCTCCAGCTGCGTCTTCCACCTCCTGTTTTGGTTGGCCCTGGGCCAGCACCTCCTCTTCCCTCCTAACCCAAAACGCGACCGAGACAATGAAAACTTTCTACATTTCTTCCCTTTAAAAGCCTTATATCTCAATTTATAGGGTGCCTCTTAAAACCTACAGCCTGAGTCTGAAGTCCTGCCCTTTGCAGTGTGAAAACTTTCAACAGCTTGGACGCCTCTCAGGGTTCCAAGGCCACAGGAATTATTATTATTTTTTTTTAAGTCTTGTTTATAAGAACAAGACCAGCTCACACATGTCAAAGCACATTACTCATAGTCAAAAGTAATAGTAAGGTTTAATTGGTTTCTTTTTCTTCTGTGATGTGCGTGGTATTAACCAGCCGTGGGTTTTCCTCCTTCTCCTTAAGAAGAAAGAACCGAAGACTTTTTCCAGTTATGCAACCTTGGGGGTGGGTGGGGAGAGGTGGGGGGGGAGGGTGATGGATGGTGGGGGGAGGGCTGGCAGGGCTGGCAAGGTTGATAGATAGGGAGCTCTTCGATTCTTATGTCTCCCCCATCCCCCAGTTTTTTTCTCTTAAATAATAAAATATTTTCAAATAGCATAGCTGAAAAAATAGAGCTCAGAAGTAGTGTGTTTGCCTAGCACATGTGAAATTTGGAGATCCAGCCCCCGGCGGCGGCGGCAGGCACATCACGCATCCTTCATAATCACTTCTGTTTTCAGTGCTGCCTTCCCCCCCCACACCACCACCACCCATATAGACTTGGGCACGCACCTACAGCAGATGCCATCCATTAAGGCCAGAACCTAACAAGGTGAGAAAAGCCTTTGGATAGTTGGGTTGACCACTCAGTCGGGTTGGCCACAGCCGAGCATCCGGGGACCAGCTTGAAGTCAGCAGAAGAGGTCGGTGGGGAGACCAGGTCGGGCAGACAAGGGACACAGAAGGAGAACGGGACGGAGCCTGTGGACACCTGCGTGCCCCCTCTGCCGGGCAGATGCTTCGTGCAGCCTCTGGAATCTGTTGTTTCCCCTGGACCACTTCTAGCCTGAAGGTTTACAGAGAAAAGGTTTTGGAGAATGAAGCCCTCGTCATTTTATACCCGTTTCTCACACTTTCCTGTCTCTCTGTGACAAGTATGTGTACAAACACATGTGGGCACACACATGCACACACGTGTGTTCAGGTACACATACACACGTGCGTGGTGGCCAGAGGTCAGTTTTAGGTGTTTCCTCAGGCACTGTGCGTCTTGTTGTTTAGGATATTGCCTCAGAACTTCCAGAATAACTGACACAAGCTAACCCAAGACTTTTTTTTTTTAAAACTTTGCTTGTGTATACATACATATGTTCAGGTGCCCGAAGAGGCCAGGAGAGGGCGCCAGATCTCACAGATCTAGAGTTACAGGCAGTTATGAGCCGCATGACCTGGGTGCTGGGAACTGAAGCTGGGTCGGTCCCCTGAGAGAGACGACAACACATTGCTGAGCCAGTTGCTGGGTTTTTATGTGGGTGCGGCTTGGCAAGCGCCTCACAGGCTGAGCCATAACTCCCTAACCCTCCTGTGATGAGGTTTTACAGTTGGTTTGCTCACAGTGGAGTCAGAACCAGATCCACACAGTGCCTTGGACTGTTAATGTATCCTGTGCTCTCACAACTCCTCCCCCTCCTTTCCCACAGCCATGTTCGCTGGAACCGCTGGAGTGCTTGTCCTGAGGGAACTCCCCACGCTTGGTTTTGGCCAGCTCTGTCTTCAGAGGCTCGCGGGGCCACCATTTGTCTGGCAGAATAGACCTTGGGTTCCTTTGCTTTCCTGCTCCCTTTGGGGCTCTGTTGTCCCTGTTTCATAGGTGTCTGTGGTTGCTAGAGGCCAGTGTATGGTCTGCCTGGCCTACAGCCCCACTTTCTTAATCCCTGAGTGTGAGCAATCCATGTTAGGAATAGTGCTCCGGGGATAAATTCCATCAATGGAGCTCCTGCAGCTATCCCAGCCCCATGCCAGAGCAGATCTGTCTCCACCTCCTTGGCACCTGTGTGCTGTTTCTGCCTTCAGCTTGCTGAGCGGCCCATGCCAGGTGGTGCCAGCTCCTTGCAACACCGAATGAGCATTTCCCCTGGGCCTGTGGCTACTCCCTGTTAGCAGGCTGAGCTCTCTCTAGAGCCAACGCTATGGAAGCTGCTAGAGAGCAAGGTCCCGTCTCCCCCAGGGCAGAAATTACAGAGCAAGTCAGCATCCTTTTCGGTCAC
This sequence comes from Acomys percivali, assembly GCA_907169655.1. Lineage (NCBI taxonomy): Eukaryota > Metazoa > Chordata > Mammalia > Rodentia > Muridae > Acomys > Acomys percivali. Next base: position 80,815,100 of record OU015754.1, on the reverse strand, counting down.
CAGGAACACACTCATGGGCTTCCTAAGGGGCCAAGTGACCTTACTGGGAAGTTTTGCCACACTCTTTAACACAGCCTGAGCGCATTGTCACAATTTAAGAAGCGTTTGCTCTAGCATCCCATAGCTTCGGATGAGAAAATGTTTAACTTTGCCGTTTCTTGAACCAAACTTGACTTCAGCAAGGCCACGTGCTCCCTCCCAGAGACCAGAAAAAAGCTGGGTGACACTCAAAACCTACAGATGCCCAATGGTTTGCAAAGCACACTACCCAGCCTGCTTTTATTCTCTAGTACTGAATGTGGCACGAGGACCACACGGTACTTGAATCCTTTCAAGGCAAGGAAGAAATTAAGGTGTTTTTTTGTTTTTTGTTTTTGTTTTTGTTTTTGAGATAGGGTTCCTCTGTGTAGCCTTGGCTGTCCTGGACTCACTCTGTAGACCAGGCTGACCTCGAACTCACAGCAATCCATCTGCCTCTGCCTTCCAAGTGCTAAGATTAAAGGCATGCACCACCATGCCCAGTGGGATTTTTTTTTTTAAGTAAAGCACTGGCACTGGAGAAATGGCTGAGTGGTTAAGAACGTTTGTTGCTCTTGCAGAGGACCCAGGTTCAGGTCCCAGCACCCATGTGGTGACTCAACCATCTGTAACTCGTTACAAGGGATCTGGTGCCCTTTTCTGGCCTAGGCACTTAGGTAGTACACATACATACATACAGGCTAAACACTCTTACACACATATATGCATATGCATGTGTACCCCCTAATATCTAAATATCTAAAACTCTGGGCAAAAAGGAATTCACTTCAAAAAGTGGTTTAATAACCTTCCAGGAAATGCCAGCAAGGATGCGGAGGCGGGGGATGGGGGTGGGGGTGGGAGGGGAGTGTATTTGTGATAGGGGTGTGCTGTGCAGAGCAGAGCTGTCATCCCAGGGAGGACAGCTATCAGAGAGCACAGGGATGGAAACATGGGTCATTTGTGTTCTGAACCCCAGATCCATGTGTTTCCACAGCTGTCCTTCCAGCAGCCCTCTGGGGAGCTCTGGCTTGGCTCATCTTGGCCCAGAAACCACGTGACTGGAGCTCTCTGGTCTGGAACAGCTGACCATAGCTAACCACAGCTATGGACCAGGTGGGGAGGGTTGGGGGGTGGGGGTAAGCAGCAGCCAACTGCCACAGAGAGACCTTTGGTTTGCAGATTCGAGGCAGCCTTAGGAAGGCCCGGGAGGAAATGGCGCTGGCCACAGTGGGATGAACAAGACACGCCGTGAAGGATGAACGAGACAGACACGCTGTGAAGCTGGAAAGAGCTCTTTCTATTAAGTTGTTCATTTTTGGACAGAGAGTCTTGCTACAGAGGCCAGGCTGACCTCAAATGCTCAGTCAAGCCTCCAGCCCCTAGCTCCTTATCTAGTTTTTTTTTGTTTTTTGTTTTTTGTTTTTTAATAAAATAGTTATAGGGGCAGCAAGGTGGCTCATGGGTAAGGGCATCTGCTGCCGTGCCTGACACGCTGAGTCTGGTCTCCAGAGTCTATATGAGAGAAGAGAGAACTGATCAGTTGTTTCTTGACTTCCACAAGCATTCTATGCTACCCCCGAAAAAGCTAAAACATTTGAGATAGGGTCTCACTATATAGTTCTGGATAGCCTGGAACTTACTCTGTAGACCAGGTTGGCCTCAAACCCACAGAGATCTGCCTGCTTCTGCCTCCCGAACGCTTGGGATTAAAGGTGTGTGCCACCACAGTGGGCATAAAATGTTTTCTAAAACCCTCTTAACACAGTGTTGTGTTAAGGGCCGTAGCTCGGTGGAATAGTATCTACTTAGAAATAAACAAACCAAAGCCCTTGGTGGGTAAATAAAGCCACACGCAAATTTCCAAACAGTTCGTTAAACTGAGCTTGTATTGTATTGTATTGTGTGTGTGTGTGCACGCGCGCATGTGGTGCGTGTATGTAGTTGATACACGTCTCATATGCACCATCTGTGTGTGTGTGTGTGAGTACAGAGGACAAAGTGGGGAGACTGGGCTTCCTGCATTGTCATTCTATCTTATTCCCTTGAGACAGGCTCTCACCCAGCCTGCAGCTAGGCTGGAAGCCAGCATGTCCCTGCAAGCCTCCTGCCTCCACCCGCTACAGAGTTAGTTACAGGCGTGCAGGGAGCCATGTTCTGCCTTTTACATGGTGCTGGGTATCCAGACTCAGGGCCCTGAGGTCGTGCATCAAGCATTCACACCCCCGAGCCATCTCTCACTCCCTTGTCTGTTGTTTGTTTATTTGTCATTTCTTTATTGTTCGCATGTTTTATTTTTTGATTTCTAATTTCTATTTTTATGTATATGAATGGTTTGCCTGCATGTATGTATGTGCATCCTGTGTGTGGCTGGTGCCAGTGGAGAGGGCAGAGGAGGGCACTGGACCCTCTGAAACTGGAGTTAAAGATGATTGATGGGCACCATGTGGGTGCTGGGAATCGAACCCGGGTCCTCTGGAAGAGCAGCCAGTGCTCTTACCTGCTGAGCCACCTCTCCAGCCCCTTATTAAAAACAGTTAATGAGCTAGGCATGGTGGTGCACGCCTTTAATCCCAGCACTTGGGAGGCAGAGGCAGGTGGATCTCTGTGAGTTCAAGGCCAGCCTGGTCTATAAAGTGAGTCCAGGACAGCCAAGATATCACAGAGAAACCCTCTCTCAAAAAAAACCAAAACACAACAACAACAACAACAACAAAAAAAAAAAGAAAGAAAGAAAAAGAAAAAAACTAATGAATTAATTTTGAGACAGGGTCTCACTGTACCCCTGGCTGGCCTGGAACTCCCTAGGTAGACCAGCTTGGCCTTAAACTCTCCTGAGTACTGGGATCAAAGGTGTGAGCCACCACACTTTGCATATTTATTGATTGATTGATTTCATGAAAGCCTACATTTAACTTTTAATCTATACTTGTCACAATATGTGTCGCTTCAAAGTTTGCTGATAAATCATACTTTTTCCTAACAGAATTAATTTAAAGTCAAACAATAAGCCTTTCTTTGAAAGTGATCAAGTTGAAGTAAATATTTGCATATAAGTTCGGTTTTATAGTCATAGTAGAAACAATCAGTTGATTGTGTTCATGGCTTCTGTCCAATGTGCTCTCCCAGCCCAGCATCCTCTTCGCTGCCCCTCACCAACCTAAGCAGGCGCCGTCTCAGAACACCTTGCTACAGGTGACATGCTCAGGACAGATGCTGCTGTGCCTCTTTGCCTCACTTGCTAGAAGCCTCCGCCCTTTAGGCCCCGGACTTAGGAAATCTGGAACTGCTACAGCCAACTGTGACCAAGGAAAGCTCAAAAGAATGCTTGAAGAGGATGTGGGGGAGCTCAAAGAATAGGGGACAGAGCTGAGTCACCAGGCCTCAGGACCACCCCAGGAATGTGAGGGCGGGGGAAAAGGCTGGCAGGCTCTTTAAAAGCGGAAATTCACATTTTTCTCAAAACTTCTGACGTGACCTGTCCGTTGCTTCCTACAGCACATTTCAGAGCCTGGCTCCGGCTTCATTGGCCTCTTCTGTCAGCAGCCACCCTGAGCTGGCATCTCTGGTTCTGTCTGTGGTGTCAGCCATATCCAAGGCTACCTACAGCCCACCAGAACCTTGGCCTCCCTAGAGAGAGGGGCACAGCCACCTGGGTGTGCCCCCTGGGCGTCACCTGCTCCAGCTGTCTTGGCACGAACAGGCTTGAGACCAGGCACCCTCCCACCCCTGGCCTTGTATTGTAGACTCCGTTGCCACTGGACGCCACAGTATTAGCACCATTTGTTACAGTGACTGAATATTTGGCAGAAACAACATGGTGACTGGCATAGATTTATCTCAGCTGGTTCGGTATGTGGCTGCTTGTCCCCAGAGGGGATGGGGAGGTGACTGTGGCAATGGAAGGAGGCAGGAAGTAGAGAGACAAGAAGGGACCAGGAACCAAAAGACTTCCCCATTGCCAACCGACTTTCTCCCTCCCGCTCCATCTTCTAAAGCAGTGGGTCCGAACTGTGGCTCCCGACTCCTTTGGAGGTCGAACAGCCATTTCGTGGGGCCACTTGAAACCATTGGAAACCACAGATATTTACATTATGATTTGTAACAGTAGCAAATTATAGTTATGATGTAGCAACAAAAATTTTATGGTTGGAGTCACCACAGCTTGAGGAACTGTATTAAAGGGTCACAGTGTCAGGAAGGTTTCGAACCACTGCTCTAAGATGACCCCTGTCTCCCAAAAGAGTGCCACCAAGTGAGGACAAAAAGTAGTGCACAGGAGCCTGTGAGGGAAATTTCATAGTTAACACATAATAGCAACTATTTTATCCTTTGCGCCTAATTACTGTAAACTCAATTCTGTTGATGGTGGCGCCATGCCCAGCTACAATACACACCTTTCTAAAGGCCTATGCAGCTTGGGTAGGCCAGACAGCATGGTTCTGAGCCACGTGGGAGGTCTGTCTGCGATTTCCGGAAACACACAAAAGCAAAAATCACAAACAAAACAACACAAAACCAGACCAATAGTGGGCAAAATGGCTGACCCAGTCAAGACACCTGCTATGCAAGCCTGGTGATCTGAGTTGGATTCCCAGAACCCAGGTAAAGTTGGGAGCAGAGAAGTGATTCCATAAAGTTGTCCTTGGTTCTCCACAAGTGCACCTCGGCAATGCTCCCCCTCCCTCAACACACAGACATCTCTCTCTCTCTCTCTCTCTCTCTCTCTCTCTCTCTCTCTCTCTCTCTCTCTCTCTCACACACACACACACACACACACACACACACACACACAGACATCACACACATACATACACAGACATCGCACACACACGTGTGTGTGTGTGTACACAAAATAATGATTTTTAAAATTAATCAAAACAAGAAGGAATCCTTTATTCTGCCTGGAATTTTTTCCTTTTTAAGAGAATGTCTTCAGTTTGAGGTTATTTCATGAGGATTGGAGTTTTGTTTTGTTTTTTAAGAAAAAAACAAAGCCCTCTTATTGTAGTTGGTTAGAGAGAGTTCTGGGCCCAGAGACCAGACAAAGGCAATTTTATACTGTCTGTACATCTTGTACAGGGCTGGAAAGAAAGCCTAAGCCAAGTAGTTATAAAAACAGTTTCATAAAATAAAGCTTAAAGCAGGCCTTCATGGAGGCCATGCCGATGAGGGCTCCCTTGTCTAAATAGCAGTTGGGAGGGCCAAGCAGACAGCAAACTTAAGAGGTAGCTATTATGTCGAGCCATTGAGAACTTGGAATTCCACGGTGGCTCTCTGACCTCATCACCAACACTTAAATCTTTTGGTGGTTTTGGATTCCAAAAATATATTCTTTCCGTAGATCTTCCTTGACTTGTCAAAAGAGAATGCTTCTAGAACCTTCTGTGCATGGGCAGCCTGGCTCTGATATAAGAGAGATGGGGGAATATACAGGGGTTCACAGTGCACCTAAGAGCACACACCAAGTATTGGCACTCTTAGGAAGTGGTTGGTTTCTTCCTTTTTTAATTTGTGTGTAGGTGTGTTGTATGCATGTGTGTATAGGTACACATGCTCATGAGTGTTAAAGACAGCTAGAGGAAGAAATTGTGTGTCCTCTATAACTCTCTACCATACCTCCTGGAGATGGTTTATCAATGAACCTGGCGCTGGGCTGGAGCCAGCAACCCTCCTGCCTCATATAGCCAGCCATACTCTGGTTTTACAGGGTTCTGGGCGTCCAAGCTGAGGTCCTAAAGCTTGCAGAGAAAGCACTCTTACGTGCCGAGTCTCTGGCTCATGGATGGCCGCCCCCTCACCTTGTCCTCACCTGGCTTTTTCTCTATGTGCACTCCTAGTGTCTCTTCCTCTCTGTCTAAAGACAAAAGAGCTACTGGGCCTGGGAGATAGTCCTAACTGATGCTGCGGAGCCTGTGAGGCCAGCCTGCTTCCAGTACAGCTAGAGTGCTGTGAGCAACGGTTTATTCCTGCTCCTGGTCTGGACTGGACTCTGAGACCACCCCACTTCCATCACACTGTTGGCAGAGGCCTCATCTCTGTCTGCAGATCTGGCCACTGCCACCTGTTCTGAAGTGGGCCCCGTGCTCCATACTGAACAGGAGCCTGGCAGAGGAACATGAAAGATCTGGGCATGCAGCTCCGAGATAGGGCCTAACGCAAGGCCCCAGGTTCCATCTGAAGCTCTGGGGGTGCAGTGGGCACATGGAAAGCAAAGGCTAACTAACCCCACAGTCAGGGCCATGGAATCCACATGTGAGAGGAAGGTATATGTTAGGAACTGAATCGAGCCCCCTGCCCCCACAGTCACGGACTGAAGCTTTCTCCAGTGTGGCTAATCAGGGGTAGTGTGTCTAAGGCGATGGCAGGACAATGGTGTTACATAGATGGGGTCTTTTGGTTTGTGTTTTGGGGGTGGGGCGTCTTTCTTTTTCTTTTTTTTTCTTTTCTTTTTTTTTTTTTTTTTGTTTTTTGGTGGTTGTTTTTTGTTTTTTGTTTTGTTTTGTTTTTGTTTTTGTTTTTCAAGACAGGGTTTCTCTGTGTAGTCTTGGCTGTCCTGGACTCACTTTGTAGACCGTGTCCATGTAGAAAAGTCCATGTGAGAACAGGGGAGGGGGGGGGTGGTTCCATCTGCAAGCTGAAGAGACTTCATCCGAGCCAGCCCTGGGAGATCTTTGATCTTAAATCTCCAGCCCGTAGAACTTGGTGGTGATAGACATCACTGACTGCCAGGAGCGATGGCTCACGGCTCTGTTCCGCGGGCTGAGGCAGGAGATTGCTTCTAGTTTGAGGTCACCATGGGCTACAGAGTGACTTTCAGTGTGGGCTACACAGGGAGAAGGTTAGGGTGAGATGTCAGCTTGGCAGGAGCTAGGATCACTGGGCACCCCAGGTGGGGGTTAGCTGTATTGTGTTAACTGAGACCTGCCCACTGTGGGTGGCGCCATTCCCTGACCGGCCCTTGGACCTCAAAATGAAGGAAAAGTACTGAGCAGGACCACAGTTTCCCTCTTCTCTGCCTCCTGAGAGGCAGAATGACCAGCTGATTCAGATTCAGGCTGCCTTGACTTCCCTGCCAAGGATATGGTGGAAGTGTGAGCCAAGGTAAGCCTTTTCCCTTAAGTTGCTTTTGCCACTGAATTTTATCACAGCAACAGGAAAAGAAGCTTTAAGTCAGGCCTTGTCTCGGGCTTGGTGGTGCGTTGTAACGCAGGACTTGGGAGGCAGAGGCAGGATCCTCAGAAGCTCAAGGTCTTTCTTCATTACACAGCAAGTCTGAGGCCACGTGAGGGAGCAGGAGATGGAGACACATGGGTAAGTGTTAGTCTGAGGCTGGCGTCTTGTCTGTTTCCTCACCCTGGTCCTTGGGTCTGAGTATGAAATTGGAGGAACACGCTGGGACTGCACACAGGCCAGGCGGGCAAGCTCTGAGGCAATTGGCATGCGACTGTGTCTGTTTGGCCCAGAGGGAGGAAGGACCAGGTGGGTCATTATCCTGGAAGTGCCTCTGATTAGTACCTTCCAGCCCCAACTCCCACCTGCCGGTGATGAGGTAAGGCCTCACGCTTTAACTCTCCAAGGAGGAGGCAGTGCAGATAAGAGCCTGTTTGCTTTTAGAGATAGCAAAACTTAGGCTTGCAGGTCAGATGCCTTCCTCAGGTTCTCCAAGATCAAGACGCCCTGCCAGCCTGGGGAAAGCCAGGCTGGTTATAGCATATATGAACTGATGTGACGTTCTATCGGGGGACATTTGGGGGACGTTTACTGCAATAAGCTGAACAGAACCATATCAGTCACAGAGCTTACTTTCATAAAGAGACAGTGTCTGGGTGCAGTCTTCTACCTAGCCCAGCAAGTGCAGAGCTCGGCTTGCGCACACAGTCATGTGCCCATGACCTTGCTCCTGCCTTTATGACACTTGTCTGTAACTCTACTTCAGAGTGATGAACGTTTTCGTAGGAATGGATCAGTTGCCACTCTGGGTCTTTTCTTTTTCATAATCTCAGCTTCTTTTCTTCCCTCCCCTCCCCTCCCCCCACTTTTCCTTTTTCTGTTAGTTTGAGACAGGCTAAACTGAAACTTAGAATCCCCCTGTCTCAGCCTCCACAGTGTCACAATTACTGAGATATCATTCTTCAAAAGTCTGAGAAAAGCCGGGGGTGGTGGTGGTGCATGCCTTTAATCCCAGCACTCGGGAGGCTGGCGTACCGCTGTGAGTTTGAGGCCAGCCTGGTCTACAAAGTGAATCCAGGTCAGCCAGGGCTATTTCACAGAGAAACCCTGACTTGAAAAACAAACAAAACAAAAAAGTCTGAGAAAGACGCCTGGAGAAGTGGCTCAGCAGTTAAGATGTCTAGTTGTACCCCGGAGAGATGGCTCAGTAGCTATAGAGCACTGGTTGCTCTTCCAGAGGTCCTGAGTTCAATTCCCAGCAACCACATGGTGGCTCATAACCATCTACCTATAAAGGTATCTGTTGCTCTCTTCCACCATCCACATGTACATGCAGACAGAGCACTCCTACATCTGATAAATACATAAATAAAATAAATTTTAACTCCAGCTCCGGGTGATCTGATGCCCTCTTCTGGCCTTCATGAGCACCACACACATGTGGTACAATACAAACATCCAATGCACATAAGTAAAAACGCATCTTTTTTTCTTTTTTTCTTTTTTTAGTTTGAGAGGCACTGTCAGTGAAAGCCATCCAGAGTGGTTCTGTGTACCCTGAGACTGAGTGGGCAGAAGATACACAGACTCCCCCCCATTTCCCTTCCAAATGCGCAGCACAGGAACAAGAGACATAGTTTGGGCTGGGACCAGATTCTGCACCGGATTCTGTAAGCTTGAAGCTGAGAGGGGAGATTCAGGGATGACAGATGTTTTTCTGTGGAGCGTTCAGGGTGGACGAGCCTGGTGGGTGTGGTAAGATTTTGATGAAGAGGCACCCATGCCCAACACTCATGGCTCTCCTCTAGGGCAGACACGGAGCAGGGACATGGGAGGCCTCCTCCTCACACCCCAGCTCTGAGAATGCTGCAACCCTGGCTTCTGTTCCACTGCCTGCCTCACCCTGGGCGGGGTCTTACCTGACTGGCTCTCCCCTCCGCCCTCTCTCCACGCTCTGGATTCTGTTGGCTCCCAGCAAGGGTGTTTCCTGCCAGTTTTCGGTTCTGCTGAGTGGGTGAGCCTAATTCTAGGGTGCAGCGGGAAGGGCCCCACACATGAAGTCACCCACATAGCCTCCGCCGTCACAGCCCAGGTCTCATCACCAGCAGTCAGTTCCCAGTTAACACTACCATGTGGGGCCTTATGGTCTGTCAGGATGGGAGGGACCAAGAATACCATGAACAAGAGATACAATGATGAAGGAGCCCAGAATTTGCCAGGATTGGGTAGCCCATAGCTCCAGGAAGAACATCCTGCATGTGCGTGTGCGCACGCACCCACCCACCCACACACCCACCCACGCACACAAACACACACACAGGCACACACAGACACATGCACACACACACACACAGACACACAGGCACACACACACACACACAGACACACAGGCACAGACACACACACAGACACACACAGACACACGCACACACACACACACACACACGCACAGACACACACACACAGACACATGAACAGACACACACAGACACATGCACACACACAGATACACAGGCACACACGCACCACACACACACACACACACACACACACACACACGGGCCTGGTGGGGTTAGGGAGATATTAAGAAGACAACTTATCAGCTGGCTAACCATCGGGAGGGAAAGCCTCACAGACACAAGAAATATTAAATCATTCCCAATAGATAGCAACAGCTAACGTTGAGACCAAAAGTCTTGAAAGAAAAACATTTATTGATTGAGTTCATCTGTCAATATTTATTTGTATTAACCCAGAAGGTTTATACTATGCGCCAATAACACTGAACCTGAACACTACCCTTACGAAGTCTGATGCTGTGATGCTGTTAAGGAGAGTCAGATCTGCAGGGATGCATATTCCTACATACGTCCCCCCTCGTGCGCTTGGTCACAATATGATGGCCTTCTATGTGAGTGCGATGGGGATGTGGCTCAGTGGCTAAAACACTTGCAATATGAGTGTGAGGGCTCAGATCCCATGTGAGTGTCCTGCGGGTGCTAAATCCTGACACGCCAGCTTCAGAAGGCAGAGACGAGATTCTCTAGGATGAGCTGGCCAGTGAGGCAAGCCACAACAGCAAGCGCCGGCTTTGACTGAGAGAGCCTGACGCGATGATAAGCAGAGGGGAAGAGCAGAGGGGAAGGATCCCCAACATCAACATTTGCCTACACACACACACACACACACACACACACACACACACACACACACAAGCACACACCACATGCCCCACATGCATGCACACACACATACACCACACACACACACATACACACCACATGCACACGCCTCACATGCACACATGTACACATACACACACATACACCACACACGCACACACAAATACACACCACATGCACACGCCCCACATACCACACACATGCACACATACAACACAACATACACACATGCGCTCGCACACACATATACACACGTACACCATACACATGCACACACATACACATCAGGCACAGGCACGCGCGCGCACACACACACACAGGCACACATAAACACATATGTGCACACACACATACACCACACACACACGCACACACATACACACCATGCACAGGCACACACACACACACACACACACACACACACACACACACACACACAC